>JXCR01128971.1:847009-858603 GCA_002079205.1 Phalaenopsis hybrid cultivar | reverse complement strand
TTGGGTCGACCGTGGATTCATGAGCATAACATGGTTCCATCATCCCTACACCAGTGCATTAAATACCGGAAGATGGTCAAGAAAATTGCATCAAGGGAGATCTACAACCATTTTCAGTGCATGAAGTTGGTATCCATGAAGATGCTGCCTACTACGCGCCTCCAAAGAAGACTGTCTTCTCGCATGAAATTTTGACACACGAAGATAAAGATTCAGAAGGATCACAAAAAGAAGTCCGTACAACTCCGCTTCAATAACCTTCAACCACTCCCCTACATCGAGTTGGTGGAGGTTCTTCTAGTTCACGCACTCGAGGTCGAGGCCGAGGACGTGGACGAGGAAAGATCAATTTAATTGTTGAACAGACTAAGCAAACTATCAACATTGGTGATGAAGATAGTTCTGAAGATGAGGTAATAATGACAAAATAGAAGAAGCCTCAGTATAAGATATCCCTAGAAGATACAAAGAGGAATGAATATGAAACAATTTATGATCGGATAAACCACTATGTGGNAAAAGGAGTTCAAGAAAATGGTTGAACAAGTACGGGATGCCTTAGCCCAGTCCAAGGGCGGTGCATCAATTTTAAAGGGTAGACCTTACCCAAAGGAGTTTGATGCCGTGCCTTTCCCCAAGGGCTTTGTGACCCCAAAGTTCAATATAATTGATGGGATTGGAAATCCCAGACAGCACATAGTACATTTTTGAGCTAATTGTGGAAACACGAGGAACAGCGAAGCTCTACTCTGCCAGCAGTTCATTAGCAGCTTGTCAGAAATTGCTTTCGACTGGTACACTGACTTGCCCAACGGATCAGTTAAAACATTTTCTGAGTTGGAACAGTTATTTGTGAAAAGATTTGCTGGGGCACAANAGACGAACTCTCAATTCAAAAGAAGGTCTCAGATTTGGTACAGTTAGACCAGTCGATGATTCTAAATTTTGCATGGTTGTTACTAGCGAGTTAGAAGAGAATTGTTTTGATGTAGAGGATGACTCTACTGATCAACCAATAGAAGTGCTCTACCAGAATTTGAGGAAGAAGTTAAATCCATTCTACTGATCAACCAATAGAAGATGCTCCCCCAAAATTTGAGGAAGAAATTAAATCCACTGTCGATGAATTGAAAGAGATTAACCTCGGGACTGAAGAACGACTCCGACCTACATTTATAAGTTCTGTACTTGATGAGAAAGAGTCTGCAAAACTGGTCAAAATACTAGCAGAGTTCAAAGATTACTTCGCATGGAGCTATGATGAAATGGAAGGACTGTCAGCAGAGGTTGCAGTCCACAAACTCGAGGTGGACAAGAATGTAACCCCAATAAAACAAGCTCTCAGGAGAATGCGCCTCGAAATAGAACAACGAGTCATCGCCGAGGTAAAGAAATTGATAAACGCCAACTTCGTTAAAGAAGAGTAGTACCCCATGTGGTTAGCCAATATTGCGCTGGTTAAAAAGAAAAATATACAGATCTGCATTTGTGTCAACTTCAAAGATTTGAACAAGGCATGTCCAAAAGACGAGTTTCCACTAGCTATACCAGAGATGATGGTGGATATCGGTTCAACACATGAGATTTTCTCCTTCATGGATGGATCGCCGGGGTATAACCAAATCAAGATGGCTCCCGAGGACGCAATGTTTAGAACTTTTAGAACACTGATTGGAATCTTCTGCTACACAGTGATTTCGTTCGGCCTAAAGAACGCCGGAGCAACATATCAGCGTGCAATGATGAAAATTTTTTATGACCTCATTCACAATAAAGTAGAATGCTAAGTGGATGATCTGGTCATCAAAAGTAAACAGAAAATAGACCATTTGTATGATTTGAGGATTGTGTTTGAACGGTTACGACGATACGACCTTAAAATGAATACCCTAAAGTGTGCTTTCAGCGTCACCTCTGGGAAATTTCTAGGATTCGTTGTCCATCATCGGGGAATCGAGATTGACCCGGATAAGATTAAAGCTATCTTGGAAATGCCTCCCCCTAAAATCTTGAAGCAGTTACGTTCCTTCCAAGGGAAGTTGGTAAATCTGAGACGCTTTATTTCTAATCTCTCAGGTAGGTGTTAGCCATTCTCGGCATTAATTAAGAAGGACGCCAAATTTATTTGGGAAGAAAAATTCCAATGGGCCTTTGAGGACGTTAAACAATATTTAATGACACTTCCTGTTTTGGCAGCCCCTATCCCAGGGAAACCATTGATACTTTATACCGTGGCTTTGGATGACTCTCTTGGAGCCCTCTTAGCCCAAGTCAATGAGGATGGAAAAGAAAATGCTCTCTACTACCTGAGTCGTCGTCTAGTACCGACGGAGATAAGGTATCCATCTATTGAGAAGCATTGTCTGACACTAATTTTCGTCGCTAAAAAGCTTAAACATTACATGCTTTCTCATATGATCACCCTAATTTCAAAAGTTAATCCATTGCAGTATTTGATGACCCGACCAACACTCTCCGGACGTTTAGCAAAATGGTCAATGATCTTATTGCAATTTAATATAACTTTTGTGCCCTTCCGTGTTATCAAGGGACAGATTTTAACAGACTTTCTCGTTGCACACCCACTGCCAGCTGGGTCCTCTCTCAACGACAAATTACAAGACGAGCAGATACTACAGAAGGAATTTCCAGTGCACAGCGCTGGAAAATGTACTTCGACGGTGCTACATCAGCCAGGAAAAACAAGGGATCTGACACAGCTATACCAGGCAAGGCAGGGATCGGTTTGATCTTTATCATGCCAGATAAGGGTATGTTGAAGTTTTCGTACCACCCGACGGAGCCATGTACCAAAGTTGAACCCAAATATGAAGCTTTAATCACCGGATTGGAGTTGCCGATTTCAATGGATATAACGAACATTGCCATTTATGGTGACTCTCAACTTATCATCCAACAAGTCGCCGGACAATATAGAATTCTAAAGCCAAGATTAGCAGAATACCATATGTACGGGATGAAGCTCCTGGAGCAGGTTCCTGAGTTGACTTTCTACCGGATTCCTCGGGGAAATAATGCTCATGTCGATGCTTTAGTAAAACTGGCTAAGAAAATGGTGTGTCCCCCGAAGGATTCCATCAAAGTCACGATGCAAGAAAGACCAGTTTTGTCTTAAAACAACTTTGAAAATCTACACAAGCTTGGAAAAGAAGAAACCGTAAATGCAATAGCAGGCATTAACAAAGATTGGCGCAAGCCATTAATAGAATATTTGCATACTGGAAAGCTGCCAGAAGACAAGTCTGAGGCGCACAACATCATAAGAAGGGCCATGTCTTACGCCCTGGTGGGAAATGTTCTCTACAGAAGATCGTTCGACCAAATGTGGCTACGGTGTTTGAGTAGAGCCGAGGCGCAAAATATTGTCAAAGAAATACATGCTGGATTATGTGGCGCTCACCAGTCAGGACCAAAAATAAAAATGAAAATTAAAAGACTGATATTATTGGCCAGCAATGGCAGCCAGAAGATGTCACCAATGCCAGGTACATGGGGTGGTCTTACACCAACCTCCGAATGTGCTACACCCAACTGTTGCCTCATGGTCATTCGAGTGTTGGGGCACAGACATAATAGGTCTGATAGACCATTTTCTAGAGGACACATATTCATACTTTCCGCTACAGATTACTTCTCCAAATGAACAGAGACAATACAGTTACGTGAGTTTACGGTACAGCACGTCCTTCACTTTTTCAAAAGCCAAATCGTCTACCGTTTCGGAGTACCGCGAAGAATAATCTCTAATAATGGGACAACTTTCAAAAGTACAAAGATCAACAATTTTGTCATCATGGGATAGATTAGAGACACTCTACAATTTATTATCCCTAGAGCAAATAGTATGGCTGAAGCTTTCAACAAGACACTGGTACAGATTTTGAAGAAAACACTGGATGAAAATAAAGGGATTGGCATAACAAACTGTTAGAAGCCTTGCGGGCCTACCGGATGACTTTCAGGACTCCCACTCAGTGTACACCTTATATGCTCGTGTGCAGAACCGAGGTCGTGCTACAGCTAGAGATCCAGACACCATCTCTCAGAGTCGCTATTGCCAACCAACTTACCATAGAAGAAGGCGCAAAACTCAGGCTTGAAGAACTGGAGATTCTTGAGGGAAAATGATTAAAAGCACGACAACATTTGGAGCTCTACCAGGCAAAGATGGTACAAGCCCATGACAAATTGGTCCACCCAAGGACATTCAAAAGTGGTGACCTCATACTCGTGCTCAAAAGACCTATTCTCGCTCGCCGAAAAATAGGTGGCAAATTCGAGCCAACTTGGGAGGGACCATTTGTCTTTGAGAAGGTTTATACAGGAGGAGCCTACCAGTTAGTGGACTTTCGGGGCAAAAGACCCATGCTACCGATAAATGGACGTTACCTGAAAACCTATTACACAGTCTGATGTCGCCTGCCTTCGCTTGCCTTTGCTTGCTTTGAAACTTTGCAACCTTGATTGTTTTTAGGGTTATCTAGATGGCCATATGTCTACGACCAGGTCCAAATTTTGAAATTAATCTCATGTATAATGAAAAGTTTCAGAAAATACTCTCTTTTGGATTTAAAAATGCCACTAAATTAAAACAAAACTCACACATAAAATGAGTAATCCTTTTCACCAAAACAAACTAAAATTTACATAAATAAATACTCTATTTTGTTCTTGTTCATACCAAACTTCGGCCCAATGACGTTTCTTTCTGTTGGCTGCAGAAAAATATGTCAGGACAGAGGTTGATCTTTGTCTTCTAGGATGGCTGGAACCTCGCACTGAACGAAGAGATGGTGCCACAAGGAGGTGCCATAGATTTCGACATAGATTTCAACCAGATTGATATGGATTACGACGGCCCTCTAATGGGCATAGTCAGCAATGAAGAAAAGAAGGGATACCCTCACTGTTGAGGGTGACCACTCAGGACGACGCGTCACGTAAGGGTAAAAACGTGATGGTACCCTCACTGTTGAGGGTGACCACTCAAGACGACGTGTCACGTAAGGGTAAAAACGTGATAGAGGAACAAGATCCGATGGAGGGGGTTGAGGGTGACCACTCAAGACGACGTGTCACGTAAGGGTAAAAATGTGATAGCAGAACAAGATCCGATGGAGGGGCCTAGCCGACTGCCCTCCATGATAGCTACTCCAGCGAGGGGCTTAATAGCTGCCCACAGTGAACAACTACCAAATACTCCACTTCGCAGAACATAACGCAGAAATGCAAGCCGGAAGAAACAGAGAGCCTTTCTGCGACAGGAGTGCAAGCGCCAAGGAAACGTAAGCGGTTTTCTTACCCCCATTCTTGAGGGACATATCTACGATTCATAGCTAAGAGAGACTTCTGCCAGCCTGCCTACTATAGAGAAAGAATCAGAATTTCTGACAGGATCAGATGTACACCCGGTCCCAGATATCTTGTGCAGAGGTTGCCCAACATGCAATGTCGAGATACCAGTCAGGACATCAGTCACGGGCACATTTGTAGAATGCCCGGACTGCAATGTTCTACATCTACAGCATT
Organism: Phalaenopsis hybrid cultivar; assembly: GCA_002079205.1. NCBI lineage: Eukaryota > Viridiplantae > Streptophyta > Magnoliopsida > Asparagales > Orchidaceae > Phalaenopsis > Phalaenopsis hybrid cultivar. The sequence goes on along the minus strand of JXCR01128971.1, from coordinate 853,053 downwards.
TCAGTACCTTAGAAGAGTACACTGCAAGCACCAATGAGTCTCAGACTCCAGATTTTGTGGCAAATGGACCGTATGTTCCACTGGGGACGGACCAGCGCACACCGCGAAGCCCAGGATCATACATCCCGCTTGAGGCTGAATCTCATATCCTAGATTGGCCAGCAGCGGTTTGGATTCCCACCGAAGCCCGGAGGAAGGAATGTCTTAGACAGCTGCCAGCTGTCGGTATGGTGGAATATTACAAAATAAGCAAGGTAAACAAAAGAAAATTCGAGTTCTACAAAGAGGTTCAAAGAAATTTTATCAACATATTGAAAGGCCTGAAGTTATATACCAGGGTTTTCTCTGAAACTCATGAAAGAAGCATCCTTGAGTGCATCTTTGATTTGAGAGATAGAGTTTGAGCAGGCCTTCTCATAGAAAGAACGTACTCCGAACCGAAGAAGTGGATGCGGGGAAAAGGAAGAATCACCATCCAGTGCGGATGTTGCTACAATTTTACAAACGACAGACAGAGGAATCCACCTGGGATTCTCAGATACAACCAGGTGGATCAGTTACCACCAATGATAAAGTGGATGATAAAGAGAATGGTCAAGTAGAATATCCTACCCGCCACTTGCATTCCTAAGAGTTGCATCACCAATATTTATGAAGAAGGTGACTGCATTCCCCCGCACATTGACCATCATGACTTTGTGAGGCCTTTCTGCATGGTCTCATTCATGAGTAAGAGCAATATTTTGTTTGAAAAAGAAATCGATGTAATCGACCCTGGTGAATTCAAAGGAGCTGTGGAAATTCCTCTCCCAGTTGGTTCAGTGCTTGTTCTCAAGGGCAACGGTGCAGACGTGGCCAAACACTGCATACCAGGAGTACGACAACGTAGGGTGTCTGTGACCTTCCGCAGGATGGATGACATAAGATACCATATGGATTCCAACAAGACCCGGAGCTGGAGGAACTGTTTCCTTACGAGCTATGAGAAGGTTGTACCTCTGAATACATGCGAAGGGAACACTTATCCTGGAGCATGACTCATAAGGTCTGCTTGATCAAGAGCTCAATATACCAAGCGTAGAAGACTCACTTGCTTGCTTTTAACAAGAAGGACATATATCTGATGTAATAAGTCTATGATGTACTCATATCTTGAGAAGACTCTCAATGCATTTCAGCATATATTACATGATGTACTCTCTTTGAGGCATTAGCCTATATTTGATCGGTAGTATCTTTATTGAAGCAGATTAATGGAAATTTCTTTCAAGTTGTGCCTTTTTGTCAATTGCCTTTTTGTGCGATAGATGAAAGCCGCGAACCATGCAATGGTTCAGAGTTCCAAGGAACAAAGAACTAAACGACAAATTTTAAACAATAAATAAAACACAAATAAAAGATAATTGTAATAAATAAATAATTAAATTTCTTTTGAAAATCAACCAATTGAAATTAAAACTTTAAAAACAAATTTTGAAAAATTAAATTGTTATAAACACAACAGGAAAATAAAGCAAACCTGTTGAGTGGATACTTCCGTTTTCAGAATTTCCTACTCTTTGTGCGCGTGACACAACCATCGTTGTCTACACTAACTCTCTACACATCCTCGCAGAATTTCACATTCTACACAAAACTTCACGAAGCTCTACAAATCTTCTTCAAGATCAACATTTCCACATAACACACTACCGCAAAGTCAACGTCACAAGCTCTTTGTAAATTTCAAATCACATCTTCAAATCAGTACCTAAATCCTGATTTTCATATCTTTGAATTGATACCTAAATTTCAATTTTTTTAACTTCAGGTTGATACCTATATTTCAATTCTCATTTCTGAATCAGTCCCACGTTTCTGATTCATTATATTTGAGGTCGGTCCTTACATTCCGACACATTCTTTTGAGAATTGACCTATATTTCAATTCTCATTTTCGAATAAGTCCTACATTTTTAATTCTTCACTTTTGAGGTTGGACCTTATATTCTGATGCCTTCTTTTGAGAATTGACCTACATTTCAATTCTCATTTCTGAATCAGTCCTAAATTTCCGATTCATTACATTTGAGGTCGGTCCTTACATTTTGACTCTTTCTTTTGAGAATTGACCTACATTTTAATACTCATTTCTGAATCAGTCATACATTTCTGATTCTTTACATTCGAGGTCAGTCCTTACATTCCGACACTCTCTTTTGAGAATTGACCTACATTTCAATTCTCATTTCCGAATCAGTCCTAAATTTCTGATTCTTCACATTTGAGGTCGGACCTTACATTCCGACACTTTCTTTTGAGAATTGACCTACATTTCAATTCTCATTTCTGAATCAGTCCAACATTTTTGATTCTTTACATTTGAGGTCGGTCCTTACATTCCGACACTCTCTTTTGAGAATTGACCTACATTTCAATTCTCATTTTTGAATCAGTCATACATTTCTGATTCTTTACATTTGAGGTCGGTCCTTACATTCCGACACCCTCTTTTGAGAATTGACCTACATTTCAATTCTCATTTCTGAATCAGTGATACATTTCTGATTCTTTACATTCGAGGACGACCCTTACGTTCCGACACTCTCTTTTGAGAATTGACCTACATTTCAATTTTCATTTTTGAATCAGTCTTATATTTCTGATTCTCTATATTTGAGGTCGGTCCTTACATTCCAACACTTTCTTTTGAGAATTGACCTACATTTTAATTCTCATTTCTGAATGAGTCCTAAATTTCTGATTATTTACATTTGAGGTCGGTCCTTACATTCTGACATTTTCTTTTGAGAATTGACCTACATTTCAATTCTCATTTCTCAAACAGTCCTACATTTCTAATTCTCTATGTTTGAGGTCGGTCCTTACATTCCGACACTTTCTTTTGAGAATTGACCTACGTTTCAATTCTCATTTCTGAATTAGTCCTAAATTTCTGATTCCTTACATTTGAGGTCGGTCCTTAGATTCCGACACTCTCTTTTGAGAATTGACCTACATTTCAATTCTCATTTCTGAATCATTCCTAAATTTCTGATTCTTTACATTTGAGGTGGGTCCTTACATTCCAACATTCTTTTTTGAGAATTGACCTACATTTGATTTCTCATTTCTGAATCAGGCCTACATTTCTGATTCTTTACATTCGAGGTTGGTCCTTACACTCTGACTCCCTCTCTCACTCTCTGTCTCTTTTCGAATTGATATTTGAATTTCAATTCCCACCTCGGGGTCAGCACTTATATTTTGACTCCCGTCCTTTATAAATCTTTGAAATTTCATAACTCAAAGTTCACTCTCTGATCCCCAGCGAGAGTTTCTACTTCTCGGCTTGATTAAACACACACCTGCTAATTCCCCAGCAGAAACAAATTACACACACAACTCTACAAATACTTCCGAAGTCTGTTGACTTAGAAATTTGTATTACTTTTTGTTGATCGTGTCGGTTAACGTCAATACGTGCGGTGTGCTTGCCCAGCACACCACCATTTGTTGACCTCACTTTTGGTTGAGGTTTAGTTTTTCCCTTTTAGTAGCCTAAGGTCTAAATAGTTGACCTCACTTTTGGTTGAGGTTCAGTTTTTCCTCTTTAGTAGCCTAAGGTCTAGCCATATGACTTGACCTCACTTTTGGTTGAGGTTCAGTTTTTCCTCTTTAGTAGCCTAAGGTCTAGCCATAGTGACCTCATTTTTGGTTGAGGTTTAGTTTTTCCTCTTTAGTAGCCTAAGGTCTAGCCATAAGAATTTTGGTATTGACTATTTTTAGAAAACTAGACTTGGAACCCTCGCCATTAGAAATTCGAAACCCTTCTCCACTCAACCTGGAGTTCCATATATTGCTCCCAACCTCTATGTACTTAGTAGGTGGGGTCACTATGGGGGAAACTCAGGATGAGTCACCCCTAGGATTGCTGGACCTTAGGGTTAACCTTGGGTGTTGGTCTGGAGCTAAGGCACTCACTACATTCATCTGCACTCACAATCACTCACAACTCTGAGCTCAAATTTCTAGCTTAGATCCCTTGATCACTTGAGATACTCATGTAGATGGTCCCCTAAATCTACTAGCCCTCGGCTATGGTTTAGCTAAGACCACTATGTAGAGAACCCAAAATGGGATTTCCTTTGGTCCATGGCTTATTGGCGATGATTGGTACCCCAAATCTATCAAAATACCCATCATGGCCTTTTACCCCTAAAACACCCCCAAATTACCAAAATCCACCTCTTTGACCAAAAATTCCAAAAATTACAAAAATTCCCAGAAAATTCCAATAAATCCCAAATAATCCCAATTTCATTTCTCTTAACTACTACATAAACTAATTTGGCCAATTTGACCATCTTTAACCCAAACCCCCAACTCAACTACCACATGACCCACTTTGGCCAATTTGACCATCTTTAACCAAAATCCCCAAATTGCTCTTTAAAGACCCAAATTTCCCCAAATCCAACTCAAATGTCCATCAATTGGGTCTCAATTGACCTCAATTCCAATACCAAACTCAAACTCACTTTTTATACGACCAAACTAAACCAAATTTAGCTCAAATTGGTCCATGATTTGAGCCCAATTTTGATTTGGGTCAAAACCCCAATTTTGACCATATTATTGGTCCATGATTTGAGCCCAATTTTGATTTGGGTCAAAACCCCAATTTTGACCATATGACCTGGTCCATGATTTGAGCCCAATTTTGATTTGGGTCAAAACCCCAATTTTGACCATATGACCTCGTCCATGATTTGAGCCCAATTTTGATTTGGGTCAAAACCCCAATTTTGACCATATGACTTAATCTCACTAAATTGAACCCATAACCTAGTCAATTTGCCCCAATTGATGTTGAAAAATCTTTATAACATTCATATACATCAAAATAAACCATCAATTAGCCTTGATGAGGCCTCAAATCCATCTGATTTTGGCCTAAATCCAAAATTCTCAAATTTAGCCCCTAATTGGCTAAGTCCCCAAATTTCACCCAATTGATTGCCTTAACCTCCAAATTGGCATCCAATTCATGTTGAAAACTCTTCATGAGGTACCTATTGACCATTTACAACAATCAATTTGGACTTAGCCCAAGGCTAACCCAAGCTAGACCCAAGCCTAGCCCAACATGACCAAATTGATTAAAGTTCAAAATTCCCTCAAATTGTCCCTCCAATTGAGCTCAAAACCACTTTCATCCTTCACAAAAGTTGTTCCTTGTGATCATCTACATCAAATGAAACAATAAATTGAGCCAATTTAGTTGGCTAACCTAGCCCAAACCCAAGTTTTGATCATTTGCACCCACTTGGACCCATACACTAAATGTGACCTAACCACCCTAAGACCAGCAAATTAACTCCACCACAGCCATTATTTGGACTTAGTGACCAGTCTAAACACCATGGAATCACATAAATGAAGCCATGGAGAAAAGGTCCCCTAAATTAAGGGATCTTATTTCCAAAAATGCACATGCTTAAGATATCTTTGCCAAATCCAAGCACATTTGCATTAAATTGTTGTGATGGATTCCTTTGGGTTCCCTGAGCTCCTAGCCACCTCCCCCTAGCTGGTTGGCCATCCTAGTGGCTGGAAAAGCCAAAAACCAAGAGCCACTCTCATGGCACCTCACCCAAATCAAACCTAGAGGCCAGTGCATCCAAATCAAACTATGGAGCTCCTCTGCCCTCCACCTAAGAACCACATTACACCTCTTGATTGACCACGACATCCACCATAACCCCATTTTTATAAAAGGACACCTCGATGGCCGTTAAAATAAGTGCTAAAATTTCCTTAGAGAGGTCTCTGCAAACATTACACAAAGCTTCCCTAAGATCCCCTCAGTGCATTCCAACCATTTTTCCTCACCCATTCCCATTGTCGGAGCCCAATTTTGAGCTCGAAACCCTGCTGGAAATGAGGACAGAGCCCAATACACCTCCACACTCCACCAAACTTCAATTATTTGTTCCCACACCTTCACAAGAGTGAAATAAGCCAAAGCCCCATCAAATCCCCCTTCCACAGAGCCTCTACCA
>JXCR01128971.1:777483-845091 GCA_002079205.1 Phalaenopsis hybrid cultivar | reverse complement strand
CAAACCTAGAGGCCAGCTCATCCAAATCAAACTATGGAGCTCCTCTGCCCTCCACCTAAGAACCACATTACACCTCTTGATTGACCACGACATCCACCATAACCCCATTTTTATAAAAGGACACCTCGATGGCCGTTAAAATAAGTGCTAAAATTTCCTTAGAGAGGTCTCTGCAAACATTACACAAAGCTTCCGCCATGGGAAGTGTGCTGAAAATTTCTCAGAGAGGCCTCTCCAAACTTCACACAGAGCTTCCCATCCAACCATTTTTCCTCACCCATTCCCATTGTCGGAGCCCAATTTTGAGCTCGAAACCCTGCTGGAAATGAGGACAGAGCCCAATACACCTCCACACTCCACCAAACTTCAATTATTTGTTCCCACACACAAGAGTGAAAGAAGCCAAAGCCCCATCAAATCCCCCTTCCACAGAGCCTCTACCATAGCACGGACAAAATCCAATCTCAACCTACACAGCACCAAACCCCAAATTAATTGGCTCTACACCTTTGAAGAGTGAAATAAGCCAAAGCCCCATCAAATCCCCCTTCCACAGAGCCTCTACCATAGCTCTAGACCAACACGCAAATCGGCCCGTGATTGAATTCATACCTAGGCCTTACACCAAGACCAGGGATTTAATCCCTAGCCTCCTTGGACACCAAAGAATGTATCGAGAACCTCTGATCGAAGCTTCCCTTCTCAGAGTTAGCCTCCTTGGACCCCAATGAACGTGCCGAGCACCTCTGATCGAAGCTTCCCTTCTCAGAGCAAAGTATAAACTCTTCCTCCTCCCGAGCTTATTTTGATTCTCCATTTACTTAAACTTGATTTCATGGCATCTTAACCATATGGATGTGTTCGTCTCACTACCTCCAACGAACGTGCCGAGCACCTCTGATCGAAGCTTCTCTTCTCAGAGCAAAGGTATAAAACTCCTCCTCCTTCCGAGCTTATTTTGATCCATTTACTTAAGCTTGATTTCATGGTACCTTAGCCGTATGGATGTGTTCGCCTCACTTAGACGATCGAAGCCTCCCTTCTTAGAGAAAAGGTATAAAACTTCTCCTTCTCCCGAGCTTATTTTGATTCTCCATTTACAAGCTTGATTTCATGGCATCTTAACCATATGGATATGTTCGTCTCACTTAGACGAGTCCATAGCATCAAACTCAAAGTGATTTGGTTGAGTCTAGGCCAAGATCTTAAGGTTTTAGTGTGGACGGGCACGGGATCATTCCATCGGGGATGATGACGGGGAGCCGTTCGATCAAGCGTGTATCAAATGGATAGGGAAGATCGAGTCGGACAGCGCTTTGGGACATAAACAGCGGGCCGAGTCAGCAACTACGTGGATGGCGGCATCCAACCAGAGCGCACCACGCATGCCTTTGGAGCTTCCTAGGATCTAGTCAGTCGCTGTTTAAATAGATAAATAGGGCTTTTCCGCATGCCTTCGGAGCTGCCTAGGATCTAGTCAACACACGCTGTTTAAATAGATAAATAGGGCTTTTTAAATTATTTAAATGCTTAACTTAGAAAATACATAACTTTGTGTAGAAAAATCACAAAAATAAAATAAAAATACCCTCTTACTCAGTGAATAGAGGAGAATAATGTGAAATAATTTTCAAGTCTATTTAGTGCATATTTTATTTTTAATTAATTAAATAGTGTTTTGAGTCATTTGATTCTCCATGCATATTTACACATCACCTTGGCTTGAAATTTTGACATGTTGTAGCCTCTGTAAGGGGAAATATTCTTTAATTTTTCCAAAGTCAGAGAAGGTTCCTATATATAGATCCATTTTTTACAAAGTTATTTCACATTATTTCCTTGAAATAATCATGGAAATTAGCATATTGATTATAAAATCCTATGGAAATTTTGGAAGGTCTACCATAACCAGAGAAACCATTGAAAATAATTTGATGGGTCAAGTCATTTAGAAAATCCTTAAATTTTTCAAATACTAAACCACTAAGATAATTAATTTTGAAAAAATATAAATATTTAAATGACCTAATTTTTTTATCTCCATTGTGATCTGTGATCCAGAGAACTCATCATAAGNAGATCCATATTTTTCAAGTTTTTTTCACATCATTTCCTTAAAATAATCATGGAAATTAGCATATTGATTATAGAATCCTAAGAAAATTTTGGGAGGTCCACCATGACTAGAGAAACCTTTAGAAATACTTTCATGGGTCAAGTCATTTAAAATGCCCTTAAATTTTACAAACACTAAATCAATAAGATAATTAATTTTGGAAAATTTAAACATTTAAATGACTTGATTTTTAATCTCCACTGTGACTTATGATCCAGAGAACTCATCATAAAATTTTCAAAATATTTTGAGTTCATTTGACAACTTAAATTGATTTTTAAATATAAATATCACTCTTAACATTTAAATGATTTTTAGAAAATCAAAATATAACTCAAAAAATTATGAAACTTAGTTTTTTGAGTTCTCTGTGTTCAGGGATATTTTATAAAAATATAAATAATATTTAAAATAAAAACTTAATTTTTGGCCTATTTTAAATATTTAAATAATTAAAAATTTATAAAAATCAAAAAAATAATAAACTTCATGGAAATGTTCTAAATTGTTTCCTAATCACTTAGAAATAATTAAAATATTTTTCCTGATATTCTAAATAAAGATATTTATTTTCAAAGCTTAAAAAATAATTTTTAAAAGGCTAAAAATGAGTTTTCACTAAAATAATTCCAATAAATCAAAGAAAAAACAAAAAAAAAATATAAAATTTGCTCCTTTCAGTTCTCGCTGACCTTAGGGAGATTTTTCAAAAATACAAAACTTAATATTCACCACCTAAAATATTTTATTTTTGTTAAATAGCCTAGATATTAAAATAATTCTAATAAATCACAGAGAATTCAAAAAATTGTAAACTAAGACTCAAAGACTTCTCTGGCATAGGTCTAGCTCTAGTAAAAATTTCAAGTGATTATAAGTTACCTTGATCAAGTTAAAAATTTTCTTTGAAAAATCCTATTTTTGCATAAAAATAATTATATCAATTAAATTAAATTTTAAAAAATCACATTTTCTCCTCTGATGTCTCAATGGACCCATGAATGAGGTTTAATAAAAATTTGNAATTCATAAAAATCACAAAAATAATAAAACTCATGGAAATGTTCTAAATTACTTCCTAATTACTTAGGAACACATAAAATATTTTTCCTGGGTTTCTATATACAGATATTTATTTTCAAAGCTTAAAAATAATTTTTAAATGGCTAAAAATGAGTTTTCATGAAAATAATTCCAATAAATTAAAAAAAAATCTGAAAAATATAATTTTTTTTTTCTAAGTTCTCGAACCTTAGGGAGATTTTAAAAAAAATATAAAACTTAATTTTCACCACCTAAAGTGTTTTACTTTTATTAAATATCCCATAAATTAAAATAATTGTAGTAAATCACAGAGAATTCAACAAATCATGAAATTTAGTCCAAAGGCTTTTATGGTCTAGGTCTAGCTCCAATAAAAATTTTGAGGGATTATAGCTTAAGTTGGTTAAGTTAGGAGTTTTCTTTGAAATATCCTATTTTTGCATTAAAATAATTATATAAATTAAATTAAATTTTGAAAAATCACATTTTCTCCTCTGATGCCTTAATTGGCCCATGACTGAGGTGGGATAAAAATTTCAAAGTCATTAGAATTGAATTTGACAAATTATGAAGTGTTAGAGCTTTAGGGGAAAATGTGTAATTTTGGAAATTTGGCCTTAATTAACATTTAGGCTTAATTCAAAGAGGGGAATGGGTAACCTCTAATCTTAATCAATTTACTTGATGTTTGAAACACAAAGGGGTTAATTGGTAGAAACCGATTTCACTTTCTTAATTAAGATTAATAACATTCTAAATAAGTAAAATTATTTCGAAGTTTATTAAGATTAAATGATCCTAGACTTAGGGGTATGATTTTTGAAGTCAATAACTAATCAATTTAATACCCCATGTTTTGATTTTCAAATAAAATTGAAATCATGAATCATGAACACCTGAAGTTTAACCCTTTTCAAAATTAATTAAGACACTCACATAGGTCTTCAGGGCTTAGTGGTGACTTAAGCTAAATAAAAAATTGACTAAATGAGGATTAGAGAAATAAATATAACTAAATCAAACATCCTTGAAACACCCCTAAGCCCAATTAGGATAAAAAATTTGGCTAAGTGTTCAAATTACACTAACTTGCCTCTTTAAGGGACTTCACCCACATAATTCTTAAATTGAATGACGAATGATAATTACCTAACTTGCCTCTTTAAGGGACTTCACCCACATAATTCTTAAATTGAATCACAAGTGATAATTACCCTATTCTTATCCCTTTAAGGGTCATCACCCACATAATTCTTACATAATTCTTAAATTGAATCACAAGTGATAATTACCCAATTCTTAGGGATAATTGAGACATCAGTAAGTAATAAGGGTATTTACAGGATGAACCATTAAGCAACATAATGAGTTTAAATGGACTCGAGACATTTCACTAGTTGGTGAGAAAATTGAATGACAAATGATAATTACCCCTTTCTTAGGGATAATTGATACATCAATGTTCACTAACAAGGGTATTTACAGGATGAACTATTAAGCAACATAATAAGTTTAAATGGACTCGAGACTTTTTACTAGTTCGTGAGAGAGAGGCATGGACCTGCTTCCCCCTCTGGGATACCTCAGAGGCCTATTAAACTTAATATTCTTCACTCAATGAAATCATCCTTAATTAAAATTTTAAGGACTCACCAAGATATGACATAGGTCTCAGAGGCCTATTAAACTTAATATTCTCTGCTCAATGGAATCATCCTTAATTAAACTTTTTAAGGACTCACCAAAATATGACATAGGGTTAGGAAAATTATCAAAACTTTATATTTCCTACTCTTCTTAAATGCCCTCACATGCATTTTAAGTTTCAGGTGGTGGAACGAGAAGACTTGCCAGGTACGCTTTTACATTTTATAGTACCGTCTTCCTTCTACCTTTTCTTTACATGTTTCATGCTTGCGTTTACCTGCATAAACTTGCATGTTAACCATAACCATAACCCAAAACCTAAAATTAAAATGAACCAAGATAATATTCACCGCCACAACGTTCAAAATATAAAACAACTCAAAAATTTAATCACAAACATCAGACAAAACTACAACTTCAACTAAATTAAGATGTATCTATCAGATGATCTGGAATCCCTCGGAGGAGGTAACCTACAGTTGCTAACAAGGCTTTCCACGGTTTAAATGAAATTATGGAACTCATTAAGTTGGGTTTGGTAAGTTCATTTAGACTCTCCAATAGAAAATAGTGATACCGGAACGAGGGAACCGTAGGATCCTAACCGGTGTCGCTCTAATTGAACTCATTAAGTTGGGTTTAGTAAGTTCATTTGGACTAAGTGAATCCATTAGAAAATAGTGATGCCTCTCATTAAGTTGAGTTTAGTAAGTTCATTTGGACTAAGTGAATCTAATATAAAATAGTGGTGCCGGAACGTGTTGGGTTTAGTAAGTTCATTTGGACTAAGTGAATCCAATAGAAAATAGTGATGCCGGAACGAGAGTTGGGTTTAGTAAGTTCATTTGGACTAAGTGAATCCAATAGAAAATAGTGATGTCGGAACGAGTTAGTAAGTTCATTTGGACTAAGTGAATCCAATAGAAAATAGTGGTGCCGGAACGAGGGACCTGTAAGTTCATTTGAACTAAGTGAATCCAATAGAAAATAGTGATGCCGGAACGAGGGAACCGCAAACCATTTGGACTAAGTGAATCCAATAGAAAATAGTGATGCCGGAACGAGGGAACCGTAGGACCCATCATTTGGACTAAGTGAATCCAATAGAAAATAGTGATGCCGGAAAGAGGGAACCGTAGGATCCTAATTTTGGACTAAGTGAATCCAATAGAAAAAAGTGGTGCCGGAATGAGAGAACCGTAGGATCCTAACTCGACACTAAGTGAATCCAATAGAAAGTAGCGGTGTCGGAACGAGGGAACCGTAGGATCCTAACCGGTGTTCACCCTAATCAACTTTAACATGCCCCCATAAAATTTAAAGAACTTCAACCATAAGGCCACCTGATTTGACATAACTTTAATATGCCCTCTATAAAATTTAAAGAACTTCAACCATAAGGCCACCTGATTTGATATTATAACATAATATGCCCTCATAAAATTTAAAGAACTTCAACCATAGGGCCACCTGATTTGATATTATAAGTTGACACATTAGATAACTCAAACTCGTCGCAGCACGACCGTCTTCAACTCAAACTCGTCGTGGCAGGGGCTTGGAGCTAGCATTGTGGGTAGCACGACCATCTTCAACCCAAAACCTGTCTTCCCCAGCTAAACCAATCTTCCTTCCTTAGATATAAACAACAAAGCCATAAGACTAACCTGTCTTCCCCAGCTAAACCAATCTTCCTTCCTTAGACTTAAATAACAAAGCCATAGGAATCGTCGCGACAAGAGCTTGGAGCTAGCTTGGTGGGCAGCACGACCATCTTCAACAGCAAAACTTAGTCTCCCCAGCTAAACCAATCTTCCTTCCTTAGACTTAAACAACAAAGCCATAGGACTTCAAGGTCCCCCAGCTAAACCAATCTTCCTTCCTTAGACTTAAACAATAAAGCCATAGGACTTCGAGGTTGTTTGCAGCTAAACCAATCTTCCTTCCTTAGACTTAAACAACAAAGCCATAGGACTTTGAGGTTGCTTTCTTATGCAACGGAGTTTGGAGCTAGCATAGTGGGCAGCACGGCCATCGTCAACAACAAAACTTGTCTTCCCCAGCACAGCTAGCATGGTGGGCAGCACAGCCATCTTCAACAGCAAAACCTGTCTTCCCCAGCTAAAACATACTTTTTTCCTTAGACTTAAACAACAAAGCCATAGGACTTTGAGGTTGCTTGCTTATGCAACGTAAATATAGACTTAAACAACAAAGCCATAGGACTTCAAGGTTGCTTGCTTATGCAACGTAAATCCTCATCTTATCTTTAGGACTTTGCAGACTTAAACAACAAAGCCATAGGACTTTGAGGTTGCTTGCTTATGCAACATAAATCCTCACAGAGCTTGGAGCTAGCATGGTGGGCAGCACGACCATCTTCAATAGCAAAACCTATCTTCCCCAGCTAAACCAATCTTCCTTCCTTAGATACAAAGCCATAGGACTTCGAGGTTGCTTGCTTATGTAACGTAAATCCTCACCTTATCTTTAGGTCTTTGCATAGCCCTGCTATAAAATATAAGCCCTAACTCGTCTTAGGATGCCGAGGTTGTCGTTTGTCACAACCTAAATCCTCAAATCTTCTAGGCTATTTGTGTGATCATTTCACACGAATGTAAGCCCTAACTAAAAAAATTGGCAGGAAGAAACACCTAAACATTTCTCCTCAAAGCTGAAGCCAAACATTAGGATAGCTTGGGAAGTCACCGAGGTTCTCCTCTAGATCCATGACAACCCCTAGTTCTTCTTCCTTTGGATTCTACAATAAAATGTTCCAAATTTCAACCAATCCTCTTTCACACCTCTACGTCCGATTTCGTTGGAGTCCTACCCTTTGAAATTCCTTGAAGATAATATTTCCTGATTTTTATCGAGAGTCTTCTAAGTATTTCTTAATTTTTATCGAGAGTCTTCTTAGGTGTTCCAAATTTGAACCAATCCCCTTTCACACCTCTACGTCCGATTTCGTTGAAGAGTCCTATATAAAATGTTCCAAATTTGAACCAATCCCCTTTCACACCTCTACGTTCGATTTTGTTGAAGAGTCCTACTCTTTGAAACTCCTTGAAGATAATATTTCCTGATTTTTATCGAGAGTCTTCTTAGGTGACTTTAGATTGAACCAATCCCCTTTCACACCTCTACGTCCGATCTCATTGAAAAGTCCTACCCTTTGAAATTTTTATTCTACAATAAAAATGTTCCAAATTTGAACTAGTCCCCTTTCACACATCTACGTCCGATTTCGTTGAAGAGTCCTACCCTTTGAAATTCTCTTTCACACCTCTACATCTGATCTCATTGAAAAGTCCTCCCCTTTGAAACTCCTTGAAGATAATATTCACACCTCTACGTCTGATTTCGTTAAAGAGTCCTACCCTTTGAAATTCCTTGAAGATAATCTTTCTGATTTTTATCGAGAGTCTTCTTAAGTGACTTTAAAATGTTCCAAATTTGAACCAATCCCCTTTCACACCTCTACGTCCGATTTCGTTAAAGAAGCTACCCTTTGAAATTCTTTGAAGATAATATTTCTTGATTTTTATCGAGAGTCTTCTTAGGTGACTACCCTTTGAAACTCCTTGAAGATAATATTTCCTGATTTTTATCGAGAGTCTTCTTAGGTGAATATAAAATGTTCCAAATTTGAACCAATCCCCTTTCACACCTCTACGTTCGATTTTGTTGAAGAGTCCTACTCTTTGAAACTCCTTGAAGATAATATTTCCTGATTTTTATCGAGAGTCTTCTTAGGTGACTTTAGATTGAACCAATCCCCTTTCACACCTCTACGTCCGATCTCATTGAAAAGTCCTACCCTTTGAAATTCCTTGAAGATAACTTTCACACCTCTACATCTGATCTCATTGAAAAGTCCTCCCCTTTGAAACTCCTTGAAGATAATATTCACACCTCTACGTCTGATTTCGTTAAAGAGTCCTACCCTTTGAAATTCCTTGAAGATAATCTTTCCACCTCTACGTCCGATTTTGTTGAAGAGTCTTACCCTTTGAAATTCCTTGAAGATAATATTTCTACTCTACGTCCGATTTCGTTGAAGAGTCCTACCCTTTGAAATTCCTTGAAGATAATATTTCTCATTTTATCGAGAGTTTTCTTAGGTGACTTTGGTCATTTAAGATGTAATTAACTATAGGGGCTTACCCTGATTTCGTTGAAGAGTCCTACTCTTTGAAATTACTTGAAGATAATATTTCCTGATTTTTATCATTGAAAAGTCCTACCCTTTGAAACTCCTTGAAGATAATATTTCCTGATTTTTATCGAGAGCTAGAGTCCTACCCTTTGAAATTCCTTGAAGATAATATTTCCTGATTTTTATCGAGAGTCTTCTAGTGACTTTGGTCATTTAGGATGTAATTAACTATAGGGGCTTGCCCTTATAGGAAGCATGTCCAAACCCAGCTAAATATAAACCCTTTTTAATCCTTCATATTAAATAGGGAAACTTGTCGACAATTATAAAGATTTCGCAGACCAAACAGACGTCATACTTTCCTTAGTTTATTTTGATCGATCCTCATCCTCAATTCTTGTGTTTATCCTTCAGGGTAAATACAGGATTTGAGGTACAGGGCTCTTTCATTTTAAACTATGAAAAATATGGGGTCAGTTTTATTTCACACTTCAACGTCCTTCCAAAGCGGGCGACGGGATTTTGATTCCGATGACCGACAGCTTCTTACAGGCAACTCCCCACAAACCAACCCAAAATAACGCCGACAGGAACTTAAAGAATTCAATTATAATTTGAAAGATGCTGGTGAGAAAAGGTTATTGTAATTAAATGAGTTTGAAGAGATAAGGAATGAATCTTATGAGAGTGCCAAGATTTATAAACACAAGGTGATGATGTGGCATGATCAAAGGATTCTTACTATTAGCAGGGCAATAAGTTTTTCTATATAATGCAAGGTTAAGATTATTTCCAGGAAAACTTAAGTCCAGGTGGATGGGCCCATTTGTTGTAATAAAATTTTATCTTTATAGAGTTGTGGATATTAAAGATCCTAAGTTTGAGAAAATATTTAAAGTTAATGAACATAAATTGAAATCTTATTTTAAAGGGGATCAGCAATAACTTAATGATGGAATGATGTTCAGTCAACTAGAATAAGCACTGGTTACGTCGGGCTGACGACGTAAAACTAAACGCTTTATGGGCGGCAACCCATAGTTATCAATGTGTTCTTATTTTGATTGTTGTTTTGTGTGTGATTAAGAAAATTATGGTAGTATTTTTGAATCTTTTTTGTATTAGTAAAGATTTGAAGACTTTATTTAGTGACCAAGACATGTTAGAATAAAAATTTAGATGTTAAGTTGACTAGTGCAAAAATGTGTACTGACGCTTAAGTGCAGTAGTTTAAACACATGTGTGAAATTAATATTCTAGAAGTTTTAACGCAAATTAGTTTGTAAAAATGAGCCAAGGCAGTTTCTAAATGTGTCTAGGATCTATTGGATAGAATTTTCCTATAAATAGAAGGGTTTTGTGAGGGAATTTCACCCCAGAAAATTTCTAGCCCTGAAAGTCTAAGAGAAAGTTAGATTTAGGGAAAATATCTTCATGGGAGAAGGATTTGAAGAAAAAGGAAGAAACCATGAGGAAAGGTTCATTATCAAAGTGCACAAGAGATGTATAATGGTTTCTTAGCCGTTAGTATTGACGGGATATCAGAGAAAGCACAAGAGATGTATAACAGTTTCTTAGCTGTTAGTATTGAAGGGATATCAGAGAAGATCAATAAAATGCAAAATACTATGGATTTATTAGAGACCAAAGTACTTGAGTTGCATGAAAATCTAGAGCATTGGATGAAATTAAAGATGCAATTTTGCTACAAAAGTTATATAGAAGAAGCGGATAAGGTGATGTTCATAAAACAAAAGTGGATTGAAGAAGATAGTATTAGAGCTCATCACCACCATCCGTTTTATCAACTCTATATTCCTGGAGAGACTAATGAAAGACGAGAATTTATTCCTTTGAATGAAGAATGAGATTAAGTTTAGTGTTAGAATTTGTGTCTTAGTGTCAACATTATTTTAAGGGTTTATGGGGAGTTGCCCGTAAGAAGGTGTCGGTCGCTAGAATCAAAATCTCCTCGCCCGCTTCGGAAAGACGTTGAAGTATGAAATCAAACTAACCCCATATTTTTCATAGTTTAAAATGAAAGAGCACTGTACCTCAACACCTATTTCTATTTCAAAGGATAAACACAAGACTTGAGGATGAGGCTCGATCAAATTAACTAAGAAAGGTATGACGTCCGTCTGGTCTGTGAAAACTTTATATTTGCCGACAAGTTTCCCTATTTAATATAAAGGATTAAATAGGATTTATATTAAGCTGGGTTAGGATATGCTTCCTATAAGGTCAAGCCCCTATAGGTAATTACATCTTAAATGAACAAAGTCATCTAAGAAGACTCTTGATAAAAATCAAGAAATATTATCTTCAAGGAGTTTCAAATGGTAGGACTTTTCAATGAGATCGGATGTAGAGGTGTGGAAAAGGGATTGGTTCAAATTTCAAACATTTTATTGTAAAATCCAAAGAAGAAATAATTAGGGGATGTCGGGGATCCATAGGCAAACCTCGGTGACTTCCCAAGCTATCCTAATGTTTGGCTTAAGTTTTGAGCAGAAATATTTAGGTGTTTCATCATGCTAATTTTATTAGTTAGGGCTTACATTCGTGTGAAATGATCACACAAATAGCCTAGAAGATGTGAGGATTTAGGTCGTGACAAACGACAATCTCAGAATCCTAAGATGAGTTAGGGCTTATATTGTATAGCAGGCTATGCAAAGACCTAAAAATGATGTGAGGATTTATGTTGCATAAGCAAGCAACCTTGAAGTCCTATGGCGTTGTTGTTTAAATCTAACAAAGGAAGATTGATTTAGTTGGGGAAGACAGGTCCTGCTGTTGAAGATGACCGTGCTGCCCACTATGCTAACTCCAAGCTCCTCAGCGCGACGAGTTTGCGTTATCTATTGTGTCATGTTATAATGTCAAATCACGTGGCCCTACGGTTGAAGTTCTTTTAAATTTTGTGAGAGCATGTTAAAGTTGATTAGAGCGACACCGGTTAAGATCCTACAGTTCCTTCGTTCCAGCACCACTATTGTCTATTAGATTCACCTAGTCCAAATGAACTTACTAAACTCAACTTAATGAGTTCCATAATCTCATTTAAGCCATGGGAAGCCTCGTTAGCAACCGTAGGTTACCTCCTCTAAGGGATTCCCGATCATCCGATAGAGACGTCTTAATTTAGTTGAGGTTGTGGTTTTGAATGATGTTTGTGATTAAATTTTGAGTTGTTTTAGATTTTGAATATTATGGCGATGAATTTTATCTTGGTTGATTTTAATTTTGAGTTTCGGGTTATGGTTATGGTTAACATGCAAGTTTATGTTATTTTCATCCACGCAATCCTAAAATATGTAAGGAAAAGGCAAAAGAAAGACGGTATTATAAACTGTAAAAGCGTATCTGGTGAGTCTTCTCGTTCCACCACTTGAAACATAAAAATGCATGTGAGGGCATTTATGAACAGCAGAAAAAGTAAAGTTCTGATGTTTTTACTAACCCTATGTCATATTTTGGTAAGTCCTTAAAAATTTAATTAAGGAAGATTTCATTGACCGAATAATATTAAGTTTATTAGGCCTGTGAGGTATCCAACAAGTTTGGAGGGGGAAGCAGGTCCATGCCTCCCTCTCACCAACTTATGAAAAGCCTCAAGTCCATTTAAACCAATTATGTTGCTTAATGGTTCATCCTATAAATACCCTTATTACTCAATGAGCACTGATGTCTCAATTATCCCTAAGAATGGGTTAATTATCATTTATCATTTAATTTGAGAATTATGTGAGTGAATTTCCTTAGAGGGGAAATTAGTGTAATTTGAATACTTAGCCAAATTTTTAGTCCTAATTGGGCTTGGTGGTGTTTCAAGGATGTTTGATTATGTTATGTTTATTTCTCTAATCCTCATTTAGTCAATTTTAACTTAGCCTAAGTCATCACTAAGCCCTTAAGACCTAGGTGAGTACCTTAATTAGTTTTGAAAAGGGTTAAGCCTTAAGTGGTCATGATCCATGATTTGAATTTTATTTTGAAAATCAAAATAAGGATATTAAATTGATTAATTATTGACTTCAAAGTTCATACCCCTAAGCCCAGGATCATTTGATTTTAATAAACTTCCAAATTTTAATGATTTAGAAATTTATTAACTTATCTTTTCAATTAAGAAAGTGAGATTGGTTTCTACTAATTAATCCCTTATGTTCCAAATGTCTAATAAATTGATTAAGATCAGAGGTTGCCCATTTCCCTCCTTAAATTAAGCCTAAATGTTAATTAAGGCTAAATTTACAAAAGTACACATTTGCCCCTAAGGCTTTAACACTTCATAATTTGTCAAATTCAATTCAAATGACTTTGAAATTTTTATCCTACCTCATTAATGGGTCAATTAAGACATCAGAGGAGAAAATGTAATTTTTCATAATTTAATTTATTTTATATAATTATTTTCATGAAAAAATAAGATTTTTCAAAGAAAATTCCTAACTTGACCAAAGTAAATTCTAATCCTTTGAAGTTTTTACTGGAGGTAGACATAAGACTAGAGAAGCCTTTGGACTAAATTTTATAATTTTTTGAATTCTCTGTTCTGGGCAATTTAATAAAAATAAAATATTTTAGGTGGTGAAATTTAAGTCTTGTATTTTCTATAAATCTCTTTGAGGTTAGAGAACTTAAAGGAAAAAAATTTATAATTTTTTTATTTTCCCTTGATTTAATGAAATTATTTTAGTGAATACTCATTTTTTTGGCCCTTAAAAATCATTTTAAGCTTGAAAATTCAATATCTTTATTTAGAAAGTCAGGAAAAATATTCTAATTGTTCCTAAGTGATTAAGGAAAAATTTGGAATATTTCCATGAGTTCTATTAGTTTTGTAATTTTTATGAATTTTTAATTATTTTAAATATTTAAAATAGGCTAAAAATCACAGTTTTATTTTAAATATATCACAGAAAACTCAAAAAACTAAGTTTCATAATTTTTTGAGTTTTATTTTGATTTTTAAAAAATCATTTGTGTCAAAAGTAGTATTTATCTTTGAAAATCAATTTAAATTACCAAATGAACTCAAAATATTTTGAACTTCTTATGATGAGTTCTCTGGATCATAAATCACAGTAGAGATAAAAAATGAAGTCGTTTAAATGTTTATATTTTCCAAAATTAACTATTTTACTGATTTAGTGTTTGTAAAATTTGAGGGCATTTTAAATGACTTGACCTATGAATTTATTTCTAAGAGATACTTTAGTCATGGTGGACCTTCCAAAATTTTCTTCGGATTTTCTAAACAACATGCTAATTTTCACGATTATTTCAAAGAAATAATGTGGAAGAACTTGAAAATTATGGATCTCTATATAGGAACCTCCTCTAACTTTAGAAAAATCAGAGGATATTTCCCCTACAGAGGCTACAACATGCCAAAATTTCAAGCCAAGGTGATGTGCCAATATGCATGGAAAATCAAATGATCCTAAACAGTGTTTAATTAATTAAAAATATTTTATGCATCAAATGGACTTGAAATTTAATCCACATCATTTTCTTTTGTTCACTGGGCAAGAGGGTATTTTTATTTTATTTTTGTGATTTTTCAACACAAAGTTATGAATATTCTAAGTTAGGGGTATTTAAATAAATAAGAAAAAGCCCTATTTATCTTTTTAAACCGCGCATGTTGACTAGATCCTAGGCAGCTCCGAAGGCATGTCTGGCGTGCTTTAGTTGGATGCTGCCATCCACGTAGCTGCTGACTCGGCCTGTGATTTATGTCTCGGAGCGCTGTCCGGCTCGATCGCCTCCGTCCTTTTGATACACGCTTGATCAAATGGCTTCCCGTCATCATCCCCGATAGGATGATCCCATGATCATCCACACTAAAACCCTAATATCTTAGCCTAGACTCGACCAAATCACCTCGGGTTTGATCATATGGACTCATCTAAGTGAGACGAACATTTCCATACGGTAATCATGCAATTAAATTATGTCTAATTAAATGGAGAATCGAAATAGGCTCGGGATGAGGTGAGGTTTTATACCTTGCTCTAGAAAGTGATGCTTCAATCAGAGGGGTTCGGTACGTTCATTGGAGTCCAAGGAGGCTAGGGATTGAATCCTTGGTTTTGGTGTAAGGCCTAAGTAGGAATTCGATCATGGTCGGATTTGGGTGTTGGTCTAGAGCTATGGTAGAGGCTCTGTGGAAGGGGGATTTTATGGGGTTTTGGCCTCTTTCAATGTTGTGAAGGTGTGGGTGATGTTAATTTGAGTTTGGTGGCCTGTAGAGGTATTTTGGATTATGTCCTGATTTCTAGAAAGGTTTCAAGCTCAAAATTGAGCCCAGACAATAAGAATTGGTTGGGAAAGTAGATGGAATGCACTGACGGGATCATAGGAAAACTCTGTGAGAAGTTTGGAGAGGCCTCTCTAAGAAGATTTTTAGCACACCTCCCATGGCCGTGGAGGTTGGTTTTTATAAAACTGGCAATGGTGGCTCTCAGGGCACAAGTTTGGGTGCATTGTGGTTCTTAGGTGGAGGGCAGAGGAGCTCTTCAGTTTGATTTGGATGAGCTGGCCTCTAGGTTTGATTTGGGTGACGTGCGATGGGGGTGGTTCTCAGTGTTGAGCTTTTCTAGCCACTAGGCTGGCCAACTGGCCAGGGGGAGGTGGCTAGGAGGTCAGGGAATCTAGAGGAACCCATCACAATAATTTAATGCAAATGTGCTTTTGGCAAATATTTCATAAGCATTGCATTTTTGGAAATAATATCCCTTAATGTTGGGGACCTTTTTTCCATAGCTTGATTTAAGTGGTTTCATGGTGTTTGTACTGGTCACTTAGTCCAACTAATGGCTGGGGTGCAATTAATTTTGTGACTTTAGGGTGGTTAGGTCACATTTAGTGCATGGGTGCAAGTGGGTGCAAATGACCAAAACTTGAGTTTGGGCCAGTCTAGCCATGTCAATTGGCCAACATAAATAATTCATTTGGTGTAGATGATCATAATGAACAACTTTTGGGAAGGATTGAAGTAGTTTTGAGCTCAATTGAAGGGTCAGTTTATGGGAATTCTGAACTTCAATCAATTTGGTCATGTTGGGCTAAGCTTGGGTCTAACTTAGGTTAGCCTTGAGATAAGTCCAAATTGATTATTTTAAATGGTCAATAGGAACCTCATGAAGAGTTTTCAACAAGAATTGGATGCCAATTTGGAGGTTAAGACAATCAATTGGGTGAAATTTGGGAATTGAGCCAATTTGGGGCTAAATTTGAGAATTTTGGATTTAGGCCAAAATCAAGTGGATTTGAGGCTTCTACAAGGACAATTGGTGGTTTATTTTGATGTATAGGAATGTAATCAAGATTTTTTAACATTAATTTGGGTCAATTTACTAGGCTAGGGTCAATTTTATGAGATTAGGTCATATGGTCAAAATTTGGGCTTTAACCTAACTCAAAATTGGGCTCAAATCATGGACCAATTGAGTTTGGATTTAGTTTAATTTGGTCACATAAAAAGTGAATTTGAGTTTAGGATTGTAATTGAGGTCAATTGAGGTCAAGTTGATGGACATTTGAGTTGAATTTGGGGAAATTTTGGCCCTTAAAGGCAAGTTTGGTGGTTTTGGTTAAAGATGGTAAAATTGGTCAAATTGAGTTATGTGGTAGTTGAGAGAAATGAAATTAGCAATATTTAAGATTTATTGGGATTTTTTTTGGGAATTTTTAGAATATTTAGAATTTTTGGCCCAAGAGGGGTATTTTGGTAATTTGGGGGTGTTTAGGGGTAAAAGGCCAAGATTGGTATTTTGGTAGAGCTGAGGCATCAAACATCACCAACAAGCCATGAACCAATGGAAACCCCCATTTTGGGTCCTCTATGTAGTGGTCTTAGCCACCCATAGCCCTAGGGCTCGTAGGTTTAGGGGACCATCTACACGAGTATCCCAAAAAGATCAAGGGACCTAGGCTAGAAATTGAGTTTAGGGTTGTGAGTGATTGTGAGTGTAGATGAGTGCAGTGAGTATCGTAGTTCCAAACCAACACTCAGGGTCAATCCTAAGTTCCAGCATCCTAAGGTTGACTCATCTTGAGTTTCCCCCATAGTGACCCCACCTACTAAGTGCTACAGGTTACGACCAATATGTGGAACTTCAAGTTGAGTAGAGAAGAAGGTAGAATTTCTAATGGTGAGGGTTCCATGTCTAATTTTATAGGAATATTCAACGGGAAAATTCCTATAGCTAGACCCTACGCTACTAAAGAGGAACAACTAAACCTCAACCAAAAATTAGGTCATTAAATGGTCTTAACAGGTGGGGTGTGCTAGGAAAGCACACTGCGCTATTGGCATTGATCGACGAGATCAACAAAAAACAATACAAACTCCTAAGTCAACAAACCCGAAAGTTTGTGTAGGTTCGTGTGTGTGATTTGTTTCCGCTGGGGAATTAGCAGGTGTGTGTTTGATCAAGTCAAGAAGTAGGGACTCTCGCTAGAGATTGGAGAGTGGACTTTGAGTTATGAAATTTTAAAGATTTCTAAAGGATGGGAGTCAGTATGTAAGTGCTAACCCTGAGGTGGGAATTAAAATTCATATGTCAATCCAAAAACAAAGAGAGAGTTGGAATAAAAGGACCGATCTCGAATGTATGAATTAGAAATGTAGGACTGATTCGGAAATGAGAATTCAAATGTAGGTAAATTATCAAAAGAGAGTGTCGGAATGTAAGGATCAACCTTGAATGTACTGAATCAGAAATGTAAGACTGATTCGGGTGTGAGAATTGAAATGTAGGTCAATTCTCAGAAGAGAGTGTCAGAATGCAACGACTGACCTTGAATGTAATGAATTAGAAAAGTAAGACTGATTCGAGAGTGAGAATTGAAATGTAAGTATCAATTCAAAGATCTAAGAATTGAAATGTTGGTATCAATTCAAAGATGTGAGAATCAAAATGTAGGTATCAATTAGAAGATGTGAGAATTGAAATTTATCAATTATAAGATATGCGATTTGAAATGTAGGTATCAATTCGAAGATGTGAGAGTTGAAATATAAGTATCAATTCGAAGATGTGAGAATTGAAATGTAGGTATTAATTTGAAGATGTGAGAATTGAAATGTAGGTATCAATTCGAAGATGTGTGAATTGAAATGCAAGTATCAATTCGAAGATGTGAGAATTGAAATGCAGATATCAATTCAAAGATGTGAGAATTAAAATGCAGGTATCAATTCGAAGATGTAAGAATTGAAATGCAGGTATCAATTCAAAGATGTGAGAATTGAAATGTAAGTATCAATTTGAAGATGTGAGAATGGAAATGTAGGTATCAATTCGAAGATGTGACAGTTGAAATTTAAGTATCGACCTCAAAAGGTGAAAATTGAAATGTAAGTATCGACCTCAAAAGGAGAGAATTAGAATTTAGGTACTTACTTGAAAATGAGAATTGAGATTTACAAAGCTTGTGGTGTTGAATTTGCAAAAGTGCATTGTGTAGAAAGTGCTGATTTTGTAGAAGATTTATAGAACTTCGTGAGGTTTTGTGTAGAATGCAAAATTCTATGAGGATGTGAAGAGAGTTAAGGTAGATAACGATGGTTGTGCTGCGCGCACAAAGACTAGGAAATTATGAAAACGGAAGCATCCACTCAACCGATTCATTTCATTTTCTTGTTGTTTTTATCACATCTAATTTTTTAAAATGCGTTTTTAAAGTTTTAACTTTAATTGGTTGATTTTTGAAAGAAATTTGTTTTGTTGTTTATTTATTGGAGATTATTTTTCATTTGTGTTTTATTTATTATTGAAGATTTGTTGTTTCATTCTTTATTCATTAAAATTCTAAACCATCGCATGGTTCACGGCTTTCATCCATCGCACAAAAAGGCAACTGACAAAAAGGCACAATTTGAGAGAAATTTTCATTATTTTGCTTCAGCAAAGATGTCATAAATCGATCAAAGGCTAATGCCTCAAAAGGTACATTATGTAATCCATGCTGAAATACATTCAGAATCATCTCATGATATGAATACACTGTAGACTGCATACATCAGATACATGTCATGCTGTTAAAAAAAGAAAGTGAACCCTTTGTACCAGGTATGTCGAGCTCCTGATCAAGCATACCTTCTAAGTCATGCTCCAGGATAAGAGTTCCCTTTGCATGTACTTAGAGGTACAACCTTCTCATAGCTCGTATGGAAATAACTCCTCCAATTTTGAGTCCTGCTGGAATCCATATGGTATTTCGTTGTCGTCCATTCTGCGGAAGGTTACAGACACTCTATGGTGTCGCACTCCTGAAATGCAGTGCTTGGCAGTGTCTGCACCATTGCCCTTCAGGACATGTACTGAACCAACTAGAAGAGGAATCTCCACAGAACCTCTGAATTCACCAGAACCGATAACATTGATTTCTTTTCCAAACAAAATATTGCTTTTACTCATGAACAAGACCGTGCAAAAAGACCTCACAAAATCATGATGATCGATGTGTGGGGGAATGCAGTCACCTTCTTCATCAATGTTAATGATGCAACTGTTGGGAATGCAAGTAGTGGGTAGAATATTCCAGCTGACCATTCTCTTTATCATCCATATTATCATTGGTGGCAACAGATCCACTTGGTTGTATCTGAGGATCCTAGGCGGATTCCCCTGTCTGTCGTTCGTGAAATTGTAGCAACAACCGCATTGGATGGTGATTCTTCCCTTTCCCCTCATCCATTTCATTGGTTCAAAATATGTTCTCTCCATGAGAAGGCCTGCTCAACCTTTTTCTCTTAAATCAAAGATGCAATCTAGAATACTCTTTTCATCAGATTCAGAGAAAACCTTGGTGTACAGCTCTAGGCCTTCCAATATATTGACGAACTTTCCGTGAACTTTTTCGTAGAACTCGAATTCTCTTTTATTTACTCTGCTTATCTTGTAGTATTCTACCATACCAGGAGTTGGCAGCTGTTGTGGGTGTTCCTTCCTTTAGGCCTCAGCGGGAACCCAAACTGGTGTTGGTTGATCCGGGATATGAGATTCAGCCTGTAGTGGAATGTATGATCCTGGGCTCCATGGTGCGTGTTGATCCGTCCCCAGTGGGACATATGGTTCATTTGTCCCGAAGTCTGGAGTCTGAGACTCGTTTATGCTCAAAGTGTATTCTTTTAATGTACTGAAAAGTTGTAGATGCAGAATATTACAATCCGGGCATTCTACAAATGCGCCCGTGACTGATGTCCCGACTGGTACCTCAATGTTGCATGTTGGGCAACCCCTGCATATGATATCTGGAATTGGGAGCCCATCTGACTCTGTCATAAATCCTGACTCTTCATCCATAGTGGGCAGGTTGCTAGAAGTTTCTCTCAGATCTGGGTCATAAATATGTCCCCAGAAATGGGGGTAAGAAAACTGTTCACTTCTCTCTGGCGTTTGCGTTCCTATTGCAGGAAGGCTCTCTACTTCTTTCAGGTTGCATTTCTTTACTGCATCCTGCGAAGCGGAGTATTTGGTAATCGTTGGCTACGGGCGGCTATCAGACCCCTTGCTAGAATAGCTACCATGGATGGCTGACGGTTGGGCCCCTCCATCGGATCTTGTTCCGCTATCATGTTTTTACCTTTGTGTGACACATTATCTTGAGTGGTCACCCTCAACAGTGATGGCAGTCCCTCCTTTTTTTTAGTGCTGACTATGTCCATTAGAGGACCCTCGTAGTCCATATCAATCTGGTTGAAATCCACGTTAAAATCTATGGCACCTTGCGGAACCATCTCCTCATTTAATGCGAGGTTCCAACCAACCTGGAAGGCAAAGATCAACCTCTATCCTGACATTTTTCTATAGACGACAGAAAAAAATGTCAGTGGGCCGAAGCTTGACATGAACAAGAACAAAACAAAGTATTTATTAAAGTAAATTTTAGTTTGTTTTGGTATAGAGGATTATTCATTTTATGGGTGAGTTTCGTTTAATTTAGTAGGGTATTTAAATTTGAAAGTAGAAAAGAGAACAAGTAAAGCTCAAAAATCTTCTCAAAATTTTCATTATAATGAGGTTAATTACAAAATTTGGACTCGATCATAGACATTTGGCCACATAGATAACCCTAAAACAATCAAAGTTTCAAAATTTCAAAGAAAGCAGGGGCAAGCGGCCTTGAGCTGCATCAGGTTGCGTAATAGGTTTTCAGGTATCGTCCATTTATTAGTAACATGGGTATTTCACCCCGAAAATCCACTAACTGGTAGGCTCCTCTTGTATAGACCTTCTCTACGACAAATGGTCCCTCCCAGGTTGGTTCAAATTTCTCCTATTTTGCGGCGTGCAAGAATAGGTCTTTTGAGCACAAGCACGAGGTCACCAACTTTGAAGGTCCTCGAGCGGACCAATTTGTCATGGGCTTGTACCATCTTCGTCTGGTAGAGCTCTAAATGTTTTTGTGCTCCCAATCTTTTTCCCTCGAGACTCTCTAGTTCTTCAAGTCTGAGTTTTGCGCTTTCTTCCATTGTGAGTTGGTTAGCAATGGCGACTCTGAGAGATGGCCTGGAATAACTGTGTCTAATCCTTTGTCTTTCCTGACTGACGAAGCGCCATCGAAGTACATTTCCCCGCACTACGCACTAAAAAATTCCATTTATAGTATTTTCTAGTCTGGTAACTCGTCGTTGAGAGAGGACCTAGCTGACAATGGGTGTGCAGCGAGAAAATCTGCTAGTACCTGTCCCTTGATAGCACAAAGGGGCACAAAAGTTATATCAAATTGCAGTAAGATCATCGACCATCTTGCCAAACGCTCGGAGAGTGTTGATTGGGTTGTCAAATTTGCAATGGATTAACTTTCAAGATTAGGGTAATCTTATGAGAAAGCATGTAATGTCTAAGCTCTTCAGCTGTGAAAGTTAACGTCAGGCAATGCTTCTCAGTAGGTGGATACCTTACCTCTATCGGTGTTAGACGATGACTTAAGTAGTAGAGCGCATTTTCCTTACTCTCATCATTGACTTGGGCTAAGAGGGCTCCAAGAGAGTCATCCAAAGCCGTTGTATAATGTTTTAACGGTTTCCCTGGGATAGGGGCTGCCAAAATAGTAGGTGTCATTAAATATTGTTTAACTTCCTCAAAGGTCAACGGTTTCCCTGGGATAGGGGCTGCCAAAATAGGTGGTGTCATTAAATACTGTTTAACGTCCTCAAAGGCCTCCTGGGATAGGGGCTGCCAAGACAGGAGGTGTCATTAAATATTGTTTAACATCCTCAAAGGCCCAGGGATAGGGGCTGCCAAAACAGGAGGTGTCATTAAATATTGTTTAACGTCCTCAAAGGTCCGCTGATGGCGTCCTTTTTAATTAATGCCGAGAAAGGCTGACACCTACCTGAGAGATTAGAAATAAAAAGGCGTCCTTTTTAATTAATGCCGAGAAAGGCTGACACCTACTTGAGAGATTAGAAATAAAGCATCTCAGATATGCCAACTTCCTCTGAAAGGAATGTAGCTGTTTCAAGGATTTAGGGGGAGGCATTTCCAAGATAGCTTTAATCTTATCATGATCGATCTCAATTCCCCGATGACGAACAACGAACCCTAGAAATTTCCTGGAGGTAATGCCAAAGACGCACTTTAAAGGATTTATTTTAAGGTCGTATCGTTGTAACCATTTAAACAGGGTCCTCAAATCGTATAAATGGTTTATTTTCCATTTTCTTTTGATAACCAGATCATCCACATAGCATTCTACTTGATTCTAAATGAGGTCATAAAAAATCTTCGTCATTGCACGCTGATATGTTGCTCCGGCGTTCTTTAGGTCGAACGACATCACTACGTAGCAAAAAATTCCAATCGATGTTCTGAAAGCTTTAAGTACTGCATCCTCGGGAGCCATCTTGATTTGGTTGTATCCCGATGATCCGTCCATGAAGGAGAAAATCTCATGTGTTGAAGCGATATCCACCATCATCTCTGATATAGGTAGTGGAAACTCATTTTTTGGACATGCCTTGTTCAAATCTCTGAAGTCGACACAGACGCAGATCTGCTCATTTTTCTTCTTAACAGGTACAATATTGGCTAACCATGTGGGTTACTGCTCTTCTTTAACAAAGTTGGCGTCTATAAACTTTTTCACTTTAGCGATGACTTGTTCTATTTCGAGGCATATTCTCCTGGGTGCCTGTTTTACCGGGGTTATATTCTTGTCCACCTCAAGCTTATGGACTGCAACTTCTGTTGACAGTCCTGGCATTTCATCGTAGCTCCATGTGAAGCAATCTTTGAATTCTGTTAATAATTTGACCAATTCTGCAGATTCTTTCACATCAAGTAGAGAACTTATAAAGGTAGGCCAAGGTCGTTCTTTAGTCCCAAGGTTAATCTCTTTCAATTCATCGATAGTAGATTTAATTTCCTCGTCAAATTCTGGCAGAGCATCTTCTATTGGTTGATCAGTAGAGTCATTTCATATATCGAGGCAATCCTCTCCTGACTCACTAGTAACAACCATGCAAAATTCAGAATCATCGACTGGTCCAACTGTACCAAATCTAAGACCTTCTTTTGAATTGGGAGTTCGACTTTTAGCATTCCATAGTTTTTAAAAAAGTTAAAATTTATCTTTTGGCATTTGTTTTGGTAAGTGTCCCTGTTGAATTAACTTTTGAACGCATGGCGAAAGTAAACAAAAGGCAATTCCATTAATTCATTAGAATAAACATTCAAGTTTACATATTTTTCAAGCTCAGTAGAGATAGAAGCACGGTAAAATTTGATTGGCTTTGAACTAATGCTACGGACTTCCTTGACCTCTAAACTCTCAACCTTTTGAGGGAGAATCAGAGTAAGGGCCATAGTATTCACATAGTGGTTTATCCGATCATACATTGTTTCATATTCATTCTTCTCTGTATTTCTAAGGATATCTCGTACTGAGATTTCTTCTGCTTTATCATCATTATTTCATCTTCAGAACTATCTTCATTACCAATGTTGATGGTTGGCCTAGTCCGTTCAACAATTAAATTGATCTTTCCTCATCCGCATCCCCGGCCTCAACCTCGGGTGCGTGAACTAGAAGGACCTCCACCAATTTGTTGTAAGGGAGTGGTAGAAGGTTGTTGAAGTGGAGTTGTGTGGCCTCCTATTTGTGATCCTTCTGAATCTTCATCTTTGTTTGTCAAAATCTCGTGCGAGAAGACAATTTTCTTTGGAGGCACGTAATAGGCAGCATCTTTATGGATTCCAACTTTGTGCACTGAAAATGGTTGTAGGTCTTCCTTGATGCAACTTTCTTGACCATCTTTGCGGTATTTGATGCACTGGTGTAGAAATGATGAAACCATATTGTGGTCATGAATCAATGGTCGACCTAGTAGAGCGTTAAAAGAGGTCTTGGCGTCGATGATAAGAAATTTAACGATTTTTACGAGTTCTCCAACCTTCATAGGCAATGTAATTGATCCAAGGGCTCTTTCTCCCTTTTGATTGCATCCTCTTAACATCATTTTATCGACCACAAGATCTTGAGCTTCAATATCCAAATAAGCCAATGTCCGTAGGCTCGTCAAGTTAAGAGATGCTCCAGAATCCACTAAAACTCTTGATAACACAAATCTGCCAATGTTGACGGAGATGTAGAGCGGACAGTTGTGCTCGGCGGTACTGAGCAGCAAGTCTTCATCTGTGAAGGTTACCCCTGACTGTTCTCTCAATGAGTAAACTTCATCTGAGAATGTGCTAGCCAACTGAGCTTAGGAAATTTCTGGATCAAGCAAAGTTGTAACAAGAGATTCTCTGATCTCTTTTGACAGGATCAGAGCGTCGTAGATGCTTAGTATGGCAGGCAGCTTCTTAAGATGAGATAGCACTTTGTAGTCTACTTTGTATGATCCTTCAATTTTATCTTGATCATGTGATTCTTCTACTAGTGGATGTGGGGGTATCTCTTCTTAAGTTATTATTTATTTTCCTTTGTTTGTTGGAGCTGTTCTCGGTGGCAATACTTTTCCGCTCCTTAAGTTGAATTCTGTGATTTCTTCTTCTTGAGATATCATTGTTGAATCTTTTGGTGTCTCTTCCTCTCCATCGGAAAGATCTAAGTTGATGGCAAGCGGTGCACAATGACACTCAAGAATTGGCTCTTCATTATCGGTGCTGTCGTAGGCGGTATTGTTGATGTCTTCTTTGGACTTGACAATGGTTCATTAGACTTAAGTACGATTTGAGGATCATTTTGGGGATCAAGATCGCAGCTTGATCGGTCATAATCAGTTACATTTTCACCAGAAACAGTCAAAACGTAGCCAAAATAACAGTCATTATATTCATAAGATCCCGGAGGGACCAAAATATAATCATACAATGTCAAGGGTTTAAGGATTTTCTTCCCCAAATCCGAGACAACCAATCTAGTAGAGGCAGCCCCTATCCTACCCCCCGTGCTATCAATCTTGGTAGTGACGCTTTTCTTCTTGTTCTTGGTCCTTGAAGATGATGTATTTTTTGGCAAAATCTTCATCTCAGGCTCGGTATGTTGCAGACTCTGAATGGAGGCTTGTTTTGATGCAGACTGTATCTTGTTTAGTATTTTCTTGGACGATCTTCTCCATACCTCATTCCATCCTTCTTTATTGCTCGTAGAAGCTTGCTTTGATGAATCATGTATTTGATTAAGGACCCTCTTGAGTTCTTCCCAAGTTGTACTCCATCCATCTACTCTAGCAAACAAATCAATTGGGGAGATTGACTCAGCTGAAATCATGTTTGCGGAACCTTTTTCAGGTTCTCTCAAATACTCCTTTGGGATTGTTATGTTCTCTTCCTTGAGGTTCTTCTTGAGCCAGTCCTTCAAGACGAAACACTTGTCTATAGTGTACCCAAGCAACCAGTGGCACGGGCAATAATTTGGTTCATTCTTCTTATCCACCTCTTTGGGCTTCTTTGGATCAGGTAGTTTCATTTCTGGTTTCTTCAACAAGCTTCTAAAAATTTTAGGTACAACTTAATCCTTGAAGGAATACATAGCTTTCTGTTGCTCTAACATGAATATTCTTTTACCCGTTCTTCCAGGTGATCCCTCTTGAGGCGGCCGTTGGTTAGATTGGTTGCTCTGTTTCTGAGAGTACTACGATGCAGACTAGCGATGCTCTTCTGCAAAATATTTATTTGCTGCTTTCCTTTGTCAACGGTTGTGACTACCCCTGATTTCTTTTCAAACACTCTGATCACCTTAGCCTTTTCATGTGGCTCCATGTGCTTCATTTCTTCTTGAAGACTGCTGGCCATGCTAAGTGATTCTCAAAAGGATTTATGGTGAGTCCCTTAAGCATGAAAGCTACTGGCCCATGAATGCTCTTGAGTAGAATCTCAATCTTTTGATGTTCCTGTAGCTGAGGTTCAAATTTCATGCTAAGGTTTCTCCACCTCAAAATATAGTCTACCAAAGTTTTGCTAGAATTTTGTTTTTCCATCATAAGTTCTCCAATGGACACATGGTGTTGTGCTCCGGCAAATCTTTTCACAAATAACTGTTCCAACTCAGAAAAAGTTTTAACTGACTCGTTAGGTAGGTCAGTGTACCAGTTGAAAGCAATTCCTGACAAGCTGCTGACGAATTGCTAGCAGAGTAGAGCTTCATTATTTCTCGTATTGCCACAGCTGGCTCAGAAATACGTTATATGCTGCCTGGAATTTCCAGTCCCATCAAATATCTTGATGTTTGGGGTCACAAAAACCTTTGGAAAAGGGATGGCATCATATTCTTACGGGTAAGGTCTAACCTTTAAAATAGATGCACCGCCCTTGGACTGGGCTAAGGCATCCCGCACTTATTCAACCATTTGCTTGAATTCTTTTTCTGGCATGGCACCTGATGGAGAATCTTTCTTTGATTTCTCATCTTAGTTTCTCGAAGTAGCCTCCCTTCTTTCATCTATGATGTGTATGATTTCTGGCTGATTAATCTTTGGAGAAGCTAATCTTGGTGCTTGTGATTGCCGTTGAATGGTGGCCATGGCGGTCATAGCTGCAGTCATTTCTTCTATTTATTTCTCCAGTAGGCTGACTTGCTATCCCTTAAGAGGATAACCCTACGCAGCTCATCTACAGCGTTATCTTCGGTGTGAGGTTGAGCCTCGCACGAAGATGTGGTAACTCTGGTTTTGATCACATGGACATCCATGAAATCCTTTTTCAGGTAATCATTGTAATCAAAATCTTCATTTTCATTATTGACGAAAATGCTGTGCTCTCTAGCTAACTCGGAAATTTCGATCATGAGTTTCTCAACTTTTTTCTCAATTATCAATTCCTTGATTTCTTTAAGATCTGGAGGACCTTGATGGACATCCTCTAGTTGTTCCTCCATCTCGCTGGCTATTATCACGACGATGTCAGATATTTCACGCACTGGTTTTACTTCCTGTCTTACAGGCTCACTGAACTGTATTGGTGCAGCGACCTTGGGTACCCATACCCTCTTCTTCTTCAACGATGATGTCTCAGGATGGGATGACTTAGTAGAGACATTGGTATGTCTACGGAAGGTATGTTCCCTGTGGTGTAGACTGGCTACAGTGTCAAGTAACCGTCTTGTTTTCCTTTCCAGGATTGCAGGAATGACAGGTAAGATCCTCGGACCCAGTCTCAACTTAATCAGTCGGTGAGCTGCGGTCCTGGTGGTGGTATGATCGGTGGTGACTATAGTAGTATCAACTTGGTTTCCCAAACAGAACCAGACGGGAATACGGGTAGGTGACTTTTCAGTTCACCTGTGAGACTTTCTAACGAACTTAACATCCTTCAAAATTTCTTTCTTCATATGAGGGGAAATCGCATGTCCCACTCGCTTCACTAATTCACTAACACAACTTCCTTGGTAGCAAGCCTTCTGAAAACTGTGCTAACTTGAGTGGTAGGAGTGAACTTCCTTTCTTCCTCACCGTGTCCACGGAATGATGGTAATGCGGCAGCAATCTTCTGGATACTCTCATATCCATCAGTATCCGTCATAGGATGGCATCTACTCCCTCGTAGGAGTGGATAAATTTTTGCTAACACATCTTCAATTCGATGAGGCTCCTCCTCAACGGGTGTGTTTTCAGGAGTCTGGGCTTTGATGCCCTTCCGAACTCTTCTATTGCGGTTCCTTCTTTGAGTTCGGGTCAGTGGTACAGTCCTTGAGCTTGACCTGATTTCAAACAAGGGTGGTGGGATAGTTAACCCTTCAGTTGAATCTTCAACGATCATCACTTCTTTCTCCTTAGCAGCAGCGGGGTTAGCAGATTTGACGGGTGCCGCAATTGCAGTAGCTTTAGCCTTTTTGCAGGCAGGGAAGTCCTGGAGGCAGTTCAAGTTGAATTCTGTAGACCGTTCTTGTATTTCCGGAGCAGCGATCTTCGTTACCATGAATGGGGATTTTTTGAGGATGACCTCGAGATGGTGGGAGCGACGTTAGGAGCGGTGCGGTCCATTGGCAGGTTGCAGGAAAAGGTCAACGTTGGTTAGGCCATTGCAACGGGCTTTAAAACAGAAAGTTTTAGGTTTAGCTATATGGAAAAAAACCTTGTACTTTTTAGTGCAAGCACTGAAAGTAGAGGTTGATCTGTAGACCAAATGGGTCTTAGTTTTATACCTTTGCAATAAGAAGTGAAGCTTCGATCAGAGGGGTTCAACATGTTCGTTGGAGTCCAAGGAGGCTAGGGATTGAGTCCCTGATCTTGGTGTAAGGCCTAAGTAGGTATTTGATCACGGTCGGATTTGGGTGTTGGTCTAGAGCTGTGGTAGAGGCTCTATGGAAGGGGGATTTTATGGGGTTTTGGCCTCTTTCACTGTTGTGAAGGTATGGGTGAAGTTAATTTTAGTTTGGTGGTCTGTAGAGGCATATTGGATTCTGTCCTGGTTTTTGGCAAGGTTTCAAGCTCAAAATTGAGCTCCAGTAATGAGAATTGGTTGGGAAAAATAGTTGGAATGCACTGAGGGAATCTTAGGAAAGCTCTGTGAGAAGTTTGAAAAGGACTCCCTATGAAAATTTTTAGTACACCTCCCATGGCCGTGGAGGTGATTTTTTATAAAACTGGCCATGTGGTGGCTCTCAGGGCACAAGTTTAGGTGCATTGTGGTGCTTAGATGAAGGGCAGAGGAGCTCTTCAATTTGATTTGGATGAGCTGGCCTCTAAGTTTGATTCGGTTGAGGTGCCATGGGGGTGGCTCTTGGTTTTGAGATTTTTCGGCCACTAGGCTAGCCGGTCGGCTAGGGGGAGGTGGCTAGGATCTCAGGGAACCTCGAGGAATCCATCACAACAATTTAATGCAAATGTGTTTTGATTTGGCAAAGGTATCTTAGCATGTGCATTTTTGGAAGTAATATCCCTTAATTTGGGCGACCTTTGGTCCATGGCTTGATTTAGGTGGTTTCATGGTGTTTGGACTGGTCACTAAGTCCAACTAATGGCTAGGGTGGAGTTAATTTGGTGACTTTAGGGTGGTTAGGTCACATTTAGTGCATGGTTCCAAGTGGGTGAAAATGACCAAAAATTGGGTTAAATTGGCCCACATAAATATTTATATTGGTGTAGATGATCATAAGGAACAACTTTGGTGAAGGATGGAAGTCGTTTTGAGCTCAATTGAAAGGTCAATTTGAGGGAATTTAGAACTTTAATCAATTTGGTCATGTTGGGCTAGGCTGGGGTCTAGCTTGGGTTAGCCTTGGGCTAAGTCCAATTTTATTGTTGTAAATGGTCAATAGGGACCTCATGAAGATTTTTAAACATGAATTGGATGCAAATTTGGAGGTTAAGGCAATCAATTGGGTGAAATTAGGGGATTTAGCCAATGTGGGGCTAAATTTGGGGATTTTGGATTTAGGCCAAAATCAAGTGGATTTGAGGCTTCACAAAGGGTAATTGGTGGTTGATTTTGATGTATAGGAGTGTTATCAATATTTTGCAACATTAACTAGGCTATGGGTTCAATTTGGTGAGATTAGGTCATGTGCTCAAAATTGGGGTCTTAACCTAACTCAACATTGGGCTCAAATCATGGACCAATTGACTTTGGATTTGGTTTAATTTGGTGATATAAAAACTGAATTTGAGTTTAGAATTCGAGTTGAGGTCAATTGAAGTCAAATTGATGGACATTTGAGTTGAATTTGGGTAAATTTCGGCCCTTAAAGGCAAATTTGGGGGTTTTGGTTAAACCTGGTAAACTTGGTCAAATTGAAACATGTGGTAGTTGAGAGAAATGAAATTGGGAATATTTAAGATTTATTGGGATTTTCTAAGAATTTTTCGAATTTTTGGAATTTTGGGCCCAAGAGGGGTATTTTGGTAATTTGGGGGTGTTTAGGGGTAAAAGGCCAAGATGGGTATTTTGGTAGAGTTGACGTATCAAATATTACCAACAAGCCATCGACCAATGGAAACCCCCATTTTGGTTCCTCTATGTAGTGGTCTTAGCCAACCCATAGCCCTAGAGCAGGTAGGTTTAAGGGACCATCTACATGAGTATCCCAAAAAGATCAAAGGACCTAGGCTAGAAATTGAGTTTAGGGTTGTGAGTGATTGTGAGTGTAAATGTGTGTAGCGAGTATCCTAGTTCCATACCAACACCCAAGGTCAATCCTAAGGTCTAGCAGTCCTATGGTTGACTCATCTTGAGTTTCCCCCATAGTGACCCTACCTACTAACTGCTAGAGGTTAGGACCAATATGTGGAACTTGAAGTTGAGTAAAAAAGAGGGTAGAATTTCTAATGGTGAGGGTTCCATGTGTAATTTTCTAGGAATAGTCAACAGGAAAAGTCCTTGTTTTCAAGTGGGTTAGTTTTTAAGTCTTGTTTTTAGTATTTATGCTTTCTTCATGTGTAATGATTGTTGTGTATTTGTATTTAGAAAAAATTTTCATCCAAGACTATTTGGAGTAAGAATTAAGTGTTCAAAAGTATTTGTACTTGTTTTTCAATTAATATAAGTTTTTTATGTGAAAATTTGTGTTATTTTTAGCCTCAAATTGATATAGTTATTATAAAGAGTTTTGAGAGAGAGGGGAGTTATAAGAAGTTGAAAATAGACATTTAAGTGCAATGAGACCATTTAGGGGTGATTTACTTAGGCAAATAGTGCATTTTAATTTAATTTAAAAATTTTGAAAATAGTGCACTGGAGCCTAAGCGCCACAACTCACGCTTACGCGCGAGCCAACTTAAGAAGAAAGAGCCTAAGCGCCACTTACCCGCGCCTAAGCTCTGGTTCACGAAAACTNTTTGAAAATAGTGCACTGGAGCCTAAGCGCCACAACTCACGCTTACGCGCGAGCCAACTTAAGAAGAAAGAGACTAAGCGCCACTTACCCGCGCTTAAGTGCTGGTTCACGAAAAGTAGTTTGCAAATGGTTAAAAGTGAAATTTTGGCCCAAAAATCACCATTTTTTACTCCTCCCGTCACCTTCAACCTCTCAAAATCGTGATTTGGAAGGCTATGGCACATCAAAAGTGAAAATTTCTTAGTGGAATCAAGTGAAATTTTCTAGATCCAAGTTCCTTCAGGTAAGAACTTTACTTTATGCAAAAATTTTGGATGTTCACCATGTATTGTGAGCGANAAACTAGTTCGCAAATGGTTAAAAGTGAAATTTTGGCCCAAAAATCACCATTTTTACGCCTCCCGTCACCTTTAACCTCTCAAAATCGTGATTTGGAAGGCTGTGGCACATCTAAAGTGAAGATTTCTTAGTGGAATCAAGTCAAATTTTCTAGATACAA
This sequence comes from Phalaenopsis hybrid cultivar, assembly GCA_002079205.1. Lineage (NCBI taxonomy): Eukaryota > Viridiplantae > Streptophyta > Magnoliopsida > Asparagales > Orchidaceae > Phalaenopsis > Phalaenopsis hybrid cultivar. Next base: position 813,381 of record JXCR01128971.1, on the reverse strand, counting down.
GTTCCTTGAGGTAAGAACTTTACTTTAGGCAAAAATTTTGGATGTTCACCATGTATTTTGAGCAAATTTGGAGAAATTTGTAAATTCACTATTCATGGTGAAAATTGAGAAAAAGATCTATGGAAATTGCATGGGAAGTGTAGATTATACTTTGGAAGTTTATATTAGTTATTTAGACTTGATTTTTGAAGTTATTTTTAGAATTTATAAGATTTGTAGAATGACACCAAGAATGAAGAGGAGTAAAGGAAAGAGCCCTTTCGATTCGAGTAAATTTGTTAGTTTGGAGGCTCAGGATCGGTACAGCGATGCGTTGCAATCACAGAAACTGATTCAGGAGCGGTGTTTTAGGAATCCAAGTGGAGACGTAGAGGATTTGATCATTCACCGACAGTGGGAACGATTCTGGTGTTTCTCTACTGTGGCAGTTATTTATGTTGTTAGGGAGTTCTACACAAACCTCCCTGAGGCTGAGGATAATAGAGTCATGGTTCGAGGAAAGTTGGTACCTTTTTCACTGGAGGTGATGAACTTGTTCTATCATCTACCACCTGATATGTTCTATTTTTATGCAAATTCTATTTATCATTCCAATGACCCTAATTCATCATTCTCTAGCTCCTTCACTCTGTCTCTCTCTCTCTCTTTCACATACTCTCTATATCTATCTTTCTTCTTCTTTTCCCTCCCTCCCTCCCTCTCTCCATCTTCCATCTCTTTTATGTCTTTCTCTGTCTCTCTAGCACCCTCTTAATCTTTCCTTGTCTCACTTTATTCTCGCGCACACTCTCCCAAACTTTCTCACTCAGACTCTCCATTGATTTATGATCCTAAATCCTCTCTCTATCTCAGTCTATTTAGAGAGAATAACAAGGGAGATATTGGAGAGGGAGTTAGAACCAGAGAGGGAGTTAGAACAAGAGAGGGAGATATTGGAAGTGAAACAGGCTGATCCACCATTTATCTCTCACTCACTCTCTATACCATTTTATCTCTGTCATGTGAGAAGGCTAGAAAGAATAGAAATTGAGAGAGTGAATAAGTAAGACATATAACAGTGATGTAGATTTTGAAAGAGAGAGAGAGAGAGGAAGATATTTTGAGAGTATGAGAGACATGTAGAGCAAGAGAGATAAGATGATTAGAGAGAATAACAAGGGAGAGAGAGTCAAAGAAGGAGAGAGGGAGAGAACGAGGGGGAGGGAGAGATCTCAGAAGTGAGGGAAACGGAAAGATAAAAAAAAGATATTATGGTATAGTTGGACAAAAATATTGGAAGGGATGGACGGTCACACTCTCTCTCATGTAGAAAGATCAAGAAAAAAGTGAGAAAGAGATACAAGGGTCACACTCTTCTCTTTTCTTCTCTCTTTCACTCTCCCCTTCCCCCCTCCATCTATTTTAGCCCTCCCTCTATTTTAAACCCTCCCTTTCTCTCCCTTCTTCATCACTCTCATTTTCTCTCTACCTTTTTCCCTCTCACACACTCTCTTGCCATCCTTCTTGCTCTCCATCCATTCCTACTCTCCCTTGATATTACAAGAGAGAGATGAGAGAGGGAGAGAGAGTGTGTGTGTTGGGGTGAGAGAAAAATATTTTGAGGATAAAATGAGTAATAAAGGGAGAAGTAAGAGAAATAGGTTGATAAAGAGAGTGAGTGATAGAGAGAGTGATAGAGAGAGAATGTGAGAGAGTGTGTAAGAGAAAGTGTGATGCAAAAAGGAGCAAATTTGGAGAAAAAAGGACCAAAATGTGAAAATTTGAACTAGGGCACTGACGGCGAGCCCAACGGCGCCGTCGGTGAACTTTTTTCGAGACTCCAGATTTAATTCACTTAGAAGGCCCGCTGATGGTACCCTCAAGGACGCCAACGGCAAGCATGGTGATTATGCCCAAGAATGCATTGGATGAGGATGAATTTTTGTGGGGTGCTTAGGCAACTCTTGGGAAAACTCATTCATAACTTTAAAAGAAGATTTTGGCCAAAAATAGAGAAGGTTATGGATGTTAGAAAGGTCATTGAGGTTAGAGAGGTTCCATTAGTGTATAGAGAATTTACTAGAGTGTCAAAATTGTGAGGAATTCTTTGAGAGATTGTAAGAGTGGAGAGAAAGTGAGAGATTTCTTTCTCTTTACAAATTTTAAAAAGGAATTCTGTGTGTTGTAATGAAAGGAAGAGAATTTGAGGAAATTTAAGGAGTTTGCTTGGGGAGAAATTATAGATAAGTTTATTTACTTGTTGTACTTTGTATTAATTTGCTTTTAAATATAAATTCTGAGTTTTGTTGTGTTTTTCCCATGAGATCTGAGTAGTTTTCTCTGTCTTTCTCCTTGTCCTGAGATTTGTGAAAAGGTGATTTAAAATTGTGGAGCCATAAAAATGTTAAGGAAATTGTGAGGATCATTTAACTTTGATCTTAATTTACTTTCAATTTGGTCAATTTATTTGTTAAAATATGTTGAGTTTTACAATTAAAGTGAAGATTACATCCAAAATTCAAGGAGGTCAAAGCAGTTGGGTGAAAATAAATAAGACAAAAAAATTATCAGGCATAGAATTTGAGATTTTAGAGTGACAGACTAAAATCCCCAATTCGTTCCTATCATTTGGGTGCTGAAGTGTAGATGTTAGCCCTCAGGAGAAGGAAAGATGGGAGCTCCAAAGTGAGAGCCGGTATCCTCCTAGCCTAGTCGCAGATTCAATAAACAAGCGTAGGATTAGTCAATGTTCTTTATGCCTGGATCAAAGGGTAAAGAATAAGTATGCTCCTATTTGACACAATACAATTTGAACTGATTCACTTTATCCATTCATTATAATTTCTTGACTAGAAGAAGGATGCTTTCTTATATATTGAATATCATATTAAAACCTTCATTAGTATAATTAGTTATTTAGGAGTTATTAAAATTACATATTTAATTCAATTGCCTATTAGTGATAGATAAGAAAATTGAATTCCATTGTTGCGATTAAGTATTACTTTTCTAAAATCTTAGTTTGTATTTTTAATATTACTCCCTATGGGATCGATACCTAGGACTCCATTAGAGCCCTATATTACTTGAGCAATACGTATACTTGCGTTGATAAGTCTGACTTTACAATTATTAAATATTTTGTACATACATCTTTATCTAATTTATAACTATTATTAAGTTTTTGGTGAAGTTGCTGAGGAATTAAATCTTTTAGCAACATTACTAAATACTTATATTTTTAAACATATATAAAGTCATTGTCAATATGTATCTGATATATTCAGTCTACAATGTATTCATGGCAAGAGATGTTATGATGTACTTTGACGTTGACTATATGTTGTACTTTTTTGAGGCGTCAACCTATGTTTGATCTGTGATATTTTGATTGGAGCAGATTAATGGAAATTTCTCTAAGAAATGTGCCTTTTTTTCAGTTGCCTTTTTGTGCGATGGATGGAAGCCACGAACCATGCGTTGGTTCAGAATTTTAATGAACGAAGAATGAAACAACCAACCTTTAAAAATAAATAAATTTAAATAATTTTTTTTATAAACAAGAAAATAAATTTCTTTCAAAAATCAACAAATTAAAATTTTAAAGACATATTTCAAAAAAAATATTAAAATGTGATAAGAACAATAAGGAAAGAAAATGAATCTATTGAGTGAATTCTCTCGTCTTTGGAGTTTTTTATTCTTTGTGCGCGTAGCACAACCATCTTTGTCCGCATTAACTCTCTTCACATCCCCACAGAATTTCACATTCTGCACAAAACCCCACAAAGCTCTGCAGATCTTCTTCAATAAAATCAACTTTTTCACATTACATATTTCTGGAAATTCAACATCACAAACTCTCTACACTATTTTAATAGGACTCTTAGGGTCAGTATCCAAATTTTGACTCCCCATATCCGAGGATCGGTGTGAAGCCTCCTTCAATGGATGTTAAGGCTTCTGATTCCTTCATATATTCTATTCACATATTTCCCACAAATTCACATGTGTGAATTTGCATATCCTCTGTATGACACACACATATCTTCTTGTTACCTATTGAGTTGGATACGAGTCTTAGTGCTTTCCTTCTGAATGTAGCACATATACTCTCTTGTCACTGCTTGGGTTGGATGAGAGCCCTAGCGCTTTCCTTCCTAACGTGGCGCACACATACCTTCTTGTTACCTATTGAGTTGGATATGTGTCCTAGTGCTTTCCTTCTCAATGTAGCACATATATTCTCTTGTCACCACTTGGGTTGGATGTGAGTCTTAGCGCTTTTCTTCCTAATGTGACGCACACATATCTTCTTGTAACCTATTAAGTTGGATATGAGTCCTAGTGCTTTCCTTCTCAATGTAGCACATATATTCTCATATCACCGCTTGGGTTGGATATGAGTCCTAGCGCTTTCCTTCCTGACGTCACGCACACATATCTTCTTGTTACCTATTGAATTGGATATGTGTCCTAGTGCTTTTCTTCTCAATGTAGCACATATATTTTTTTGTTGCCGCTTTGGTTGGATGTGAGTCCTAGCGCTTTTGTTCCTAACGTGGCGCCCACATATCTTCTAGTTACCTATTGAGTTGGATATGAGTCCTAGTGCTTTCCTTCTTAATGCAGCACATATATTCTCTTATCACTGCTTTGGTTTGATGTGACTCCTAGCGCTTTCCTTCCAAATGTGATGCAGACATATCTTCTTATTACCTATTGAGTTGGATATGAGTCCTAGTACTTTCCTTGTCAATGTAGCACATATATTCCCTTATCACCACTTTGGTTGGAAGTGAGTCATAACGCTTTCCTTCCTAACATGACGCACACATATTTTCTTGTTACCGATTGAGTTGGATATGAGTCCTAGTGCTTTCCTTTTCATTGTAGCACATATTTTCTCTTGTCACTGCTTGGGTTGGATGTGAGTCCTAACACTTTCCTTCCTAACATGACACACACATATCTTCTTATTACCTATTGAGTTGGATATGAGTCCAAGCGCTTTCCTTCTCAATGTAGCACATATATTCTTTTATCACCGATTGGATTGGATGTGAGTCCTAGGGCTTTCCTTCCGAACGAGACACACACATATCTTCTTGTTACCTATTAAGTTGGATAAGAGTCTTAGTGCTTTCCTTCTGAACGTAGCACATATATTCTCTTGTCACCGCTTGGGTTGGATGTGAGTCCTAGCACTTTCCGTCCTAACGTGACACACACATATCTTCTTGTTACCTATTGAGTTGGACATGAGTCATAGTTCATTCCTTCCATATGTAGCATATATATACTCTTGTCACCGCTTATGTTGGATGTGAGTCGTAGCGCTTTCCTTCCTAACGTGACGCAACCATGTCTTCCTGTTACCTATTAAGTCATATATGAGTCCTAGTGCTTTACTTCTCAATGTAGCACATATATTCACTTGTCACCGCTTAGGTTGGATGTGAGTCCTTGCACTTTCCTTCCTAACGTGACGCACTTATAACTTCTTGTTACTTATTGAATTGGATATGAGTCCTAGTGCTTTCCTTCTCAATGTAGCACATCTATTCTTTTATCACCACTTGGGTTGGATGTCAGTCCTAGCGCTTTCCTTCCTAACATGACGTACACATATCTTCTTATTACTAATTGAGTTGGATATGAGCCCGAGTGCTTTCCTCCTCAATATAGCAGATATTTTCTTCTTCATCATTTTGGTTGGATGTGAGTCCTAGTACTTTCCTTCCTAACGTGACACATATTTTCTTGTTACCTCTTGAGTTGGATGCGAGTCCCATTGCTCTCCTCCTCAATGTAGCAGATATTTTCTCCATCATTGTTTGGGTTGGATGTGGGTCCCAGTGCTTTCCTTCCTAACGTGACACATATATTTTCTTGTTACCTCTTGAGTTGGATGTGAGTCCCAGTGCTTTCCTCTTCAATGTAGCAGATATTTGGGTTGGATGTGAGTCCTAACGCTTTCCTTCCTAACGTGACATATACATTCTTCTTGTCACATGTCAGTTCGAATATAACTCCCCAGTGGTAACTCAAACTGGTGCAATCCTTTTTTTCTAGAGACGTATCCTTAATGGTCACTGTCTTCAACATTATTGTTTCTCTTTTGGAGCTGGATGTGAGCCTGTGTATTTTCCATCTCGATTAGGTCCTCCCACGCAATCCTATTCTCATATTTTAAAATTAGTTTTAATACCACCTTAAATGGACTATGGCATCTTATTCTTATTTCAGGATTGATACCCAAATTTTAATTCGCACCTTAGGGACAACACTTATATACTGACACCCATCCTTTATAAATACCTGAAATTTCATAACTCAAAATTCACTCTTCGATCCCAAGTGAAAGTACCTAATCTTTGATTTCAATCAAAAGATCATCTGCTAATTCCCTAGCAGAAACAAATCACACACACAACTCTACACATACGTCCGGGTCTATTGACTTAAAAGTTTGTATCAGTTTCTGTTGATCTTGTCGTTCAACGCCAATACATGTGGTGTGCTTACCTAGCACACCACACCTATTGGGGCTCGATTTCTTGACCTCACTTTTGGTTGAGGTTTAGTTTTTCCTCTTTAGTAGCCTAACGTCTTGCCATATGACTTTCCTATTAACTATTTTTAGAAAACTAGACAAGGAGCCCTCACCATTAGAAATTCTAAACTCCTCTCTACTCAACTTGAAGTTTCACACATTGGTTTTAACCTCTAGCACTGAGTAGGTGGGTCACTATAGGGGAACTCAAGATGAGTCACCCTTAGGACTGTTGGATCTTAAGGTTGACCCTGGGTGTTGGTCTAGGGCCAAGGAATTCACTGGAACTTACTTACACTCACAATCACTCACTACCTTTAACCCAGAATTTCCTGACTTTAGCCGCTTGATACTTTTAGGAGACTCCTGTAGGTGGTCCCCTAAACCCACTAGCCCTATGCTAGGGTTTGGCTAAGACCACTACATAATGGACCCAAAATGGGGTTTCCATTGGTCCATGGCTTATTGAGGGTGGTTGGCACTCCAACACTACCAAGATACCCAACCTAGCATTTTGCCCCTAAATACCCCTAAATTACCAAGCTACCCTTGGGACCCCAAATTTGGCCAAAATTTCCAAATCTACCCAAAATACCCAACTTGGTTCAAAAATCATTTCAAACACCTTGACAACACCCAAACTACCAAAAATTGCCAAAATTAGCCATCTTACCAAAAATACCCCTCCTTAGCCCAAAATTCCAAAAATTGCAAGAAAAACCTAAAAATTCCCAAAACCTCCCAAATATTTGCAATTTCATTTTTCTCAACTACCACATGACCCAATTTGGCCAATTTGGCCATCTTTGATCAAAATCCCCAAATTTCCCTTTAAAGGACCATATTTTCCTCAAATTACCCCAAATGTCTATCCAATTGGTCTCAACTTACCCCAATTTCAATTCTAAACTTAAATTCACCCTTTATATGACCAATCAATACCAAATCCAAGCCCAATTGGTCCATGATTTGAACCTAATTTTGAGCTAAACCAAAAACCCAATTTTGGCCCCATGACTTGGTTCCACCAAATTGAACCCATATCACACTCAATTGGCCAAAATTTGTGTTAAAAAATCTTCATAAATTTCTTACACATAAAATTTGACCTTAAATTGGCATTGGTAAGGCCTCAATTTTATTTGATTTCAACCTAAGTCCAAAAGCCCCAAATTTACCCCAAATTGGCCATGTCTCAAAATCTTACCAAATTGAGGGCCTTAACCGCAAAATTTACACTCCATCCCTTCATGCAAAATCTTCAAAACATCTCCCTTGATCATGTGGACCATTTAATTTGGGCTTAGTCCAAGGCTAGCTCAACCTAGACCCATGTCTAACCCAACATGCAAAAATTGACCAAATTTCAAAAATCCCTCAAATTGACCTACCAATTGAACTCAAAATCAATTCAACCCTTCATCAAAAATCTTCATAAAAATCATCTACACAATGTTGATCAATCAATTGGGCCAGTTGACATAGCTAACCTAGCCCAACCCCAAACTTTCATCACTTGAACCCACATTAAACCTATGCATTAAAGATGGCCAAACTACCCCAAAGTTATCAAATTAACTCCACCTCAGCCATTGGTTAGACCCTTAGACTGAGCCAAAATCCATCTAACCACCTAAAATAAGCTATGGACCAAAATTCCCCCAATTTAAGGGTTCTTATTTCCAAAAATGCACATGCTTAAGATACCCTTACCCAAACTAAACCCCATTGCATTAAGTTGCTTTGACAGATTCCCCTGGATGCCCTGAGCACCTAGCCACCTCCTCCTAGCCGGTAAAGTCCCCGGATAAGCTAAAAATGGAGAGCCACCCCCATGAAACATCACCCAAATCAAACCTAGAGGCCAGCTCAACCACATCATATTGTAGAGCTCCTCTGCCCTCCATCTATGCACCACAATGCAGCCAAACATTTACCCTGAGAGCCACCCCATGACCCTTTTTTATAAGAACTCACCTCCATGGCCATGGGAGAGGTGCCAAAAATTTCTTAGAAAGAGACCTCAAACTTCTCACAGAGCATCTCTTATATCCCCTTAGTGCAATCCAACCCTCTTCCCCAACTGAATTCCACCGTGGAAGCATAATTTTGAGCTCAAACCTCTGCCCCAAAACCAGAACAGAGCTCATTACACTTCTACACTCCACCAAACTTCAATTACTTGTGCCCACACCTTCACAATCGAGAAATAAGCCAAAGCCCCATAAAATCCCCCTTTGAAATAGCCTCTACAATAGCTCTAGACCAACACCCGAAATTGGGTTTGATCAAAATCACACCTAAGCCTTACACCAAGACTAGAGGCTCAATTCCTAGCCTCTTTGGACCCCAACAAATGTGCCAAGAACCTCTGATTGAGGCTTCACTTCTCAGAGCCAAGGTATAAAACTTTTGTTATTCCAGAGCCTATTTGAACTCTCCATTGTTTTGAGTTGATTTCAAAGCATCATAACCATATGGATATGTTCCTCTAGTCTAGACGAGCATTTAAACAAAAATCATCTAATTTGGATAACAAATGAGAGAGATTTTAAGGCTAGAAGATTGACGGTTCTCGGACTAGGCTATCGGGGACGATGACAGAGTGTCGTTTAATCGCGTGTGTATCGAATGGATGGTCAAGATCAAGTTGGACAGCGTTTACAAACTTAAGCCGTAGGCCGAGTCAGCACTGAGGTGGATGGCGACGTCGAATAGGACCCGCCGCGTGGAGTTTCGGAGCCACCATAAGTTCAGGTGGCACTGCGCATTTTAATAGATAAATAGGGATTTAATTAATTCATAAAATGATCCTTAACTTCAAAAATTCATATCTTGGTGTAAGAAATCATAAAAAAAAAAGAAAATCCTCTTTCTTAGTGAACCGAGTAGAACAATGTGGAAATAACTTTAAGTCCATGTGATGCATATTTTCTTTTTAATTAATTAAATACTGATTTGGATGTTTTGATTCCCCATGCATGTAGTAATATTACCAAGGCTTGAAATTTTTGCATGTTGTTGCCTCTGTTAAAAAAAACATTCCATGATTTTTCCAAAGTCAGAGGAGGTCCCTCGACAAAGAGTAATATTTTTCAATTTTATGTGCAATATTTGCTTAAAATAATCATGGAAATTAGCATGTTACTTAGGAAAATCCAAGAAAATTTTGGACAGTTTCTGATGACCACAGAGCTATTGGGAAAATTTCTCATGAGCCAAGTCATTCAAAATACACCTAATCCTCACAAACCCTAAATCACTAAGATAATTAATTTTGAAAATTTCAAACAACAAAATGACTTGATTTTTGATCTCCACTATTATTTAGGATCTAGTGAACTCACCATGAAAATTTCAAAGCATTTTGAGTTCATTTGATAACTTAAGTTGATTTTTAAAGATAAATAACATTTTTGACACTAAAATGATTTTTAATAATTAAAATATAATTTGAAAAATTATAAAACTTGGTTTTTTTGAGTTCTATGTGATCAGCGTTATTTTTAAAAATAAAATGATATTTAAAATAAAAACTTGATTTTTAACCTATTTTAAATATTTAAATAACTAAAAATCCACAAAAATCACAAAAATAATAAATATGATGGAAATGTTCTAAATTGCTTCCTAAGCACTTAGAAATAATTAGAATATTTTTCCTGATTTTACAAATAAGGATACTGAAATTTAAAGCCTAAAAATAATTTTTAAAAACAAAAATGGGTTTTCACTAAGAATAATTCCAATAAATCAAATAAAACTCAGAAAAATATAAAATCTTCTCCTTTGAGTTCTTTGACCTTAGGAAGATTTTTAAAAAATATAAAAATTAATTTTCTTCATTAAAATATTTAATATTTATTAAATACACTAGAAAGCAAAATAATTCTTAAATATCAAATAAAACCCAAAAAATCACAAAATTTGGTCCAAAGCCTTCTCTGGTCCCAGTCTACCTCCAGTTAAAATTTTAAGGGATTAACATTTATTTTGGTAAAGTTAGGAACTTTCTTTAAAAAATCCTATTTTTCCATGAAAATAATTATATAAATTAAATTAAATTTTAAAAAATCTCATTTTCTCCTTTAATGTCTTAATTGACTCATGAATGAGGTAGAATAAAAATTTTAAAGTCATTTGAATTGAATTTGACCAATTATGAAGTGTTAGAGCCTTAGAGGCAAATATGTAATTTTGGAAATTTAGCCTTAATTAACATTTAGCCTTAATTCAAGAAGGGAAATGGGCAACCTCTGATCTTAATTTAGATGTTTGAAACACAAGGGGTTAATTGGTAGAAACTAACCTCACTTTCCTAATTGAAAAGATAGGTTACTAAATTTCTAAATTATTAAAATTTCAAAGTATATTAAAATAAAAATGAATCCGGGACTTAGGGGTATGACTTTTGAAGTCAATAATTAATCAATTTAATAGCCCTATTTTGATTTTCAAATGAAATTTAAATTTTGAATCATGATCACATAAAGCTTAACGTTTTTCAAAACTAACTAAGACACTCACATAGGACTTAAGGACTTAGTAGTGACTTAGGCCAAACCAAGTTTCATTTAAATGAGGATTAGAAAAGTAAACATCATTTAAAACTAAAACATCTTTCAAACACTACAAGTCTAATTATGACCAAAATTTGGCTAAGTGTCCCAATAATACTAACTTGCCTTTTTAAGGGTCTTCACCCACATAAATTTCAAAATTAAGTTACAGATGATAATTACCTTACTCTTAGGGATAATTGAGACATCAATGTTCATTGAGCACTAAGGGCATTTACAGGATGAATTATTAAGCAACATAATAAGTTTAAAAGAACTCGGGATTTTGCACCGGATAGTGAGAAATTAGCACGGACCTTCTTCTTTCTTTAGATCTGTTGGATGCCTTGGAGATCTACTAAACTTAATATATTTTGCTTGGCGACATCATCCTTAATTAAACTCATAAGGACCCACCAAGATATGACCTGGGGTTAGATAAGTTGTCAAAATTTTACCTCCCTGTTTCATATAAAGTGGCTTAACATGTCTTTTGAGTTTCTGGTGGTGAAACGAGAATACTCTCCATGTAAGCTTTTACAATTTTTAGCATTGTCTTTCTTGTACTTTCATACTGCACTTTTATATCTGCAAATTTGCATGCTAAACAACGATGTCACCCTGCATGAAAACTAAAACTATCAGGATAGCGATAAAACCAAAACCAAAACTAAACTTAAAATCAACCAAGATAAAATTTGCTCCCACAAAAATTCAAAATATAAAATAACTCAAAATTTAATCACAAACATCACACAAAACTTCAACTACAACTAAATTAAGATGTCTTTATTGGATGATCGGAATTCCTCAGTGGAGAAAACTTACGATTGCTAATGAGGCATCCCACGGTTTAAATGAAATTATGGAACTCATTAAGTTGAGTTAAGTAAATTCATTTAGACTAAGTGAATCCGATAGAAAGTAGTTGTGCCAGAATGAGGGAATGGTAAGATTCTAACTGGTGTCGCTCTAATAAACTTTAACATGCCCCAATAAAATTTAAAGAACTACAACCATAGAGCCACTTGATTTGACATCATAACTTGACACACTAGAAAACTCAAACACATCACGGCAAGGAGCTTGGAGCTAGCATGGTGGGCAGCACGGCCATCTTCAACAGCAAAACCTGTATTCCCCAGCTAAACCAATCTTCCTTCCTTAGAGATAAACAACAAAGCCATAGGACTTCAAGGTTGCTTGCTTACACAATGTAAATCATCATCTTATCTTTAGGCCTTTGTATAGCCTTGATATACAATATAAGCCCTAACTCGTCTTAAGATTCCAAGCTTGTCGTTTGTCATGACTTAAATCCTCACATCTTCCAGGATATTTGTGTGATAGTTTCACATGAATGTAAGCCCTAACTGATAAAATTGACAGGATGAAACACTTAAACATTTCTCTTGAAAACTGAAGCCAAACATTAGGATAGCTTGAGAAGTCACCGAGATTCTCCTCTGGATCCAGGACATCCCCTATTTCTTCCTTATTTGGACTCTACAACAAAATGTTCCAAGTTTGAACCAATCCCTTTTCACACATCAACGTTCAATCTCATTGAAAAGTCCTACCCCTTGAAACTCCTTCAAGATAATATTTCCTGATTTTTATCGAGAGTTTTCCTAGGTGACTTTGGTCACTTAAGTTGTAATTAACTATAGGGGCTTGTCCTTATAGGAAGCATGTCCGAACCCAACTTAATATAAACCCTATTTAATTCTTTATATTATTAAGGGAACTTGTCAGCAAATACAAAGGTTTTGCAGACCAAATGCATGTCATATATTCCTTAATTTATTTGATCGAGCCTCATCCTCAAGTCTTGTGTTTATCCTTTGAGATAGATATAGGATTTAAGGTACAATGCTCTTTCATTTAAACTATGAAAAAATATGGGGTAAGTTTTGAATTCATACTTTTTATAGAAACTAAATATATATGTAAATTAAAATGACCATTCAAAGCGGGCGATGATATTTCAAATCCGGTGACCAACAACTTCTTACGGGCAACTCCCTCCAACACAAAAATAGCGCCGACAGACTTTGGAAGATCACTTATGAGGAGAGTGTCAACTTCCCAACTTCAAAGTTATGTGCACCTTCAAAGGTCTCACACTATTTTATTTCTGCTCATCTTGTACCAACAAATCATCTCAGTGAAGTGACGAGAGTGAGAGCAATGTTAAATTATTGTATCCAGGAAGGAAAGCTCATCAACATAGGAGCAAAGATTTGTTAGACTGTCTTCAGTTCTACCACTGCTGTTACTACTGCAGGTCTGGGATTTGCTGCCTTGATCTTTTGTTTTTGTGAGCAGGCTGAAGTTAAATATAATAGCTGGGAGGAACTGTTGTTACCTCTAAAGCCCATCACTAAGGTGAATGTAAGGACTTATTTTAAGCATCATATTTTTGGCTGGAGAGTAGGATTTTCGAGGAGATATGGAATGGAGACGTCTGCTGCTTCTTCATCTAGACCATCTACCTCATGTACTTCTACATCTAGAGGTAAGTCTACTGAGACGTAAGATCAATTATTGCATAAGATGATGGATATTATTAATTTTGCCGCAGATAGGGTACGAAATTTAGAGTGTTTTGTAGAGCATATTGATATGTATGTAAGGAGAAAAAATGATTATGAAGAGAAATTTCACTCATCTTTGGGAAGCCTCATTAGGGGTAACTAAGGAGTGCAATTTCCTCCATATCTTAGATATCCTAATCATGGGCCTGCAAAAGTTTGGGATAGCGGTGATTCAGAGGATGAAGAGTAGAACTGAGATATTTATTTTATGATTGTATTATGATATGAATTATGTGGTCTGGGCTTGCTACATTCGCATCTATGTGTTGGTTTGAACTATGTAATCAAGTTTGTACTTTTATGTTTAAGCGAGAATTGTGATGTGATGTGTTTTCATATTTTGGACTTAAGACATGTATGTATGGTTACTTGTTTAGATATTGTGATGTGTGAGAATTTTCTTTTTAATTTTATTATAATGTTTGTGTTAGTTAGTAGTTTTTTTTTTTAAATTCAAGGGTAGTAACTGTTGTGAGTTTTGGAACTTAACTTAATTCTATGTCTTTTGTAAAGTTGAAAATCTTGCTAACTTAGGTCGTAAATTTGAAACTTAAGAAACTGCTACCCTGTATTTTTCTTTTATCATGTTAGTTTTTTTGTTTTTATGTTGAGATTGTGAAGTCAAGTTAGTGTGTTAGTTTGCTTTTATGTTTATACCCACTATTTAGAAGTCAATTGAATCTCTACATGTTAAATTGAAATGAAAATATTAGAAAATTTGATCAAAATTAATTTTACCCTTGTTTTTAGTTTTATACTTGTATCATTAGGGTATAATTTCTTGTAAGCATGTTATTCTTATTTTTATTCCTACTTATATATATTTGATGTTAAACTGTTTAATCTGATAAAAATTTAACTTTGGGGGGAGATGAAAAATATTTTCAAAACTTTAATTTTATTTGTTCTCAAATGCACTATAAGTGAATTTGATANAAAAATATTTTCAAAACTTTAATTTTATTTGTTCTCAAATGCACTATAAGTGAATTTGATATGAAAAGAAAATTTGATCATGTATATGAAGTTATATTAGGGAAATAAAATTTGATTTTAGAAATGAGTAAGAGAATTTAGTTGAAATTTTGAGTATTGAAGAATAACTAAGTTAAAATTTTTTAGTGTAAAAATGATTAATATAAGTAATTATCTTTAGTAACAAATATTGTATTTTTGAAAATTTTAGAAATTTAGACTTTTATTTAAAATATTTAAATTTCCTTATTAAAAATAATTTTCAAAGCTATTATTATATTTATAAGTAAAAGTTTTGTATCAAGACTTTGCTTTGGGAAAGGAAAAGTAAAATTCAAAATTATTAAAGGCCTATTAAGATATAGTAATCCTTGCTTAAAAACAAAGGAAAGGAGAAAGAGAAAAAAGAGAAAAAAGAAAAGAAAAAGAAAAAGAATAGAAAAGAAAAAAAAAAATAAAAAGAAAAAAAATATAAGGGAGGAGAAGCTTGAGGATTAGTGTCTAATCAAAAATTGGTTCTACATTTGATCTTTTCAAAGTATAAGACTTGCAAAAATCTTAAGCTTATAGATATAATATAGCAAGTAAAATTATTCTTAATAAAAATTTTTAAGTGGAGATAATAAAAGAACTAAATTCTAAATTTAGAAGACTTACAATATTTCTGAATTAGATAGGAACATATTTTTATCTTTCTTAACAGTAAAAATTTTTAAACTTTAAGTTGGTTTCAATTACTGAATATTTTCTTCTAAATTGGACTACTATATTTCTAAATCTAAATTTTAGTAACTCTTAAAGAAACTCATATACATATCATACATATTTAGTTTTTAAAGATTGTAGTGTCACTTGAGGAAAAGTAACATTTTAAGTTTGCGGTATTTTGATACGCCTAAAATATATAGTGCTTTTAGACACGCTTTTATACATATTTTTGAGATATTGCATTTTAATGGAAGGTATTTTTATGTTTTTCTTTCAAGTATAGGTAAAAAGGTAAAAAATTCTTAAATAAGTGAAAAAGGATCAAATTTGGAGCAAATAAGTGAAAAATGTGCAAAAGTGTTTTGGCGCCTAAGCGCCGATCTGGAGCTTATGCGCCGGCTAAACAAGGAAGGCCACGCCTAAGCACCAGGGGCCCCGCGCCTAAGCAGTCCTAAAAGTACATAAGAGAAAAAAGATTTGGACTTTGAAAGATGTCCTAAAAGTACTGGAAAAGTTTTGAAAGTTCAAAAATTAGAGAGTTAGTTGGAAAGATTTTCTGGCACCACATATTTATCCCTTTTTTATTTCTAGTTTTATTTTGATAGTTTTGTAAAAGAGAAGAAATTCAAAGAAACTTCAAGAGTTTAGTAGAGGACTTGTGATAAGTTTTTATCTTTTATGTTAAACTACTTTTACTTTTAATTGAGACTTGTTGTTGGTTTGACAATGATTTCTACTTTTAAACTACAGTGTGGTTTTATTTTCTCCATAAATATGAGTAGTTTTCTTTATCTTTCTTCTTAAAATGATAAGTAATTAAGTTTTGGATGGAAGTATGTTGGTTTGACAATGATTTCTACTTTTAAACTAAAGTGTGGTTTTGTTTTCTCCATGATTTATTTTCTTTATCTTTCTTCTTAAAATGATAAGTAATTAAGTGTTGGATGGAAGTTGTGGAGATATTGATCTTTAATGGTAGAAGAAGTTGTGATGATTTAAATCCATGTATTTCATTTACTTCTTGATTTAGCCAATCTAGATGTTAAAATTTGTTGTGAGAACATGTATAAATCGAGATGGTATTGTCTCAGTCAACAATTGGAAAGAATCACATGAGGTTGTATGAATGAGAATGTATTTAATATGATTGAGTGCAAATTAATAGGGAAATATTCATTGAAGAGTATAGAGTTAGAGGCCTTTAAAGTGACTGGATAAAGCCCCCAACTTGATTTATTTATTTTAGGTTCTGATATGAGATGTTAGCCCAAAGGTTGAGGGAATCGTGGGAAATCTAGAGGGAGAGCTAGTATCTTCCTTGCTTAACTGGTCTTTAGAACTATTCAAACTTTAAATTAACCAATGTTCTTTATAACATCTCTAGTAAGGGTAAAAAATATTTTTGCACTTATTTGGCACAACACAGTATGCAAACTTCCACAACAGAATTTCTATACTTATTACTGATTCATGATAAGGAGAAATATATTTTTATATTTAGTGTTTTTTCTCCTACAAAAATTCAAGTTATCTTTTTAAGTTTGTACTATTTTTAGCAAAATATTAAAATTACCAAAAATATTTAAACTTTCTTTACTGTGAAAACGTCTTTAGTTTAAATAATTGTCTATTCAAAAAATAAAAAGTTTCCAAAAAGTGCATATTGCATATCTTCCCTGTAGGTTCGATATTCAAGTCAATCAAAAAGTTTTATATTACTTGATAACGATACGTATACTTACGTAGTATCCCAATATATATAAATTAAAAGTTTAATTCTTATTTTTCTTTAGGATAATGTTTTTGGTTTTGTTGCAAAATAAGAAAATATAAGTGAAAAATATAATCAAAATTATTGTTATGCTGTCGCATATAAGCAATTTCACCATCAAACTCCTATAGGAATGTCCCCACATAGGCTAATATTTGGGAAAGCTTGTCATTTACCAGTTTGACTTGAGCATAAAACATATTGGGTGATTAAAGAGTTGAATTATAATTTGAAAGATGCTGGTGGGAAAAGATTATTACAATTAAATGAGCTTGGAGAAACAAGGAATGAGTCATATGAGAGTGCTAATATTTACAAAGAAAATATGAAGATGTGGCAAGATTGAAGGATTCTTACTAAAAATATTCAGCCAGGGCAACATATTTTGCTATATAATGCAAGGTTAAGATTATTTCCAGCCAAACTTAAGTCCAGGTGGATGGGCCCATTTGTTGTGATGAAAGTTTATCCATATGGAGTTGTGGATATTAAAAATCTTAAAACTGAGAAAGTATTTAAAGTGAATGGTCATAGATTGAAACCTTATTTTATAGGAGATCATCATAATATTAATGATCGAATAATGTTGAGTCAACCAGAATAAGCACTGACTACGTCGGGCTGACGACGTAAAACTAAGTGCTTTATGGGAGGCAACCGATAGTTATCAGTGTGTTTTTGGCTTTGATTGTTATTCAAGTGTGATTAAGAAAATTTGGGGTAGTATTTTTGAGAATATTATGTATTATTATTGATTTTAAGAATTTATTTAGAGATCTAGAAATGCTACAATGAGTATTTGGATATTAAGTTGACTAGTGCAAAGTTTAGCACTGACACTTAAGTGCCAATATTCGGCACTTAAGCGTGGATGTTAAAAACCATGTGAAAAAAATCAATTTCTAGAAGATTTAACCACCAATTCGTTAACTTAAACGTTCCATGACAGTTTTAGGATGCACCTAGAAGTTATTTCAAGGATTTAAGCTTATAAATAGAAGGATTTTATGATGGAATTTCACCCTAGAATCATTTTTAGCCCTAAAAGTTAAAGAGAAAGAGAGATTTTGAGAAAATTTCTTCATGGGAGATGGATTTAAAGAAAAAGGAAGAGGCCATGTGGAAGAAGCTCATTAGTTAAAGTGTACAAGAGATATATAATGGTTTTTTAGCCATTAAATTTGAAGGAATAGCAGAAAAGATCAACAAAATTGAGACTAGCATGGCTTTACTTGAGACAAAGGTAAAGTTAATGCACATCTAGAGCATATTGGATGGTAATTGAAAATTCAATTTAGCCATACTAGTTATATAAAGGAAGCGGATAAGGGATTGTATCTTAAGCAGAAATGGATTGAAGAAGATTGTATCAGAGCTCGTCACCACCATCTATTTTATCAACTCTATATTTTGAATGCCCAAGAAGAGACTAATGAAAGATAGGAATTTTTTCCAACAAATGAAGAATGGAATTAAGTTTAGTGTTTGAGTTTGTATATTAGGAGTCATTGTTTTTATGTGTTAGTGTTAAACCTTGTTTTTATTGTTTATGTCTTTTATGTGTTTAAGTGAGTATGTTTGTTTAGTGTTTGTATTTAGGAAAATTTCTCATCCGAGACTCTTTGGAATGATAATTATGTGTTGAATGTTGCTTATAATAGTTTGTAAAGGAATACATGTTTTATGGTTGTTTGAAAATTTATGTTATTTTAGCCTCAAATCGAATTAGTTATATTGGGAAATTTTAAGAGAGAGAAGAGTTAGAGGAGAATAAAATAGTCATTTAAGTGTTGTAAGACCATTTAAGAGTGGTATACTTAGGCTAATAGTGCATTTTACTTAAGTTCAAAAATATCAAAAATCATGCACTGGCGCCTAAGCGCCACTTTCTTGTATTTAAGCGTGATGTACCTGAGAGGCAGGTGCCTAAGGGCCACCTATCCGTGCTTAAGCTCCGGTTCACGAAAACTGGTTTGCGAACAGTTAAAGATGAAAAATAACCCCAAAAATCACCATTTTTACTCTTGTCATCGTCTTCTTCCTCTCGAGGTCGCAATTTTGAAGTTAGGGCAAACCTTTTCGTAGAGATTTCTTTGTGGATTTGAGCCAAATTTGTTATATTTGGATTTGTTAAGGTAAGAGCTTTACTTCTATGTTAAAATTTTGGATTTTCACCATGTATTTTGAGTACATTTGGAAAACCCCAAAAATCACTATTCATGGAGAAAAGTGAAGAAAAATCTATAGAAATTGCATAGAAAGTGTATTTTATGCCTATAGGACGGAAGTTTTGTAGATTAGACTTGATTTTTGAAATTATTGTGGAATTTTGTGAAATTTGCAGAATGACCCAAGAATGAAGAGGAGTAAGGGAATGACCTACTTTGATTTGAGCAAGTTTGGGAGTTCAAAAGCTCAAGACAGATATAGTGATGCTCTATAGTCATGAAAATTGAATCCTGAGAGGTGTTCTAAGAATCCAGGTGGATACTTGGAATATTTGATCATTGATGCGACTTTTTTATATGCTTAATTTTATATGTTCTATATAGTCACAATAATATAAACACAAGTATACATATCTCTCAAGTAATACAGGGCTCTAATGGAGTCCCGTTTATCAATCCCACAGAAAAGTGAGTTAAGAGTTTCTTAGTCAAGGTTCTAGTCTACTAATATCAAACCTTAGATTGGAATGTTTATTAAAATGGTGTTTTATCTAGAAACTACTCCTAAATGAAAATGATAAATGTAATGATAATAACTATTCTTTAATGCAAATTTTAATTCTAAAGATAGCCCCTTTTTGTATGAATTAGTTTGGAGAATTTAGAGATGTTAAAAACTACTATTATTATGTAATGAATTGAATAATGTAAAGGAATTAGATGCATTAAATATTGTATGTGCCAAATAAGAGCAATTTTAATTTTCTACCCTGATTCAATGTTATAGAAAATCATTGGCTAATCTCAAGTTTAGTCCCTAAATCCATGGTTAGGCTGAAAGGGTACTGGCTCTCATTTCAGTGCTCCCACTTCCTTTCCTCTGAAGGCTAACTCTTGCTTTAGTTCTTAAACACTAGGACCAAATTGGGGATTTTATTCTGTCACCCTAAAATCTCAAATTCTACGACCAACAATGTATATTTTCCTATTTATTTGCACTTAATTCCATGAATGAAATACTCGTTAATGGAATCAAATGTGGTTCCACTTTGTTGAGAATTACACCGCCCTCTCAGGTCCTAATGCAATTACAACAAATTTAAACACTACAACAGGCCTTTATTGTAATGTAAATGAAGTGCAAGTAAAAACCATCACATTTCTAATTAAAACTTCTTCTAGCATTGACAGCGACTTTATATATGCTTAAAAATACAAGTATTTAATACTGCTGCTAAAAGATTTAATTCCTCAGCAACAACACCAAAAACTTAATAATTGTTATAAATTTGATAAAGATGTATATATATAATATTCAATAATGGTAAATTCACACTTATCAATGCAAGTATACGTATCGCTCAAGTAATATAGGGCTTTAATGGAGTCCAAAATATCGATTCCATATGGATTAATATTAGAACTACGAACTAAGATTTTAGAAAAATAATACTTAATCGCAACAATGGAATTCAAATTACTTATCTGTCACTAATAGGCAATTGAAATAAATATGTAATTTTAATAATGAAAACTAATTATACTAATAAGGTTTTTAATGTGATATTCAATATATAAGAAAGCATCATTCTCCTTGTCAATAAATTATAGTGAATGTATAAACTGAATCAATTCAAATTGTATTGTGCCAAATAGGAGCATACCTATTCCTTACCCTTTGGTCCATGCATAAAGAACATTGACCAATCCTATGCTTATTTACTGAATCTGCGGCTAGGCTGGGAGGATACCGGCTCTCACTTTGGAGCTCCCACGTTTCCCTTGCCTGAGGGCTAACATCTACACTTCGACACCCAAATGATAGGACTGAATTGGAGATTTTAGTTTGTCACTCTAAAATATCCAATTCTATGCCCAATAATTTTATTTCCTTATTTATTTGCGGCCAACTTCCAAGGGCTTTGACCTCCCTGAATCTTGGATGCAATCTTCACTTTAGTTGTCAAACTCAACATCTTTTAACAAATCAGTTGGCCAGATTGAAAGTAAATTAAGATAGAAGTGAAAAGATCATCACAATTTCTTTAACATTTTCATGGCTCAACCAATTTAAATGATCATTTCACAAATCTCAAGATAAGGAGAAAAAAAGAGAAACTACTCAGATCTCATGGGGAAAACACAACAAAGCTCGGAATTCATATATAAAAGCAAAGTCATACAAACTAGAACAAGTAAATAACACTTATCTCTAATTTCTCTCCAAGAAAACTCCTCAAAGTTTGTCTGAATCTCTTCCTTTCTTTAGATCTCTAAGTTCTCCCCAAGAACACTCCTCGAAGTTCCTCTAAATCTCTTTCTTTCTTTACAGTATCTCTAATTTCTCCCCAAGCAAACTCCTTGAAGTTCCTCTAAATCTCTTCCTTTCTTTACAGCACATATTTCTCTCCAAGAAAACTCCTCGAAGTTCCTCTGAATCTCTTCCTTTCCTTACAACACACATTTCCTCTTCAAAGCAGCAAGGAGGAAGAAATCTCTCACTTTCCCTCCACTCTTACAATCTCTTTCTCCCCAAGAACTCTCCTCGAAGTTCCTCTGAATCTCTTCCTTTCTTTACAGCACACAGAATTTATTCCTCCACAAGCAAACTCCTCGAAGTTCCTCTGAATCTCTTTCTTTCTTTACAACACACAAAATTCTAATTTCTCCCCAAGAACACTCCTTGAAGTTCCTCTGAATCTCTTCCTTTCTTTACAACACAAGCAATTCCCTTCGAAACGAGCAAGGAGGAAGAAATCTCTCACTTTCCCTCCACTCTTACAATTTCTCGAAGAATTCCTCATAATATTGCTCCTCGAAGTTCCTCTGAATCTCTTTCTTTCTTTACAGCACACAGAATTCTTCTTCGAAGTGGAAGGAGGAAGAAATCTCTCACTTTCCCTCCACTCTTACAATCTCTTGAAGAATTCCTCACAATTGTTACACTCTACGGAAAGAAATCTCTCACTTTCCCTCCACTCTTACAATCTAAATTCCTCTTCGAAGCGGCAAGGAGGAAGAAATCTCTCACTTTCCCTCCACTCTTACAATCACTTGAAGAATTCCTCACAATTAGACTCTCTATTAAACTCTCTACACTTAACACAACTCTTCCCCACTGGACCTCCAAAACTGCTCCAATTTTCAGCGAAAATCTTCTTTTAATGTTGTGGATGTTTTTTTCCAAGGGTTGCCTAAGCACCCCTCCAAAATTTGTCCTCATTCAATGCATTATTGGACATAATCGCCGATCTCGCCGTCAGCGGCCTCGAGGGCATTGTCGGTGGGCCTTCTAAGTTCATTAAATCAAGAGTCTCGGGAAAAGTCCGCTGTCGGCACTGTTGGTCTCGCCACCGGCGCCCTAGTTCAAATCTCCAAATTTGCACCTTTTTGCATCTTTTTGCTCTAATGACCCTAATTCATCATTCCTGCAACAAAACATCAAAAATACCTTTCTTTAAAGTGCAATATCATCCAAAAAAGTGTAAAATAGGTATGAAAATCTCAACCTATTTTCCTTTGGTCAAGCATGCTTCCAAACTTAACTATTACTTATCCTCAAGTAATTTTAGTACTATATGTTATGATCTATTGTAGTAAAGTTTTAATTCAGAAATACTATAAGTTTGATTTAGATAAATAGCATAATGAGATTTTTAGAAAAAATTCAAGTAATTAAATTAACTCAGTAGCTAGAAGATTATCTAGTCATCAAGTAAGAGTTCTAGTCTTTTATTCATTTCAAGAATGACTATATGTTGCAATATTAACTCACTTAGAGTATTCAAAGGATAGGAACTTCATGAGAACTCTACTAGTAAAAGATCTATTTCATAAATATAAGTTCAGGAATGTATTTAGGTTTTCCCTTTAGGTAGGTCCAGTGAAGCCATATTTTTATTAGACATATCCACAAGCTTCTCCTCACCTTCATATTTTTTTTCTTTCTTTTCTCTTTTTCATTTGGATTGCATTCAATCCTATATTTTTTTCTTTTTTTTTTCAGGGATTGTTATCAATCCTTTTTTTTTTTCATTTTCAAGTGAGGATCTTTTTCTTTTCTTTTCAGTGATTGTTGTCAATCCTTTCTTTTTCTTTTTCAAGTGAAGATTATTATCTGGATAGTCTTTAATGATTTTGAACATCACCTTTCTTTTCCTAAATTTGAAACTCAAAGCATTCCATTTCAAGTGAGGATTACTATATCTGGATAGCCTTTAATGATTTTGAACATCACCTTTCTTTCACGTGAGGATTACTATATCTGGATAGCCTTTAATGATTTTGAACTTCACTTTTCTTTCCCTAAAATATATATTTTTCTTTTCTTTTCAAGGATTGTTGTCAATCATTTCTTTTTCCTTTTTCAAGTGAATTTTTCTTTTCTTTTCAGTGATTGTTGTCAATCCTTTCTTTTTCTTTTTCAAGTGAAGATTATTATCTGGATAGCCTTTAATGATTTTGAACATCACCTTTCTTTTCCTAAATTTGAAACTCAAACCATTCATTTACCTTATAAATATTTTAGAGCTTTTACATCATTGAGCCCCAGTCTTTTTTTCTCAAATGAATTTCAATACTTCAAAATATAGTTTCCTTTACTTTAAATAGTTAATTATAATCTTATTCTCTTATACTAAGCATCTTAAGTTACAAAATTAATTTTCATTACAAGAATATTTCTTTAAATCTAAAATAATATTTAAGTATCTACAAAATATAGTTACCTGAATTAAATTCACTACATAAAATCATATTAATAATTTTTGAGAATATTGAAATAGAGGACATCGAATAGTTAATCTTTTTCTTCTCTCCCCCAAACTTAAATTTTTAAATATAAAATGATACAGGTGGAAAGAAAAACTCTAAATATAAGTCATACCTCAGTATTTTAGGCATTTTCATCATTCTGGATGTTTTGCAGTCATTCTCAAAATTTCTACTTCACTTGGTCTGTAACATTAGAAGCTTTCTACACATATAAATCATTAAAGAAATTACTATGTAATGAAATTTTTAAATACGTACACAACTAAACATTACACAAACACAATATATCACTAACACATCCACAATACTAAACAAAAGCAACTAAAATTTAAATTGCAAAATAAAAATCACATTACATTACAATTCACAAAGTACTAATCAACATCCATTATACTACACATGCAAATTTTAACTGCCACACTAAATATTATAACAAAAATTATAATTTATCCAATTACAACATAAAAATAAAAATGAAAGTACAAATACACACAAACATCTATTTCTATTACAAAAGATTATAAAAATAAAAGTAAAAGTACAAGTACAAGTACGTCAACTACATTCAGATATCAAAATCCCAAACTATGTCTTCATCTCCTTGGTTAGCAGTTGGATTGGGCTGATACTTAGTATATTGGGGGCACTTAAGAAAAGTAACATCAGGCTCAACTCTGTAGTGTCGTGCCTGAGCTTCGTAGTATGTTATCTAAAAATTTGAATGTCTCTGAAGGTACTAACTATCATAATCATGTCGATATTCTAAACCTCAATTCCTTTCATTTATTAATTCTGTACTCTTTTGCTGCAAGGTCAACTCATTCATCAAGTCAGTTAGGGTACGGAACTAGAAGGTGGATGGTCATAACTAGTAAAGGGGACATCTCTACTAGTAGAATGTTCTTGACTCCTACTCCCAGTTCTCCATTTTTCTTGGGATTCCTAAGTCTTCAAATTAGCTTTACTAATGGGTTGCATATGTTAAACCCATTCCTCGTCATCTCCAGCTTCTACTCCAGAAAGTTGGCAAAGTGCATAAATAAGGCCAAGATGTCCTAGGCCTCCACTTGTTTCACTCCTTGCTGTATTCAATATATTCCTAAATTTTTCTATTATTCTGAATACAGAAATTCAGAATAGCTCTATCTCTTGTTCCTCACTATGGTGATAAATCAGTAACAGAGTAGAATAAATAAAATAGTGCCACGCTTTAGAGGTGGCATTTAACATGGAAGCAGAAAAATTTACCCATTCTCATTGCTTAATCTTCCACGTTTCTTTGCCATCAGAGAGAAATTTGATTACATCTTTCAGTGGGCCTTCCATAGTACTGAAGGATTTGAAGTGGCAGTTGTAAGAGTCTGGAACTTCGTAAATGGTGTTGATGCGGGCAACATTAAATTCAATAGTAAATCCCCGCACTTGAACGATTCCATCTTCAGATAAAAACACATTGGCATAAAACTCTTTCAATATTTGCTGCAGCCTTATTGGTGGTGTAACAGAAGTTTTCCCACCTCTGCTCGGTAACAACTCATTCAATTTCTCCTCCCAGACTCTAAAAAACTTGATATTGTATACACTTCTTTCCTTCAAACACTGAAGTAAACCTTGATTGAGCCTTCACATTGACGAAGCAAGACTCATCAAACTCAAGTCGACTCTTTTGTCGTAGAGCCATTTCAATCTACTCAAAATTATAGAAAAATTCTAAAATATACTTCAAATATGCAAATAATGGCTTCCAAGAGTGATTATAAGAGTTCAACACTAAGTTCCTTGAATTTCTTCCCAATATTTTCTTCACATTCTCAAATTTTTTGGATCTCCTAAATGTGGAAGATATTCATGGTGAAAATTAAATATTTTTAGTTTGGAGCAAAGCTCTTACCAGGAGATGATTAAATCTGGTGTCTAAATGCCTTAAAATTGTCACCAAATCCAAGATCTCTCAAGCTCTAGGTCAAAAATTGTATTTTTCAGAGGAAGGGGAGATGAATAGTGGCGGTTGCCTGGTCAAAATCGTGGTTAATGGTATTTTTTCGGGATCTCATCATTGGCGGGGCCTTCGGTGCCGTCGACACGCTCTATTGAAATTATATCATAAGTCTCGGGAAAAGTCTACCACCGGCGGCATCGAGGGCACCGTCGCGGGCTCTATAGATTTGGTTCAATTCCCAGATTTTTGCGATTTTGATCAATTTCAAGTCTCAACGACATTCATTCCATCGTTATAGACATAATTTTAAGTGATTAAATGATGTACTTATCACAAATAAACTTTCGCAACACAAAACATCACAATAATATATAAATTCTAAGGGTTACAATATATGTTACACAACACACCTAAGTTTGGTATTTTCTCAACCTTAATACATCAATTCAACATCGCAATCCAAGCCACAACACATAAAACACTGAAAACAAAACATCCTATGCTCAGTGTCTACTATACAGAGATCTAAAAGCAATATTTTAAAGCAAAGCAAATGCAAACTTCAAATCAAATTACACACATAGATAGACAGGTAGCAATGTAATCTACTATTCTTCAGATTCAGTGCTAGATTCTCCTCTGAGATCACCCATTGATTGTACATGAATGAAGAGGTTATAGAAGGGTTTGGTATGGAAATTCTTCAGTAGAATCCTCTTCTATCAATTTCATCCTTCTCATCAGCCGTATAAAACTATCTTTTATATGTCCAGAGTGAGAAAAATGTTCTTTCATCCTCCAGTGAAGATGATCGAAGAAATCAGAGATATTATTAAATACATTCATGACATTTTGTACCTCCTCTAATTTCTCGATTTTGTGCAGGATCACAAGAGTCTTGTCTGGAACTAAATGTTCGATAGGTAGTGAATTCTGAGACGATTGATCCACTATAACAGTCATATCATTTTCATCTTCATAGGCTGGGAATCTGTCAGTTGGGTCCAAAGGCTTCCAAGGTAGAAGTACCTTTTCCCAATTTTCATAGGATACTTGGAACTGACTGCAAAGTAAGAAATATGTGGAAGGGTGTCGAAGCCCATAAGTTGATCCATGAACGATCAGGCCTAAAATAGACTTCACAATTATAGATCCAATATTGATCGACACTCCTATTTGGTTGCAGTAATTCAATGTAGCACTTTGTTTAGAAACTTTACCGATCTTCATTGTCGGTAATAGTCTTGCAGAAACAAAGAAGTGCCAGTGTTTAGAAACGGGATTTAGGAGTGTCGCAGAAAAACTAACTTACCCGTTTTCTCTCATTTCCCAGTCTTCAGTTTCGTCCGTTAAATATTGGTAAATCTCATTCATTTGGTTTCTTGTCGAGACGAAGTTGGAATAATGGCAGACAGGAACATTCTCAATCCTATATAATTCATTGATTCATGCAAGAGTAAAAGTTATCCATCTACCTCGCACATAGACGACTCCCTGGTTGATTCCATGTAAATTAGCATAAAATTCCTTCACCACAGGAACAACCACGGCAGTGGTAGTGTAGCACAACACTTCCTATCTTCACCGCACGTTCATTTCTTCAATTTTCATCGAGGGTTTATTCAATCCTCAATTTACGAATACTCGTTCCTTGATTAATCTTTTCTTCGTCAGTAACTTGTTGAAGATTCGCTACGCTTCCGCACTAATGAACTTTCTTCGGTTGAACACTCGTATTCAATGGTTTTCAGGGGAGTTGGATGCCATAGGAATGAATTTGATGGAGTTTCACTTCATTTTTAGGGGAAATATGAACTTAGGAATCAAATTTGGGAGTTTAAAAGGGGTAACTCCCACCCAAAACCACCAAAAACTGCCATCCCGCCGGTCTCGCTGTCGGCAAGCCTTTAGTATTTAATTTCCTGGACTCTCGGGAAAAACACACCGTCAGCGGCGTCGATGGTGCCATCAGCGCCCAAGGAAAAAATTGCACAGTTTCGCTCTAGTCTGAATGCGTTCCAATTTTTCTCTATGGATCCAATTTTATGATGATTTCAAGGGTAAATAAGAGTAGTAGAGTTCAATACTACCACAAAATAACTATAATTTCAAATAAAAACTACTATTATTACAATAAAAATAAAGATAATTATGGGCTGCCTTCCATAAAGCGCTTGGTTTAACGTCGTCAGCCCGACCTATTCAGATATTATTCAGGTTGACTGATCATTAAAACCTCTTTAAAATTTAGTCTTTTACCCTCAAAATATGATTTTAATCTGTGTCCATTTACTTTAAATCTATTTGCAGTCTTTTGATCTTTAATATTAATACCTCCGTAAGTATAAACTTGAGTCACTGTAAAAGGTCCTAACCAACGAGACTTCAATTTTCCAGGGAATAACTTTCGCCTAGTATTATAAAAAAAACTTCTTGTCCTGGTTCAAAGTTCTTCTGGTTAATCTTCCGATCATGCCATAACTTTAGCTACTTCTTGTCCTGGTTCAAAGTTCTTCTGGTTAATCTTCCGATCATGCCATAACTTTAGTTTTTCCTTATAAATTCTGTCGTATCATAAGATTCATTTCTTAATTCTTCCAATTCATACGATTTCCTCTTGTCCTGGTTCAAAGTTCTTTTGGTTAATCTTCCGATCATGCCATAACTTTAGTTTCTCCATATAGATTTTGTAGTTATCATAAGATTCATTTCTTAATTCTTCCAATTCATTCAATTGTAACAATATTTTCTTACCCGCATCTTTCAAATTATAATTGAATTCTTTAATCGCCCAATATGCTTTATACTCCAATTATACTGGTAAGTGACAAGTCTTTCCAAAAAAGCCTGTATGGAGTTATTCCAATAGGAGTTTTATAAGCAGTCCTGTAAGCCCATAATGCGGTATCCAGTCCAGTGGACCAATCTAATCTACTAGGGTTTATAGTTTTTTTAAGTATTTGTTTAATCTCTCTATTAAAAACTTCAGCTAACTAATTGGTTTGAGAGTGATAGGCAGTAGAGATTCCATGAATAATATTAAACTT
Source organism: Phalaenopsis hybrid cultivar (assembly GCA_002079205.1). Classification (NCBI taxonomy): domain Eukaryota; kingdom Viridiplantae; phylum Streptophyta; class Magnoliopsida; order Asparagales; family Orchidaceae; genus Phalaenopsis; species Phalaenopsis hybrid cultivar. The sequence goes on along the minus strand of JXCR01128971.1, from coordinate 784,309 downwards.
TTCTTCCAATCTCTGAATGTATTTATTCCTAAAATGGGATCATCCGTCAGTGATAATCATTCTAGGCATTCTGTATGTAGTGAAAATATTTTTCAATAAAAATTTTGAAACACTTTTAGCATCATAACGAGGTAAAGCTTGTGCTTCAATCCACTTGAAAATGTACTCTAGTGCAATTATCATATATAAGTTCCCAAATGAAGGAATAAATGATCCAATTAAATATAATCCCCAAACATCAAAGATCTAAACTTCTAACATGAAATTCAGAGGCATTTCATTTCTTATAGATATATTGCCTACTTGTTGAAATCGATCACAAGTTTTTATGTATCTATAAACATCTCTAAAGTTAGTACGCCAATAAAATCGAGCTTGTAAAATTTTATAAGCAGTTTTATCAATCCCAAAATTTNCCAGAAGCAGCACCGCAAATCTTTAATTCACCAACGCACAAAATCAGAGACGAGAAGCTTATTAATTAAACAGAAAGTTATCCAATTATAAAAAAGACGATAAATCCATCACCTGTATCCCGCCACCGTATGGATGACCATAACTGGTATCCCCGCCATCACTCCAGACAGGTCTACAGACTTCCGCCGGAATGCTCTGGCTGCTATCGCAGACGAAATTAACCCAGCAAGGGCAAATCTAAACCACAAACCGTCCATTTGTTTTTCTGGCTAAGTAGGAAGCAGGGATTTGGAACTGTAGGGGTGAAATAGAANCCAGAAGCAGCACCGCAAATCTTTAATTCACCAACGCACAAAATCAGAGACGAGAAGCTTATTAATTAAACACAAAGTTATCCAATTACAAAAAAGACAATAAATCCATCACCTGTATCCCGCCACCGTATGGATGACCATAACTGGTATCCCCGCCATCACTCCAGACAGGTCTACAGACTTCCGCCGGAATGCTCTGGCTGCTATCGCAGACGAAATTAACACAGCAAGGGCAAATCTAAACCACAAACCGTCCATTTGTTTTCCTGGCTAAGTAGGAAGCAGGGATTTGGAACTGTGGGGGTGAAATAGAACGAGAAGGAGGAGGCCGACTCCGAGAGAAAAGAAGGAGAGACAGAGACGATGAAGGGGCAAGCAGAAATTTCTGGTTTGCTTCGTCATCGACATTTGGTTGAGAGAAACTCACATCCAGTTTCAGGACCAGCAGCATTTAGGCGGAACCATCCATGCTTTTCGGAGCTCTCTTTATCGACGCCAAATGTTCGAGGAAGGAAGGTCGGCTGCGGGCTTAGGAGGGTAGCGAAGGAAAATATGGAGCCCAAACGCGGATCGCGGGGATATACCCGCAATCCGCATGTAATATAATTTAAAAAAGCTGTTTCCAAAAACACATCTAAAACACGATTTCCAAACGCTAGGGCGGCGTTTTTAAAAACGCCGCCGCACATTTAAGCTGCCCCAAACGGGCCCGAAGAGTTTCACGCCAATCGGTTTCCTCATACCCGACGTCGAAGGGTCTCTCTCCTTCGGCTTTCTTGTGCGTCGTTCCTCTTCCTTACGCATCGCGCTTTCGATTCTGCCCGACGTTGAGGGGCTTTCGTCGCAGCTGTGCGCGACGACGAAGGCCTATTTCGTTTTTCGTCTTTCTCGCACTGCTATTGACGCATTTCGCGCCTTCAATTTGGCCCGACGCTCGCAGTCTTCCTTCCTCGGGTCGCACTCGACGATCTCCGTCGCCCTGCCAGACAGAAAGTGAAGTCTGGTCGCCTTTTCTGGCAGCTCGCAGCCGTTCTGGAGATGGCCACGAAGATGCGTTCCTATGCCAATGCACTTGCCGACGACATTCATATTCTTACTCGTGCTCCTCTTCAGGTTCAGAGCCTGATTTTCATATTGGCAAGTCCTGCAATGTTCTTCAATCTTTCCACGACGCTCTTGAAGGTAGTGGTGATCACACTTTCACTAAAAAGCTTGGCAAAAAAGTGGGAAGCCCGCTCTTTTTCTCACTTAGGTTGAAACTAGTACTCTCGCATCCTCTTGATGTTTTGCTCTAGTGGGATAATTCCTTTATGGTCACACAAAATTGGAGATCATAAGGAAAGAGTTTGATACTATGAAGTTATTGGGCAGTTGGAATATTAACTTACTTGATGGTCGACATATAGTTGTTCAGTTATCTCACGATGCCGATTACACTGGCTATTTTTTTTAGAAGTTATCAAGATCGACAACCGTTTTTTGAAAATTCTGAAGTAGATTGCTAATTTTGATCCAAAAGAGGAGTCTCATATCATACCTGTTTGGATAAAGTTTCCGGAGTTAAAACTACACATCTCAACTTAAAAATTCTCTACTCTTTATTAACTGCTTACAGTCAGTCACTCAATGTTGATTGTCTTATGTTTGCTATCACTAGACCCTCTGTGGCTTGTGTGTTAGTTGAGAGAGATATCACCCAACTAGCTTCAAATGAGGTATGAATTGAAAACACTCACAACGCGTATTGGAAAAATATTAAAGTAGAACCACAGTCTTCTTATTTCTCTCATTGTAGTATGTTTGGTCACAGTTCTACTATTTACTATCGCTTGCATCCTCATCTTAGACCAAATATTGCTAAAGATCAACCACTTACCTTCCCTTGCGAGAATGTGCAACCTGATCCTCTTTCTAACACCGTTGTTCCAGATAAAGAACACCATAATACAAGTACAGATCCAAATATGTTTATACCACTCACTGTTATTTAAGAAGACCCATTACTTGTCAAGACACATGAGAGTGCTCATTCGATTCGATAAAAGATCTGCTGGTACAATAAGTAGTTGCTTCTAATGTTCAAAAACCTACACATGTCCGCACACTTTAGACCAACCTAATGATTGGCGAGCCAATCTTCAGATGAAGAATGACAGGTCTATTCAAGGAGGAAGAAGAAGAATAGAGGCTGACTCGAGCTCAGGAATTTATTGGATGATACTCTGGTTACTACTAATAATGTCACTTATCTTACCAATTTATTAGCTGGATCCTTTCCTAAAACTAGAGGTAGAGGCAAGATAAAATTGGGTCGCTTTCTAGCTACCTTATACTCCATATTTTGGCACTTTCTGGTATTTTAGTTAGGTCGCTCATGTTTTTTTTTAAGTATTTTCTCTTTTTGGAACCATTTGATGTAGTGGTTATCGTGTGGGCAGGGTGCTTTGTTTGGGCCCTCCCACACAATCTGTTTCTCTTTCTATTTAATATATNCAGCAATTTAATGCAAATGTGCTTTGATTTGGCAAAGATTTCTTAAGCATGTGCATTTTTGGAAATAAGATCGCTTAATTTGGCAGACCTTTGGTCCGTGGATTGATTTAGGTGGTTTCATGGTGTTTGGACTGGTCAGTAAGTCCAACTAATGGCTGTGGTGGAGTAACTTTGGTGGCTTTAGGGTGGTTAGGTCACATTTAGTGCAAGGGTCCAAGTGGGTGCAAATGAGCAAAACTTGGGATTGGGCTAGGTTAGCCATGTCAATTGGCCCAAATAATTGTGGAATTTGGTGTAGATGATCATAAGGAATAACTTTGGTGAAGGATGAAAGTGGTTTTGAGTTTAATTGAAGGGTCAATTCGAGGGAATTTTGAATTTTAATCAATTTGGTCATGTTGGGCTTGGCACGGGTCTAGTTTGGGTTAGCCTTGGGCTAAGTCCAAATTGATTGTTGTAAATGATCAATAATGACCTCTTGAAGAGCTTTCAACATGAATTGGATGCCAATTTGTAGGTTAAGGCAATCAATTGGGTGAAATTTGGGGACTTAGCCAATTTGGGGCTAAATTTAGGAGTTTTGGATTTAAGTCAAAATTAAATGGATTTGAGGCTTCACCAAGGACAATTAATGATTTATTTTGATGTATAAGAATGTTATAAAGATTTTGCAATTTTAATTGAGGCCAATTGACTAGGCTATGGGTTCAATTTGGTGAGATTAGGTCATATGGTCAAATTTGGGGCTTTGACCCAAATCAAAATTGCGCTCAAATCATGGACCAATTGAACTTGGATTTGGTTTATTTTGGTCATATCAAAAGTGAATTTGAGTTTAGGATTGAAATTGGGGTCAATTACGATCAAATTAGTGGACATTATAGTTGGATTTGGAGAAATTTGGGTCTTTAAAGGGCAATTTGAGGGTTTTGATCAAAGATAGTCAAATTGGCCAATTTGGGTAATGTTGTAGTTGAGTGAAATGAAATTAAAAATATTTGGGATTTATTGGGATTTTCTAGGAATTTTTGGGATTTTGAGCTATGGAGGTATATTTTGGTAATTTGGGGGTGTATTAGGGGTAAAAGGCCAAGATGGGTATTTTGGTAGAGTTGAGGTACGAACCATCACCAATAAGCCATGGACCAATTGAAACCCCATTTTGGGTCCTCTACATAGTGGTCTTAGCTAAGCCCTAGCCTTAGGGTAAAGCCCCATTTTGGGTCTTCTACATAGTGGTCTTAGCTAAACCATAGCCCTAGGGCTAGTAGTCCATTTTGGGTCCTCTACATAGTGATCTTAGCCAAACCATAGCCCTAGGGCTAGTCGGTTTATGGGACCATCTACATGAGTGTCCCAAAAGATCAAGGGATCTAGGCTAGAAATTTGAGTTCAGGTTTGTGAGTGATTGTGGATGTAGATAAGTGTAGTGAGTGCCTTAGCTCCAGACCAACACCCAAGGCCAACCCTAAAGTCTAGCAATCCTAAAGGTGACTCATCTTGAGTTTCCCCCACAGTGACTCCACCTACTAAATGCTAGAGGTTAGGACCAAAATATGGAACTTCACGTTGAGTAAAGAAGAAGGTAGAATTTCTAATGGTGAGGGTTCCACATCTAGTTTTCTAAGAATAGTCAACAGGAAAATCCTATGGCTAGAACTTAGGCTACTAAAGAGGAAAAACTAAACTTAAACCAAAATTGAGGTCAACAATACATAAAGCAAATCACACTATAATTCAGCGTCGAAATCAAGCCACAACACTAGAGCACTAAAAACTAAACTATACATATAATTAAAGTGATAGGAGTTTCAAAGGAAATCAAATCCAACACAATTATAATAAAAACATAATTAGTTTTAAAAAATAGAAAGTATAACTTCTTCATTTACTCCTCTTCATCTTTAGTACAGTCTCCTCCTCTAATATCTCCCATAGTTTGTTAATTTATTTACAAATTATAGAATGGTTGATATGGGAATTGATTGGTTGAATTTTGATCAATCCATTCATTCTTCTTAAACATTTGTACCAAACCTGCTTCAATCTACCCCGTAAGATCAAAGTGTTCCTTCATCCTCCGATCTAAGTGATAAAAAGGTAAGTAAGATTTTCTATCACTTTTATGATATTTTGAAGTTCTCTTTCTATCTTCTTTATTTTGTTCTCAAAAACTTGTGAACTTCCAACTATACATAGCACTAAGGGTGTCGAAGCACGTGATGATTGATCCAAGATAATGTCCAACGCTTCATTTCTATTATGAATATAGTTTGCATCAATAGGATTCATGGGCTCTCAGGGTAATAACACTTTCTACCAACTTTCATATGATACTTGAGATTGAATGCAAAGTAAGAAGACTGCAGAAGGATGTCCCAGTCTATTTATAGGCCCATTCATTATAAAACCCATAATAGATTTAAAAATAATTGATCCCACATCAATGAGCTTTCCCATTTGAATGCAATAGTTTAAAATTTCACTTTTCTTTGTAACTTTAATAATTCTCATTGTAGGGAGTAGTTTTGCAGAGATGAAGAAATGTCATCATTTAGATATCAGATTTAGCAGGGAGGTGGAGAAACTAACATACCCCTCATCTCTAATTTCTCAATTATCAGTTTAATCCGTCAGAAATTGGTATACAACATACATCAAATCCTTTGTTGGAATAAAGTTTGCATAATGACAGATTGACACACTTTCTATCATAAAAATATCATTAATTCATGACGGAGTAAATGGTATGCCCTTACCTCGAATGAAGATGACTCCTTGGTTAATTCTATGAAGGTTAGCTAATACACCGAAAATATATGCTTTTTAAGACCCATATTTTATTCTCATTTTTCATGATATTGCACCTTAATAGAAGGAATTTTGATGTTTTATTGTAGGTTATTGACTTTAGGGCTTAAAGAGAAAAGAAAGCAAAAAGGATGAAATTTAGAGTCAAAATGAAGTTTTTAAAAACATGATCAGTGCCAGTGGTGCCGAGGTTAGCACTGACGACGCAGAACAATTTAACGCTGAAGATTTTTACTCAGCGCTGACAGTGCCAGACCAGTACTAACTGCGCCAAAGGAGGTACAGACCCTGTTTCTAGAAGTTTTGATGTATTTGGATGACTTTTTGAAGAGTTTTGGGAGGCACCTCTTGGAGAACCGACCTTGGGCTCTATTTGGGGCCAAATTTCATCAAAAAAATGGCTCCTCTACATTTTTCACTCCTCTACATTCATTTTATCGGTCCACATTGTTCCATTCCACTACCATATTGGAGTCAATTAGTGAGATTTAGTGTGAAACTTTCCATAAGAGTGTTGGAGAAGTAGAAAAGTGAGAGAATTCTTCTTCCTGCATTTCTAAGGAAAGGCTACAAATGATTTGCTTTGAGAAAGAGTTCCATATAAGTTTGTTTGTTTATTTAGTGTCGTATGAACTTTATTTTATATATGAAATTTGTGTTTTGTTATATCTTTCTCATGAAGTCTGAGTAGTTCCCTCTATCTTTCCCCCAACTCTGAGATATGGTGAAATGAAGAGATAAAATGAATGTGCCATAATTAAAATATAAAATAAATTGTGATGATTTTTCAA
>JXCR01128971.1:719511-775508 GCA_002079205.1 Phalaenopsis hybrid cultivar | reverse complement strand
AGAAACTCACATCCAGTTTCAGGACCAGCAGCATTTAGGCGGAACCATCCATGCTTTTCGGAGCTCTCTTTATCGACGCCAAATGTTCGAGGAAGGAAGGTCGGCTGCGGGCTTAAGAGGAGGGTAGCGAAGGAAAATATGGAGCCCAAATGCGGATCGCGGGGATATACCCGCGATCCGCATGTAATATAATTTAAAAAAGCTGTTTTCAAAAACACATCTAAAACACGATTTCCAAACGCTAGGGCGGCGTTTTTAAAAACGTCGCCGCACATTTAAGCTGCCCCAAACGGGCCCCTAATCTCAACTACCTCATCACGTTCAATTAGTTTTCTCTCCTCTCATCACTGGTTTTTGCAAGTTCTAATTTTCTCTAACTCTTTACCTCTTCCCGGGTTTTTGGTTTTTCAAATATTACTGTTTCATTGCTTACCCCCACTGTTTTTGCTATTTGTTTGTCTGGTTGCCTGGGTTGTTCTCTCTGTGGGTTGTCTGGTTACTTGGTTTTCTCTCTACTACTTTGTCTCTACTGTGCTTTTTGCTGCTCTACTCCATTTACTAGTTACTTGAATCGATAGCTCAGTGTTAGTTCCACAGCTCTGACCTTCCTTTTTTGCTAAATTTCTATACTGGGGACCTTTCAGTGATGTCTGACCCTAATACAATTGATATTTCCACAAATATTCAGTGGGCCAAGGCCACTTTTGCTGACATTCTTGGGAAAGTTCAGAGTCCTGATGATTTGGTTTTTCCTCAAGAGTATCATGAGGGTAATGACCCTCTCTTCAAGCCTATATGCAAGAAGAGTGGGAAATTGGCTACCTACTTTACTGAGGAGGACCTAAACGGTCTTACTGATTGTTATAAGTTCACCTTAATTGGTAATTTCAACTTGGCCACCCAAAAATGGAATCTGTGAGAAGATATTTTGATGGACTGAAATTCAAATGGGCCTGGAAAGTAGCCCTACTTGATGGAAGGCATATTCTCATCAATCTCACAAGGGAAGAAGACTATGCTAGAATCTTTTCTAAACAATCAATTTTGATTGAAGGAATCTCAATGGAAATACTAAAGTGTACTCCTGATTTTGACCCCAGTAAAGAACTTCCCATTGTCCCCATTTGGTTTAAGTTACTTGGACTTAAACTACATTTTTTCAACCACAAAGTTCTCTTCAACATTGACAAAGCCTTGGGAAGACCTTTGAAGTTGGATGCCCTCACTTTCAACTTATTTAGACCCTCAGTTGCTAGAATTTTGGTTGAAATAAATATCACCTTACTTGCTACGGAGGAAATTTTGTTAGGCACTGAGCATAGTGGATATTGGCAGAAAATTATAGCTGAACAAAAACCTTATTATTGCCATCACTGCCAAATGTTTGGCCATACTGATGAGAAGTGCTTTGGACTTCATCCCAACCTCAGAAGAAAGCTTCCTAGAACTAATTCAGAGGTCTTAGAGCCCCATAGTTTTGAGCTGCCAGCTGTTGCTGGAATTACTGCCCAAGATTCTGAATTTTCAGGGACAAGGATTCAGGAAGACTCTATACTAGAGTTGGCTGAATTATCTCAAGATATGGATAAAGAGGCTATGGAACCAGATAACTCTCTTCAAAATGTTCTAAAACCCTTGTCTGAGCAACTTCACTTTATACCAGAATCTACTCAAGTTGAACAGATCAATTGTACTGCACTTCCAACACTCCCTACTGATCAAGGAGAAACAACTACTGAGATACCAGAGGAAGACCCTTTGTTTTTACAATTAGCTAAAAATCTAGAAGAAGGTTTGCAAATCCAGAAAGCAAAAAAGAAGAAAATGCCATTGGAACTAAAGAACCTACTCCCTTCTTCTTCTTCTTTGGAGGAAGCCCCCCCTCTCTTCAAGTACTATTAGAACTAGGTTAATGAATCTTATCTGTTGGAATGTTAGGGGATTAGCACATCCTAAATCCCTTAACCAAATTCTGGCTCTTAGTAGGATGTATAAACCTTGGATTATTACTATACTTGAACGTATGATTACTAAACATGTCAACAGAATTGTGAGGAAGTTCCCTGGATTTCAGCTTATTGTCAACACTAACAGTAAAATATGGCTCTTTTGTAGATATGAAATTCAATGCACTGTCCTTAAAGAGGGAGATCAATTTATTCATTTGAAGATTAATTTAAATTACTATAATGGTTTTGCTACCTTTATTTATGCTGGCTGTACATCCACTGCTAGACAAGAACTTTGGCAACAGTTACAAGACTTCAGCTATTCTATAAGGGACTTCTGGATTATTGGGGGTAACTTCAACTTCCTCTCTTCACCTAGTGAGAAGAAGGGTGGGAGATCTCCTGATATCAATTTAATGAAAAATTTTAATGGCAACATTATGTCTGCTGGACTTTTTGATTTGGGTTTTATTGGCCCTAAGTACACTTGGAGAAGGGGGAAGAATTGGGAGAGGCTGGATAGAGTATTGGTGAATGATCTTTGGTTCAGAGATTTCCTACATACTTCTGTCCAACATTTGGCTATGAGTGGGTCTGATCATAGACTCTTACTTATTCAGATTTCTTCCAATAATTCTAAAAGTAAAGCCAAGTTCAGATATTTCAATATGTGGTCCATTCATGGGGATTTTCTGAATCAAGTATCAATGGCTTGGACTGATGTTCATCATCACATCCCTGGTGTAAAACTCTGGCTTTTACATAAAAAAGTCAGTAAACTTCTTTCTAATTAGAATTGGGAGGTGGTTAGGAACATAGATAATAAATTCCTTGAGGTTGAATAGAAGTTATTACATTTAGAACAGCTCATGTCTTCTGGCATAGAGTCTGAAATGGATCTTCAGTCTGCAAATGAACATCTGCTGGATGCAATCAATATGCAAGAGGCATTCTATGCTCAGAAGGCCAACAGACTGAAGTTTTGCTAGGGGGACAGAAATTCTAAATATTATCACGCTTGCATCAACTATAGGAGGAAATGCAATACAATTCATAAAATCCTTTCTCAGGAGGGTCACTGGATCACTACTGCTGAGGGCATAGCTGATAATGCCGTTCAATATTTTCAAAATATTTTCAAACAAACTCCTAGCTCTCAACCTCCCATTAAGTATACCTTTTTTGATAAGGAAAGGGAGTTCACCAAAAGCTTATCTCTCACTGATATTCCTGATGAAAAGGAAATATGGGAAGCTCTGAACTCTGTTGATAGCACAAAAGTTGGTGGACTTGATGGGTTCACAACGGTTTTTTATAAAAAGGCCTGGCTGATTGTGAAGGGTGAGGTCATTGCTACAGTCCAAAGCTTTTTCTGGGGGGCTGATCTCCCCAAATATTTCTCCTCATCTACTATTACCTTNTTTTTATAAAAAGGCCTGGCTGATTGTGAAGGGTGAGGTCATTGCTACAGTCCAAAGCTTTTTCTGGGGGCCTGATCTCCCTAAATATTTCTCCTCATCTACTATTACTTTGGTTCCCAAGGAAAAAAACTCCTCACAAATTGGAAAATTTCAGACCCGTTAGCCTCACTTCTATTATATCTAAGATAATAAGCAAAGTCTTGGTCCATAGATTACAACATCATTTAAATTAGCTTATCTGCAGAAATCAGGAAGCCTTCATCAAGGATAGAAGTATTGTTGATAATGTGCTCTTGGCTCAAGTGTTGGTATTGGATTGTGATAGAATCACTAGAGGAGGTAACTTAATTCTCANAAGGAAAAAAACTCCTCACAAATGGGAAAATTTCAGACCCATTAGCCTCACTTATGTTATATCCAAGATAGTAAGCAAAGTTCTGGTCCATAGATTACAACCTCATTTAAATCAGCTTATCTGCAGGAATCAGGCAGCCTTCATCAAGGATAGAAGTATTGTGGATAATGTTCTTTTGGCTCAAGAGTTGGTACTGGATTTGGACAGAATCACTAGAGGAGGTAACTTAATTCTCAAATTGGATATCAAAAAGGCATATGACACAATCAGTTGGAAGTTTATTGAACAAGTTCTCATTGCCAGAGGTTTTTCCCCTTCCTTTATCTCTCAAATCAACAGATGGTTGGCTAACAATTTCCATTCTATCTTCATAAATGGAACTTCCCATGGGTTCTTCAGTGCATCTAGAGGTATCAAACAAGGTGACCCCCTTTCCCTTACCATTTTTATTTTGGTTTTCGACTACTTATCCAGAATCTTGAATGAGTTGGCAACCAGGAAACCCCACTCCCTTTTTAGCCATAGATCTTCCACCTTAATCAATCATTTGGCTTTTGCTGATGACATCATTATCTTTTCAAAAGCTTCCAAATCTGCTATTAAATTATTCATGCAAAGCTTGGAGATTTTTCAGGAGGCCTCTGGTATAAAATTAAATAAGCAGAAGTGCATCTCCATCTTTAGCAAACAATGCAAAAGTGAGTTAAAGACCTAGGTCTCTGATTTCATTGGCTTTACCAATAACCATCTTCCAGTGAAATATCTTGGGGTAATTCTTATCAAAGGAAGAACAAAAAACTCTCAGTTTGATCACATTTTAGAAAAGATTCAAAGCAAACTTCAAGCATGGGAGAATTTCTTTTAATCCAATGAGGGTAGGATAACACTTCTGAAAAGTGTTTTATCTGCTATTCCCTCCTATCTCCTGCAAATGAATATATTGAAAAAGTCTACTCAAAGATTATTAGAAAGGATTTTCAGTAGATTTCTGTGGGCTGGTCAAAGGAAGCAAAAACACTAGACTAAATGGGCTAAGGTGTGTAAACCTTTTATGGAAGGTGGGTTAGGCTTCAAGTCCTTCCCCCAAATTATGCATACTAAACTTTGCAAACTCTGGATCAAATTCAGATCTCAGTCCTCACTTTGGGCTGAATTCTTAAGGGGAAAATATTGCAAGCATCAACACCCTACCCAAATATCTGTGGGGGGACTCCCCCATTTGGAAAAAGATGTTATAGATTAGGGAGAAAGCTGAAAAAATGTATGTCTGGGAGATTGGTGAGGGATTGGTAAACATCTGGTGGGACAATTGGTCTTTGGAAGGCAACCTTCTGAATGATCAAAATGCTCCAGCCTCTCCAAAGAATGTCAAGGACCTTTAGGAACATGATAAGTGGAATCTTACTCCTATCCTTCCTTTTTGCAATCCTTCTCAAGTCTCCAATATTCTGAAACTCTCTGTTAAACCTGGGCAAAAGGACAGAATTGCTATAAAAAAGAATTTACTTCCTTCTGAACCTCCCCAACTGGTGGTGGATTGGGGTAAAACAATTTGGAATAAATTTCTCACTCCCTCCATGTCATTTTTTATATGGAAACTCTTCTTAAAATTGATTCCCACTGACGATATATTGAAATTGAAGGGCCTAAGAGGTCCCTCTAGATGCTTTTTCTGTCTTACTGAGGAGGAAACAATTGCCCACATTTTTTTGCCTGCCCCTGGTTGCAGGAAGTTTGGTCTATTGTGATTGGAAAGATGAATGTCCCAACAATGAATCTAACATGGGAGGTATTCTATAATTGCTGGTCAGATTGGAGGGGAATCAATCTTCAAGACATCCCCAACATTGTGGCTTGGTTTGTTTGGATGACTAGAAACCATTTGAAGTATGAAACTTCTCCTATAGAGCCAATAAAGGTGGGTCAAAATTGTATTGTTTTTATACAAAAACTAATTAAATTTAAAAGCTTTGAAGCTGTGTTGGAACTGAGCCCATCCTTTATTCCTACCATTACCAAAGTTTTGAAAACTTGCTGGTCTCTACCAAAGTATGGATGGATAAAAGTTAACACTGATGGTAGCTATAAATCTCAATTTGCTGGTATTGGTGGTGTCTTTAGGAATCATGAGGGGAGGTGCAACCTGTTTTTTCAATCTCCTGTTAAAGCTTTGGATCCCCTTGAAGCTGAATGTCAAGCTATTTTTTGGGCCATTAACTTAGCCAGATCTTTCCATTTCAACCAGCTATGGGTTAAATCTGACTCTTTGATGCTGATTAACATTATCAAGGGCTCCTATGACACTCCATGGAACTTAATCAGCTGGATTTCTGAGATTCATCAATTGCTGAAGAACTACCCTACAAAGTTCTCCCATATCCATAGAGAAGGAAATAGACCCTCCAATTGGCTAGCTAGAAGGAGTCTCTATACTGAAGAATCTGTGGTGAGCAGAATGATACCTCCCCCATTGGATTTCCTCCTATCCAGTGATTTGCTGCCTCTTCCTTATATCAGATAGCTCCTTTTTGTTGTTTTGAGAGCTTGCCTCCTTTTATAGGCCCTCCTTTCTTTTCTTTTCTCTTTGTAACTAGTTTATTTTAATGTTAATGAATTGGAGCTTGGCCCCTAACTTAAATATATATTTGGTGTAAGGAGCATTATTTGGCTCCTTGCATGTTGATCCAAAAGAAAGCAATTACAAGATTTGGAAGGGGTCCCCTCTCTAAAATCCAAAATAAATCACATAACTCACTCATAAGGGTGACCCATCCACAAACAGACTCAACTCAAGCAGAAGGGAGAAACAAATATAACACTGTATTATATATATATACAAGAGAGTTATGGCATATTAGAACACATCCCCGAGGTCACCCTAGTAAGGATTTCTCGTTCCATGAACAGCATGGCCGATGCTCTAGCTAAGCTTGCTAAGGAACTGTCAAGTCCTACTGGTGATCCTGTGACTGTTGTGATCCAAGACAGGAGGGTCCTGTCACCAATTTCTCTTGAACCTCCAGATGTGACCCCTCCAGGAAGTGAAGGTGTAGTCTTATTCGCTTCTGACGAGTCGCCTGATGATTGGTGCCAAGCCATCACATCATATCTAATGAAGGGCATTTTTTCGGATGACCGCTCTCTCGCTACCCAGATACACAAGAGAATTGTCATTTACCCTCCTAAATGATATCCTTTACCGACACTCATTTGACCAAATGTGGCTACGGTGCGTTGGGAAAGATGAAATTCAAAAAATCTTGGTTGAAGTACATGATTGTTTGTGCAGGTCCCATCAGTTGGGCCCCAAAATGAAAGCCAAGATTAAAAGGCTTGGGTATTATTAACTGCATAGATTATGCCAAGCGATGCCCTCGTTGCCAAGTTTTCAGTCCAATACCTCACCAGTCCCCAAATGTAGTGCACCCAACAGTAGCATCCTGACCATTTGAGGCTTGGGGAACTGATATTGTAGGGCCTATCGACCCTCTATCTTCTAAAGGACATCGCTTTATATTAGCAGCCACCGACTACTTTTCTAAGTGGGCGAAAGCCGTTCCTTTGAGGGAGGTTAGAGCTGAAAATGTCATACATTTTTTAAAGAATAATATCATGTATCGTTTTCGCGTGCCACGACGGATCATTTCTGATAACGACTTGGCCTTCAAGAATACTAAGATCAATCGATTCACACGTCGACATCAAATCGATTGGAGATATTCCACGATATACTACCCTAGAGCTAACGGTCTAGCTGAAGCATTCAACATGACCCTTGTGAATCTCATGAAAGAAACCCTTCATGCTAACAAGAAGGAATGGCATGAGAGACTATACGAGGCGTTGTGGGCGTATCGTACGACATATCGAACCCCCACCGGCTCTACCCCTTACGCTTTGACGTTTGGGTCCAAAGTTGTCCTTCCTTTGGAAGTTGAATTGCCTTCGTTGCGGGTTGCTATAAGCAACAACATGACCAGTGATGACAACTTTTGACTGAGGCTGGAAGAGCTTGATAGCCTCGAAGGGCTCAGACCGTAGGCTCAACAAAACCTCGAGTTGTACCGCTCTAGCATGGCCAGAGCTCATGACAAATTAGTGAGGTTAAGGACCTTTATAGCTGGTGTTTTGGTGTTGGTTTTAAGTCGCCCAATCGTGTCTCATAGTCAAAGGCATGACAAGTTCAAACCCACTTGGGAAGGACCTTTTGGGATCGACAAAGTTTACGAAGGAGGAGCCTAATTGCAAATTGACGCAGATGGGTCTCACCCGATGCCCCTTATCAACGAGCGATACTTGAAGAAATATTTTGCCTAGTCTCTTTTATTTGTACTCATTGTACTTTGATGGAAAATTATCTTTAAGTAGAACTACTTTGTGATCTACATTTATGGAGCATTAAAGAATGTGCGTTTTATTATGTCTTCATTAGATGAGCTGCTTGTGATGATGCCCTTGCATCTGACAATATATTATTTGTAATTCACAACAATTTATGGTAGGAGAAATCTTATATTTCTCTTAATTTAATTGTCAGCTTGCATTTCGGGCAAAGTGGAAGTCCTACGGACGGCTTATACTTGATGTGACCACACATTTTTATGAGAGAAGCCTCGCCTTTCTCTTACATTGCCCTTCGTCGATCCGCCCTACATAGGGTCTGAAGGCTACTATTCCCACTCGTCGAGAGTATGGTTGATATACACGTCCCGTCCGCTCTTATGAATGTGGAACGCGTGTTTGTGCCACTCGCTTTGAGTGGATGCAGTTGAAATCCTCTTATGGAGGTAGTTTAGCTTAAAGGCTATACATTCACATGGGAGATATATCGGCGATCCGACGCCACCCTTTTCTTCCTCGCGTTATGGGCTACTTTGGTCACCGCGTCAGGAAAAAGGTATGTAACATTGGTTGTAACACTTAGATTACTTGGCTAGTTTGTGCCTAGGTGGAGTATTTTGTATACCCGCATTAAAATCCTGAATTGGATCAACATGATCACTTTTTGGACAAGAATCCATTCTATGTGAGTTGGTTTACTTTATATATTTGACATCTGACATTTCTAGAACCATGCAAAATTTTAATTAGCTCTTTCATGGGGATGTCTTGTTTCATGACGAGCCTTTGGCTCCATAGCGATATGTTTTAATGTTACTTAAGCCATACAACGTACTAGTCCGCTCTATTATGAGAACATCTCATCTCTAGACGTGTTAGGCTATATCGCCACATACCGCGATGTTGCGCACGGTGGGGACCGCTTGGCTCGGGCCTCACCGACCAGTCTCAAATTGCTAGACTGCTTTGTCTATCTAGCATGTTATGCCTCTCCAACTTCATGACGTCCTAGTCAGTTCGTTTATAAGGGTGTTCTGTCTTATGAAAACCTTTTGGCTTTATAGCCAGATGCTCTGATGCTTCTCGGACTACATGACATTCTAGTCAGTCCTTTTTTATGAGAATATCTCGTCATTCGACGATTTAACTTTGTTGCTCGGCTTCCTAGCCAACCTTTGCTACCTCTCAGGTGATGATGTAAAATTCTCAGTATTCATCACAGATGTAGTGCGGGTGTTGAGGCATGCACCTCGATCGATTCGTAGGAGGGATCAGAGTCTCATGACTCTCCTTCCTAACTGATCAATGCGGACTAGTACTCGAAGGAGAGCCGAAGTCTGTTGGCATTCCCCTTTTGATCTAGTCAACCTGTTACCACTTAATGAGTGATGTGAGGCCCCATTTAAAGTGACAGGAGGCTTCCTAGCCAACCTTCCTTCCTCTCATGAGCGACGTAAGATACATACGATAGTCCTCATCGATGGAGTGCGGGTGTTGAGGTACGCACCTTGATCGGCTCGTAGGAGGGATCGGAGTCCCTTGGCTCCCCTTCCTAACTGATCAGCGCGGGCTAGTCCTCAGAAGTGAACTTTACGGAACTCCTTCTCGATCAAGTCAACATGTTACCGCTTAGTGAACGATATAAGTCCCCATGACACTCCTCATTAAAGTGACAGGTGGCTTCATAGCCAATCTGTCTTCTATACACAAGCAACGTGTAGCCCGACAGTCCTCATTGATGAAGCACAGACATTTGAGGTTCTAACCCTTCAGTGTTTTGTGGTCATGCCCCTGCGGCCTCTGAACCACCGAGTTGAGTTACGTCACTATGACCTCTGAATTCACCCCTAGGTCATGCCTCTACAGCCCCTGAACCTAGCGGGCGTGGTCATACCTCTACGACCTCTGAACCAATTTTCTGGGTCATGCCTCTACGGCCTCTGAACCCGTTGTCGGGGTGGATGTAAGTCCATTGTGCAATTCTCCTCATTCCTCTTGGATCTGATATGGCTCTTGTGGCTTTTCCTTCCTAGAGTATTTTACTGTTTTTGGTCACTTAGAATGCCTAATCACATCACTAACTTAGGCTTGATAAAAAATTGAGCATCTTCCAACAAGTTCACTGCACTTTAGTTGCACAGCACGCTTGTTGGGGGGCCTTTGTTGGTATCAATTTTTGATGTGATGAATGTTGGGTGTCCACCTGCATGATCCAGGATAGCCATCCAATAGTTACACACCCACCTGAGACTTGCGGTGCGTGTTGAGGGGCACGTTTCCGATGTCATTTTGGTAAGCTTTGGCTTTCACTTATGTGAAGGCCGGTCGAGCTTTGGCACGTCGAACGAGTCCAATCGAGGCAAAAAGTATTATGTGGCGCCTCACGCACGATTTTGGCTCGAATTGGCCCGATCATCAGCGAGGTTGTCCAGATGACCCCGGATGACAAAACGGACTGCACGATCACGTCTGAAACGTTGATTTTACTTAGAAAGGATGTTCAGATAGCTACGACTTTGTGGGCGAGCCTAAAATACATGAATTATTATTTTTTAGCCCGATCGCTAGAAAGGTGGTCCGAGCGGGCTCAAACAACCCCGAATTGCAAAATAGACCACGTTAGCATGCCTGAATTGTCATTCCCACCTAAGTCAGACGTTTTTTATATCACAATTTTGCAGACTAATTGAAAAAATGGAAATTATCATTTTTGGCTTGATAGTTGAAAAAGACTGTCCGGACGACCCTGAATGGCGAAAAGGACCGCGCAGATGCTTCCAGAACGTCGGCTTTAGTCAGAAAGGACATCTACTTCGCCTCAAAGACGTGTACGATTGAAAAATATATAAATGATAATTATATAATAATAATTATTATAATATAATATTATTATTCATTTTATCTCCTACGAGAAGAAAAAAAAGGAGAGAGATTCTCTCCTCTATCTCCAGCTGTTATGATAATATAGGATAATATATTATATGATTATATATATTATATTATCTGACATAATATATCTTAATAATAATAAAAAAAAAAGTGGAGAGAAGCTCCTCCCTCCAAAAAGAGGAAACAGGTAGAAGGGCCAAGTTTTTTTTTTCACTTCTCTTCACGAAGCTTCCGCTCGGGTGACTCTCTCTCCTCACCGGAAGCCCTCCTGACCGCTCCTCACCGGAAAACGACACCACCGGCTCCCATCTAGCCTCCAGGGCTCCTCCACGCTGGTGTGCTCACCGGTCGACCCTCCTTTTCCTTCTCTCGGCCAGCCGCACGCCGAGAGCTCTCCTCCTTCCCGTCAACCATTTCGCCGGAGCATTTCTCGGCCGCCGGAGTAGGTGAATTCATCAAGGTCTCCCTCCACGTCCGAGCTCCTTCCTTTGAAGTCCACCCTCACTACTTCCAAGAAGTTTTCCTCCTCCCAGCGGGTCACCTTTTGGTTCCCCCCTCCTCGCCGGACATATATAGCCGACCAACCTTCTCGTCGACGTCGATTTCGTGGCGAACTGCCCCCGTTCCAGTACACAACTCCAGATTTTGTGTCTTCTACCTTGCTTTCCTTGTTCCGGTAGCGTGCCGCTGGTGTTCCACCACCGCCACCTCATCGTCTCATTTTTCCGGCGACCAAACACCTCGCTGGAGCATCCCGACGTTGCTGGACAGCAGATCTCGTCGTCGTTCAGAGGGGTGCAGGAGTCTTGGACCGCATGCAAAAGACTTCTCGGACTTCAATGGGCTTCGTACAAACTCTACGGTGGTATAACCCCCCATCGCACTTTACTTCCTAGCTAGACTTAGGGTGTAGTGGCGTTAGGCGTGCGGGTTCGATTGCCCGCACGGGGTGCTAGCGTCGATAAGTGCCAGCGCAACGACGCATCTGTGTGATGGATCATTTTTTTTCCTAAAGGCGGTCTTTAGGATAGGATTCTCCTTACGCAACCAAATCATCTACGATAGCCGAGCGAATCATGTTTTATTGTTAATCTTAGCACAAAAATCCTAAGGGTTGGAGCCTCTTTTGCTCCCCTTTGCTTTGTTTGCTTCGGTCTTGTTGGAAAGATCAAAGAATAGGCCTTTGCGAAATGAGAAAATGGGAGTTGTTAACTCATTTTGTAAAGTGCAGAGGTGTCGTGAAATCTGGAAAAGCGTCGTCGCTAGTTCATTTCACAACAAGGTGGAGAACTCCCCCCTTGAAGATCCCACGAGAAGTTCCCCACCGGCCTCGCCAAAGCAAAGGTGGTAATCGCCACATTTCTATATGTTGAACCTAGCTTTCCTGGTGAGGTCATTAGTACGGGGATGACTCTCTATTACATGTGGACGTTTGCATGTTGCATTTTGCATTTCACGAGCTTTTCACTTAGCTCCGACCGGCCGCCCCGGCCCGACGAGCTTTTCACTTAGCTCCGACCGTCTGCCCTGGCCCGACGAGCTTTTCACTCAGCTCTGACCAGCCGCCCTGGCCCAACGAGCTTTTCACTTTGCTTTGACCGACCGCCCCGACTCTGCAAGCTTTTCACTTAGCTTCGATCGGCCCACGGCACGGCGAGCTTTTCGCTTAGCTCCGACCGACCGCCTCGGCCAGGCGAGCTTTTCTCTTAGCTCCGACTGGCCGCCCCAGCCCGGTGAGCTTTTCACTCAGCTCTGACCAGCCACCCTGGCCCGACAAGCTTTTCACTTCGCTTTGACCGGCCGCTCCAGTCCGGTGAGCTTTTCACTTAGCTCCGACAGGCCGCCCCGGCCCGACTAGCTTTTCACTTTGCTCCGATCGGCTACCTCGGCCCGACGAGCTTTTCACTTAGCTCCGACCGGCCACCTCGGCCCGACGAACTTTTCAATTTGCTCCGATCGGCCGCCCCGGCCGAGTGAGCTTTTCACTTAGCTCCGACCGGTGACCCGACGAGCTTTTCACTTAGCTCCGACCGCTGCTAGCTTTTCACTTCACTCCGCCCGGCCGCCCCGGCCTAGCGAGCTTTTCACTTCGCTCTGACCGGCCGCCCCAACCCTACGAGCTTTTCACTTAGCTCCGACCAATTCCCTCGGGCCGGCGAGCATTTCACTTCGCTCTGACCGGTCGCCCGACTCGATGAGCATTTCACTTCACTCCAGTTAGCTCTCCCGAGCCAGTTTGTATGACACTTTAGCCCGACCGGATACCTTGATCCGGTTGACCAACTATTTGCACCATTATACTATCTTGTACACGTGTTTACATTCTTACATATTGTAGTGCATATGTATGGTCGCATCACTGTACTCTACTCTGCATTTGTCTGTCTGCATGATTTTGGTCATATACTTAGGTTGCACATTCTCTTTGGGCCTCTGCCTCCATGGCACGCCTACCCTTTACAGGTCACTGCCATATCGGCACACCTCTCGGGGCCATTGCCACCATGACATGCTACCCCCATCGGGCCGCAGTCACCATGGCATGCCCACTTCATCGGGTCACTGCTGCCTTGGTATACCCCTTTGGGTCGCTCCGCTTCGGTATACCCCTTTGGTCCGCCGCCACTATGGTACGCTCACCTCTGTTTGAGTCCCTGCTCCATATTACACTCATCCCTTATATATTTTGATTGTTCATTTGCATTTGCATGTTCATATGTATAGTGAGTCAGACTCGTTAGGAGAGCGACTCCCATGTTGGTCGCGATATCTTAACGAGCATTGCTCGTCGAGTCGATCCTGATGAGCAATGCGAGTTAAGTCATCGGGATTGACATGAGTATGACTGTGCTAAGAATCTAATGGATCTAAATGGTGCCACCTATTTTCATGACACCCTCTAGATCTATTGGATCCTTAGGATGGGGCCGGTCAGACGACCCCATCAAAGTCATATCATACCCATACTCACCCCGCACTCAGATATTAGGTTGACGTACTTTTTGTTAGATGGTGTGCTAGGCTAGGGCTTATGCTGCTAGGTAGTATTTTTTGACACCTCTGGCTATTGTTGTGTGATGCATTGTTTTGTGCTAGCCATGTGTCACCTTCCAGTTTTTTCAGTGTGTTTTCATGCTTTCTTGTATGTGATAGTATGTTAGGGCAATCTTCTGCAGGTGCCGTCCCTACTTATACACACTCACACATGGCTATTATTAGGGAGCATGTAATGATTTCTAATCATTTGCTTGTCGGTGCACTTTAGTTCCCACAATTATAAGGAACGACTTGTTATTTTGCGATGAATGGCGTGCCCGCTAACATTTATTTTCTGTAGGTCGCGTCTTTATTTTTCAAATGTATTTGATAGGGTCCTAGGAGAGTATTGGAAATAAGGTATGGGCACGAAATTTGAGGCGAATGACATGTCGAACCATGTGACGAGGGCCAGGAGTAGTAGCTTGTGTCCCGTCCCTTAAGTCCAAATTTTACATTATTGCATAGACTTAGGACCGGGCATGTATATGTGAAGTCCGACCGCTTTTACTGCTTTCACTGGGTTATGTTGCCGGTCCAACAGCATTTGGCCTATTTATATATTCTTTTGGGGTGTTTTCTTTCTCTTTCTCTTCTCGCATGCCTTTACTTACATGTTGGAGCATTTTATATTGTTTCTTTCTGTGTATCTAGGATCTCACGATGCAACATAGACTCATTAGGATTTAAATTCCTAATTTTTCTACTTAAAAAAAATCCTAAATAAAATATTCAAGATAATTAAACTTTATGATTAAAATATTCAGGATTTAAAAAATTGCAACATTTACTTTCTTGCATATATTAATAGGGCCTCCAAAGTGGTTGAGGACCGCTCTAGATAACTGCATTCATATTTGCATGTCCCGAGGAGGAGCCCCAGTGCTTCTTCAATCTGACTGGCCCAGCATACCCTTTATAGATGGTTGTCTAGTGCTCATAGGATGTTAGAAGGCTCCCCTACCCAGACGGGGTATAAGACCTTTTGTTGAGAGTGTTTCCAGCTTTGCAGCTGAACCTCCACTTTTTTTTCTTTCTTGAGGCATCCTCGCTACTTAGGCAGGTATAAGTCCCACCTCTTGGAGTTCTAGCTGATAGTCAAAGGATAGAGTTTTGTTCCTTTGAACTTAGGGCTACCGGAGTTCCTGTGGATGACGCAATTCACGGATTGCTGGCCGGCGATCCCAGGTCGTGTTGGGTCGACTACCTTCACGACTAGGTAGACCTAGGGTCCTAATACCTTTGGATGACGGGTTTGTGGTACCCCGACCCAGTTACCTCTACCTCTTAAGACTATTCTTACCTACTTTTTGACCACCTCCGTTGAGCCTTGTCTCTTCTTTTGCCTTTGTTGGAATCATCCCGATGGCCCGATGACCGATGAGCTGCCGCCCATTTGGGATACGATGATTTGTCCTCTGCCCTTACGGTTTGAATGTGCTTTGACGTATCGGGACTTCCCGTTTGGATGACACAGTTATCTCGTAGGTTCTGTATGCTGATGAGTACGCTATCCATATGGGGACCATGAGATACCGACTTCTCGCCCCATGGTTTAGCGAGAGCTTTGAAGCATCAGGACATTCCTCCAACGGGATAACCTCCTCTGATGACCCCGTGCTAGTTGTCATTTTCAGATAAGCAAAACCCCTTTAGATCAAGAGTTTTCTTGGGCAATCGCCAAGATTTAATTAACTAAGTTGGATGCATCCCCTTAGGAGCACTCATCGCCCCAGAATAGGCACCTACATTAGACTCTCTGGATTTGGGTAGTTTTCATAGGTACTCTTTCACGGATATTGGTTTAAGGTGCTTTCGCCCGATCGTGTTCAAGTGGGCGCTCTTAACTTATCCTTGCAAGGTTTACCGCACGTAAGCTCTCCACATTTTGTGTTTTCTATTGTTTGTTGCATTGACGTATGTCCCTTCTTATTCGGTTCCTCTCCTTTTCAAATAATTGATTTGATTCGGGAGGGAGATTTATTCAAATAGGGGAAGTATACAATGATTGGCAGGCTGACGACTCCTTCTAAAATACAAGAGAGAAAAACAAACAAAAACACAGAGTTTTAGTAGATCTTGGAGCATCACTCAACTTGATGAGTCTACGAACATTGGCCTATTTGGACATTGAAGCTCAAGAGCTTACGACTAATAAGATGATGCTAAGAGAATTTAACCAAAATGGAGAAAGAGCCCTTGGATCCATTACATTGTTTATGAAGGTTGGAGAACTAGTAACAACAGCTAAATTTCATATCATCGACGCCGAGACCTCTTTCAATGCTCTACTTAGTCAACCATGGATTCATGAGCACAATATGGTTCCATCATCTCTACACCGGTGCATTAAGTACTACAATGAAGGACAATAGCATTGCATTAAAGGAGATCTACAACCGTTTTCAGTTCATGAAGTTGGTATTCATGAAGATGCTACCTACTACACACCTTCGAAGAAAACTATATTCTCTTACGAAATTACAACAAATAAAAGTAAATATCCAGAAGAAGTATAATGGCAAGGCCTTTCAACTCCGCTTAAGCGATCTTCCACCACTCTCTTACAACAAGTTGGTGGAGGTTCTTTTAGTTCGCGCACTCGAGGTCAAGGCCGGGGACGTGAATGAGCAAGAACCAACTTAATTGTTGAATCGACTAGCCCGACTATTAACATCGGTGATGAAGACAGTTTCAAAGATGAAATAATGATGACAAAGCAGAAGAAATTTCAATATGAGATATCCTTAGAAGATGCGGAGAAAAGCGAATATGAGACGAGGTGTGATTGGATAAACCACTATGTGAATACCATGACCCTTGCTTTGATCCTCCCTCAAAAGGTTGAGAGTTTAGAGGTCAAGGAAGTCTGTAGTGCTGGTTTAAAGCCGATCAAATTTTATTGTGCTTCTACCTCTACTAATATTGAAAATCATATAAATTTGGATGATGATCCTAATGAATTAATGGAATTGTCTTTTGGTTAATTTTTGCCTTACGTACAAAAGTTAATTCAACAGGGACACTTACCAAAACAAATGCTAAAAGATAAATTACAACTTTTTGAAAGTTATGGAGTGTTAAAAATTGAACTCCCAACTCAAAAGAGGGTCTCAGATTTGGTACTATCGGACCAGTGGATGATTCAAGATTTTGTATGGTTGTTACTAGTGAATCAGGAGAGGATTGCCTCGATATAGAGGATGACTCTACTGATCAACTGATAGAAGATAATCCGCCAGAATTTGAGGAGGAAATTAAATCAACGGTTGATGAGTTGAAAGAAATCAACCTCGGGATTGAAGAGCAACCTCAACCTACATTTATAAGTTCTCTACTTAAGAATGAGGAATCTCTACAGTTGATCAAATTGTTAACAAAATTCAATGATGGCTTCACATGGAGCTATGATGAAATGTTAGGACTGTCTGCAGAAGTTGCAATTCATAAACACATGGTAGATAAAAATATAACCCCAATAAAACAAGCTCCAAAAATAATGCACCTCAAAATAGAGCAACATGTCATTACTGAGGTGAAGAAACTAATAGACGCTAACTTTATAAAAGAAGAGCAATACCCCACGTGGTTGACTAATATTGTACATGTTAAGATGAAAAATGGAAAAATCCATGTTTGTGTAGACTTCAGGGATTTAAACAAAGCTTGTCCGAAAGACGAGTTTCCACTACCAATACCAGAAATGATGGTGGATATCACTTCTACACATGAAATCTTCTCTTTTATGGAAGGATCATTAGGATACAACCAAATCAAGATGGCTCCCAAGGATGCAGTACTTATAGCCTTCAAAACACCGATCAAAATTTTCTACTGCACAGTGATGTCGTTTGGGTTAAAGAACGCTGGAGCAACATATCAACGTGCAATGACAAAAATTTTTTATGACCTCATTCATAACTAAGTGGAATGTTACGTGGATGATTTGATCATCAAAAACAAATGAAAAATAGATCATTTGTATGATTTGAGGATCGTGTTCAAATGGTTACGACGATATGATCTTAAAATGAATGTCTTATAGTGCGCCTTTGGCGTTACCTTTGGGAAGTTTCAAGGATTCATTGTCCGTCATCGGGGAATCAAGATCAACCCAGATAAGATTAAATATATCTTTGAAATGCCTCCTCGTAAAACCTTAAAACAACTACGTTCCTTCCAGTGGAAAGTTGGCATATCTGAGACGCTTTATTTCTAATCTTTCAGGTAGGTGCCAACCTTTCTCGATATTAATTAAAAAGGACGCCAAATTCATTTAGGAAAAGAAATGCCAGTGGGCCTTTTAGGATTTTAAATAATACTTAATGAAACCTCCTGTTTTGGCAGCCCATATCCCAAAGAAATCGTTGATACTTTATAGCAAAACCCTAGATGACTCTCTTGGAGCCCTCTTAGCCCATGTCAATGATGAGGGTAGAGAAAATACACTCTACTACTTGAGTCATCTTCTAATACCGACGGAAGTAAGGTATCCACATATTGAGAAGCATTGTCTGACAATAATTTTTGCTTCCCAAAAGCTTAGTTTCCCTCTCTTAAAATTACCCTAATCTTGAATGTTAATCTGTTGCAATACTTGATGACTCGACCAACACTCTCCGGGCGTTTAACAAAATGGTCGATGATCTTATTGCAATTTGATATAACTTTTGTTCCCCTCTGCGCTATCAAGGGACAGATTTTAGTAGACTTTCTCGCTGCACACCCACTGCCAGCTGAGTCCCCTCTCAACGATGAGTTACTAGACGAGCAGATACTACAAATGGAATTCTCTAGTGTGCAACGCTGGAAAATGTACTTTGACGGTGCTTCATCAACCATAAAAGACAAAGGATCAGGTACCGTCATACCAGGCAAAGTAGTAATTGGTTTGATCTTTATCAAGCCAGATAAGGGCATGTTGAGGTTCTCATACCACCTGACAGAGCCGTGCACCAACAATGAAGCAGAATATGAAGCTTTAATCACCGGATTGGAGTTGGAAATCTCAATGGATATAAGGAAAATTGCCATCTATGGTGACTCTAAACTCGTCATCCAGCAAGTCATAGGACAATACAAAATTCTGAAACCAAGACTAGTAGAATATAACCAGTATGCAATGAAGAAACTGGAATAGATTCCTTATGTGACTTTCTACCAGATTCCTTTGGGAGATAATGCCCATGCCAATGTTTGAGCAAAATTTAGACTTTTCAATGAGATCGGACGTAGAGGTGTGAAATGGGATTGATTCAAATTTGAAACATTTTGTTGTAGAGTCCGAATGAGGAAGAACTAGGGGATGTCATGGATCCAGAAGAGAACCTCGGTGACTTCCCAAGCTATCTTAATGTTTGGCTTCAGTTTTGAGAAGAAATATTTAGGCGTTTCATCCTGCCAATTTTATTAGTTAGGGCTTACATTCGTGTGAAATGATCACACAAATAGCCTGGAAGATGTGAGGATTTAGGTCGTGACAAACGACGACCTCAGAATCCTAAGACGAGTTAGGGCTTATATTGTATATTAGGGCTGTACAAAGGACTAAAGATAAAGTGAGGATTTATGTTGCATAAGCAAGCAACCTTGAAGTCATATGGCTTTGTTGTTTAAATCTAAGGAAGGAAGATTAGTTTAGCTGGGAAAGACAGGTTTTGTTGTTGAAGATGGCCGTGCTGCCCACCATGCTTGCTCCAAGCTCCTTGCCGCCATGGGAAGACAGATTTTGCTGTTGAAGATGGCCGTGCTGCCCACCAAGCTAGCTCCAAGCTCCTTGCCGCAACGAGTTTTAGTTATCTAGTGTGTCAAGTTATAATGTCAAATCAGGTGGCCCTATGGTTGAAGTTCTTTAATTCTTAGTGGTGTCAAGTTATAATATCAAATCAGGTGGCCCTATGGTTGAAGTTCTTTAAATTTTATGGGGGTATGGTCAAGTTATAATATCAAATCAGGTGGCCTTATGGTTGAAGTTCTTTAAATTTTATAAGGGCGTCCAAGTTATGATGTCAAATCAGGTGGCCCTATGGTTGTAGTTCTTTAAATTTTATGGGGGCATATTAAAGTGGATTAGAGCAACACCGATTAGGATCCTACAGTTCCCTCGCTCCGGCACCACTATTTTCTATTGGATTCACTTAGTCTAAATGAATTTACTAAACTCAACTTAATGAGTTCCATAATTTCATTTAGACCGTGGGAAGCCTCGTTAGTAACCGTAGGTTACCTCCTCCAAGGAATTCCTGATCATACAATAGAGACATCTTAATTTATTGAAGTTGTAGTTTTGTGTGATGTTTGTGATTAAATTTTGAGTTGTTTTATATTTTGAATGTCGGAAGTTGTAGTTTTATGTGATGTTTGTGATTAAATTTTGAGTTGTTTTATATTTTGCATGTTCAGTTGTGGTTTTGTATGATGTTTGTGATTAAATTTTGAGTTGTTTTATATTTTGAATGTTGTAGCGTTGTAGTTTTGTGTGATGTTTGTGATTAAATTTTGAGTTGTTTTATATTTTGAATGTTGTAGAATTTTGAATGTTGTAGCGGGTATTACCTTCTCCAAGGGATTCCCGATCATCCAATAGAGACATCTTAATTTAGTTGTAGCTGTTATTTTTTGTGGGTTTGTATTAAAATTTTGAGTTGTTTTATATTTTGAATGTTGTGGCGGTGAATTTTATCTTAGTTGATTTTAGTTTTAGTTTTGGTTTTGGTTTTGTGGCTATCCTGATAGTTTTAGTTCTCATGCAGGGTAACATCGTTGTTTAGCACACAAGTTTATGTCTTGTTCATACATACAGATATAAAAGTACAGTATGAAAGTACAAGAAAGACAACGCTAAAAATGGTAAAAGCGTACCTTGAGAGTCTTCTCGTTCCACCACCTGAAACTCAAAAGGCATGTTAAGGCAGTTTATATGAAACGAGGAAGTAAGATTTTGATGACCTACCTAGCCCTAGTTCATATCTTGGTGGGACCTTATTAATTTGATTAACGATAATATTTGTCAAGAAAAAGATATTAAGCTTAGTAGCTCTTCAAGTATCCAACAGGTTAAGAGGAAGAAGCAGGTCCATGCTTCCCTGTTATCACATGGTAAAAAGTCTGGAGCTCATTTTAACTTATTATGTTGCTTAATAATTCATCTTATGAACACCCTAATGCTCAACGAACATTGATGTATCAATTATCCTTAAGAGTAAGGTAATTATCATCTGTAATTTAATTTTGAATATTATGTGGGTGAAGACCCTTAAAGAGACAAGTTAGTGTTATTGGAACACTTGGCCAAATTTTGACTTAGGCTTGTAGTTTTTGAAAGAAGTTCTAATTTTAATTGTGTTTGTTTTTCTAATCCTCATTTAATCAGTCTTGATTTAACTTAGAATACTACTAAGCCCTTAAGACCTAGGTGAGTGTCTTAATTAGTTTTGAAAAGGTTAAGCTTTAGGTGATAATGATTCATTATTTGAATTTCATTTAAAAATCAAATAGGGGTATTAAATTGATTAATTAGACTTCAAAAGTCATACCCCTAAGTCCTAGGTTCATTTTATTTTAATAATCCAAATTTTAATAATCTAGAAATTTTTAACTTATCTTTTTAATTAAGAAAGTGAGGTTGGTTTCTACCAATTAACTCCTTATGTTTCAAACATCCAAATAAACTGATTAAGATCAGAGTTTGCCCATTTCTTTCCTTGAATTAAGCCTAAATGTTAATTAAACAATTAACCCCTTGTGTTTCAAAAATCCAAATAAACTGATTAAGATCAGAGGTTGCCCATTTTCCTCCTTGAATTAAGCCTAAATGTTAATTAAGATAAAATTTTCAAAATTACACAATTTCCCTTAAGGCTCTAACACTTCATAATTCATCAAATTTAATCCAAATGACTTTGAAATTTTTATCCTACCTCATTAATGGGTCATTTAAGACATGAGCGAAGAAAATGTGATTTTTGAAAGTTTAATTTAATTTATATAATTATTTTCATGCAAAAACAAGATTTTTCAAAGAAAATTCCTAACTTGACCAAGGAAAATCTTAATCCCTTGAAATTTTTACTGGAGGTAAACCTAGACTAACGAAGCTTTCGGACCAAATTTTATGATTTTTCGAATTTTATTTGAATTTTAAGAATTATTTTAAGTTCTTGGGTATTTCTTAAATTAAAAAAATTTTAAATGGAGAAACTTAAGTTTTGTATTTTAAAAAAATCTTCCTAAGGTCAAAGAACCCAGGGGTAAAAAATTTATGTTTTTCTGAGTTTTCTTTGATTTATTGGAATTATTTTAGTGAAAATCCATTTTTAGCCTTTAAAATTTTTTTTAAGCTTTAAAATTCAATATCTTTATTTACAAAATCAGGAAAAATATTATAGTTGTCCTTAAGTGTTTAGGAAACAATTTAGAACATTTGCATAAATTTTATTATTTTTGTGATTTTTATGGATTTTTAATTATTTTAAATATTTAAAATTGGCTCAAAAATCAAGTTTTTATTTTAAATACTATTTTATTTTTAAAAAATATCCTAAATCACAGAGAACTCAAAAAATAAGTTTTTATAAATTTTTGAGTTATAAATTGATTTTTAAAAATCATTTAAGTGCCAAAATGATATTTATCTTGAAAAATCAACTTAAGTTATCAAATGAACTCAAAATGCTTTGAAATTTTTATGGTGAGTTCTCTGGATCAGAAATAACAGTGAAGATCAAAAATTAAATTATTTAGATGTTTATGGTACTCAAAATTAATTTTCTTTATTTTTTAGGGTTGGTGAAGATTATGTGTATTTTTAATGACTTAACTCATGAAATTATTTCTAAGGGGTCCTCTAGTCATAATGAAACTTCTGAAATTTTCATGGAATTTTCTAAGCAACATGCTAATTATCATGATTAATTTATGCAAATAATAGACATAAACTTGAAAAATATGGATCTCTATTTAGGGACCTCCTCTGACATTGGAAAAAGCAGAAGATGTTCCCTAAAATAGAGGCAACAACATGCTAAAATTTCAAACCATGGTGATATTACTGCATGCATGGAGAATCAAAACATTCAAATCAGTGTTTAATTAATTAAAAATAAATTATGCATCAAATGGACTCCAAATCATTTCCACAATTCCTTAGTTCACTGAGCAAGAAGATATCTTTATTTTATTTTTATGATTTTTCTACACCAAGATATGAATTTTTAAAGCTAGGGCTATTTATTTAAATAAGAAAATTCTTATTTTTCTATTTAAATGCGCAACGCTGACTGTATCATCAACATCTCCGAAGGTACGTGTGGTGCGCTCTGGTTGGATGTCGCCATCCACGTAGCCGCTGACTCGACCCGCGGTTCATGTAAGGAAGCACTGTCTGGCTCGATCTCCTCCGTCCATCCAATACACGCGCGATCAGACAACTCCCCATCATTGTCCCTCGATATAGTAATCTCGTGATTGTCCACACTAAAACCCTAAGATCTCAGCCTAGACTCAATCAAATCACTTTGGGTTTAATCCTATCGACTCGTCTAAGTGAGACAAACATATCCATACGGTAATCATACAATTAAATCAAGTCTAATTAAATGGAGAATCAAAATAGGCTCGGGAGGAGGAGAGGATCAATACCTTAGCTTTGAGAAGGGAAGCTTTAATCAGAGAGTCTCGGCACGTTTGTTGGGATCCAAAGAAGCTAGGGATTAGGCCTCTTGCTATGGTGAAATGTCTAGACCCAAATTCGACCAAGGCCGATTTTAGGTGTTGATCAAAGCTTATACTAGGGGCTCTATGGAAGGGGGATTTGATGGGGCTTTGGCTTCTTTCAATGTTGTGAAGGTGTGGGTGAGTTTAATTGAGTTTAGTGGAGTGTAGAGGTGTGGAGAGCTTTGTCTTGTCTCCAGCAGGGTTTTGACCTAAAATATTGGGCTCTAGCAAAGGGATTCAGGGCAATGTGGTGGTTGGGTTGCACTAAGGAGGTCTCAAAGAGGCATTAGGATCAATTTGGGGAAGTCTCTTAGAGGATATTTTAGCTCTCTCCCTATGGTCGTGGAGGGGAGCTTTTTATAAATTGGCCTTAGGCTTGCTGCCATGGCCAATTGGGGGGTGAAATATGCTACCTAGGTGGAGGGCAGAGAGGCTCTAAGCTTCAATTTGGATGAGGTGACCTCTAGGTTTGAATTGGATTTAATTCCATGGGAATGGCTCTTGGTTTGGCCAATTTCCAGCCACTAGGCCGGCCGGCCGGCCAGAGGAGGTAGCTAGGGAGGTATGGTGAGCCAGGGGAATATGTCACAACAATTTAATGATTTTAGGCTTTATTTTGGAAAAAAATATCCAAGGCTTAAGAAAATACGGCATTAAATCCCTTGATTTAGGGGACCTTTAGTTCATGGCTTAGCTTAGGTGGTTTCATGGGGTTTAGGTTGGTCACTAGGGTCCAACTTATTGCTATGGAATCATTAATTTGATGACTTTAGGATAGTTAGGCCACCTTTAGTGCATGGGTTCAATGTGGGTCCAAGTGATCAAAACTTGGGTTTGGGCTAAGCTAGCCATGTCAATTGACCAAATTAATTGATCCACATTGTGTAGATGATTGTTATGAAGATTTTTGGCGAAGGGTTGAAGTGATTTTGAGTTCAATTGGTGAGTCAATTTGAGGGATTTTTAAAATTTGCTCAATTTGGGCATGTTGGGCTAGACATGGGTCTAGGTTGAGCTAGCCTTGGGCTAAGTCCAAATTGAATTATCCACTTGATCAAGGAAGATGTTGTGAAGATTTTTCATGAAGAAATAAAGTGGAAATTTTGGGTTAAGGCCCTCAATTTGGTGAAGTTTGGCGACATGGCTAATTTGAGATAAAATTAGGGATTTTTGGACTTAAGTTGAAATTAGATGAAATTAGAGCTTCACCAAGGCCAATTGAAGGCCAAATTTGATGTGTAGGAATGTTATGAAGATTTTTCAACACAAATTGTGGCAAATGGAGTAGGCCATGGGTTCAATTTGGTGGAACCAAATCGTAGGGCCAAAATTGGGTTTTTGGTCTAGCTCAAAATTAGGTTCAAAAGATTGGTCACATCAACAGTGGATTTGAGTTTAGAATTGAAATTGGGGGAAATTGAGACCAATTGGATAGACATTTGAGGTAGATTTGGGAAAAAATGGGCGTTTAAAGGGCAACTTGGGGGTTTTGATCAAAGATGATCAAATTGGCCAAATTGGGTCATGTGATAGTTGAGAAAAATGAAATTGGGCATATTTGGGAGGCTTTGGGAATTTTTGGGATTGTTTGGAATTTTTTGAATCTTGGGCTGAGGAGGGGGCATTTTGGTAATTTGGCCAATTTTAATGATTTTGGATAGTTTGGGTGTTTTCAAGGTGTTTGAAATGATATTTGAATCAATTCGGGTATTTTGGGTAGAATTGAGAATTTTGGCCAAATTTGGGGTCCCAAAGGTATCTTGGTAATTTGGGGGAGTTTAGGGGCAAAAGGCTAGGTTGGTTATCTCGGTAGAGTTGGAGTGCCAACCACCATCAATATGCCATGGACCAATGCAAACCCCATTTTGGGTCCTCTATGTATTGATTTTAGCCAAAGCCTAGCCTAGGGCTAATGGGTTTAGGGGACCACCTACATGCGTCTACAAAAAGTATCAAGGAACCAATGTCAGGATACTCCAGGTTTAGGGTAGTGAGTGATTACGAGTGAAGTGAGTGCCTTAAGCCCTAGACCAACACCTAGGGTCAACCCTAGGGTCCAGCAGTCCTAAGGGTAACTCATCTTGAGTTACCCCATAATGACCCCACCTACCAGGTGTTGGAGGTGAGAACCAATATGTGGAATTTCAAGTAGATTACAGAAGAGTTTGCCTACTAAGTGGTAGAGGTTAGGACCAATATGTGGAACTTCAAGTTGAGTAGAGAAGAGTTTGGGAATGGTGAGGGTTCCTTGTCTAGTTTTCTAAGAATAGTCAATAAGAAAGTCCTATGGCTAGACCTTGGTGAGGGTTCCTTTTCTAGTTTTCTAAGAATAGTCAATAGAAAAGTCCTATGGCTAGACCCTAGGCTACTAAAGAGAAAAAAATTAAACCTCAACCAAAAGTGAGGTCAACAAATGGACTCCCAATAGATGTAGTGTGCTGGGCAAGCACACCGCACGTATTGGCGTTGACCGACAAGTTTAACAAAACAAATATAAATTCTTAAGTCAACAAACCTCAAAGTATGTGTAGAGCTATGTGTGCGATTTGTTTCTGCTAGGGAATTAGCAGGTGATCGTCTGATTGAAATTAAGGAGTAGAGACTCTTATTGGGGATCGAAGAGTGAATTTTGAGTTATGAAATTTCATGTATTTATAAAGGATGGGAATCAGTATGTAAGTGCTGACCCTGAGGTGGGAATTGAAATTTGGGTATCAATCCCAAAAAAAGAATCAGATGTCGTAATCCATTTAAGATGGTCTTGAAACTGATTTCAAAAGATGAGAATAGGATTGTGTGGGAGGACCGAATCCAGATGGAAAGCATAGAGGCTCACATCCAACTCAAAAGGGTAACAACAATGTAGAAGAGAACAACCATTAAGGATATGTCACCAAAAAGAAAGGACTATACCGGTTTGAGCTACCACTGGGGAGTTATATTTGAACTGACATATGACAGGGAGAATATATATGTCATGTTAGGAAGGAAAGCACTAGGACTCACATCCAACCCAAGCGATGATGAAGAAAATATCAGCTACATTGAGGAGGAAAGCACTAGGACTCGCATCTAACTCAAGAGGTAGTGAGGAAAATATATGCTACATTGAGGAGGAATGCTCTGGGGCTCCAAACTAACTCAAGTGGTAGTGAGGAAAATATATGCTACATTGAGGAGAAAAGCTCTGAGACTCACATCCAACACAAGTGGTAGCGAGGAAAATATGCTACATCAAAGAGAAAAGCTCTGGGACTCACATCCAACTCAAGTGGTAGCGAGGAAAATATATCAATCACGTTAGGAAGGAAAGCAGTAGGACTCACATCCAACCCAAGAGGTTGTGGGAAAATTATATGCTACATTGAAGAGGAAAGCTCAGGGACTCATATCCAACTCAAAAGGTAACAAGAAATAATATGTCTTACATTGAGGAGGAAAGTGCTGGGCTCACATCCAACTCAAGTGGTAACAAGAAAATATATGTGCTACATTGAAGAGGAAAGCTCGGGACTCACATCGAATCCAAGTGGTAACAAAGAAAATATCTGCTATATTGAGGAGGAAAGCTCTAGGACTCACATCTAACTCAGGTGGTAGCAAGGAAAATATCTGCTACATTGTGGAGGAAAGCTCTGGGACTCAGATCCAACTCATGAGGTAACAAGAAAATATATGCGTCACGTTAGGAGGGAAAGCACTAGGACTCACACCAACCCAAGAGGTGACAAGAGAATATATGTGCTACATTGAGAAGGAAAGCACTGGAACTCACATCCAACTCAAGAGGTAACAATAAAATATATGCGTCACGTTAGGAAGGAAAGCACTAGGACTCACATCCAACCTAAGAGATGAAAAGAGAATATATGTGCTACATTGAGAAGGAGAGCGCTGGGACTCACATCCAACTCAAGAGGTAACAAGAAAATATATGCATCATGTTATAATGGAAAGCACTAGGACTCACATCACCCAAGAGGTGACAAGAGAATATATATGCTACATTGAGAAGGAAAGCACTGAGAATCACATCCAACTCAAGAGGTAACAAGAAAATATATGCGTCACATTGAGGAGGAAAGCGTTGGGGCTCACATCCAACTCAAGTGGTAGCAAGAAAATATATGTGTTACATTGAGAAGGTAAGCTCTAGGACTCACATCCAACTCAAGAGGTAACAAGAAAATATATCTGTTACATTGAGGAGGAAAGTGCTGGGACTCACATCCAACTCAAGTGGTAACAAAGAAAATATCTGCTACATTGAGGAGGAAAGCTCTGGGACTCACATCCAATTGAAGAGGTAACAAGAAAATATATGTGTCACGTTAAGAGCGAAAGCATTAGGACTCACATCCAACCCAAGAGGTGACAAGAGAATTTATGTGTTACATTGAGGAGGAAAGCACTAGGGCTCACATCCAACTCAAGTGGTAACAAGAAAATATATGTGCTACATTGAGGAGGAAAGCGCTGGGGCTCACATCCAACTCAAGTGGTAACAAGAAAATATATGTGTCCTTATGCAGAAAATATGCAGATTCGCACATGTGAATTCGTGGGGAATATGTGAATAGAATATGAAAATATGTGAAGAACTCGGAATTTAGGTACTGATTTAGAAATGAGACTTGAAATTTAGTTATCATTTTTGAAAAGAGAGTCGGAAGTCAGGAACCGACCTTGAGTATTAAGAATAGGATGCCATGTTCCATTAAAGGGGGTCTTATACCAATCTCAAAAATGGAGAGTCAAAATTTGGGTACTGACTCCGAGAGTCATATGAAAACAATGTAGAGAGTTTGTGATGTTGAATTTGCACAAATTTGTCATGTGAAAAAGTTAATTTTGTTGGGGAAGATTTGTAGAGTTTTGTGGGGTTTTGTGCAGAATGCAAAATTCCGCAGGGATGTGAAGAGAGTTAATGCAGATAAAGATGGTTGTGATGCACGCACAAAGAGTAATAAATTCCAAAACTGAGAGAATCCTCTCAATAGATTCATTTTTATTTTCTTGTTGTATTTATCACATTTAATTTTTCAAAATATGTCTTTAAAATTTTAATTTTAGTTGGTTGATTTTAAAAAAAAATTGTTTTGTTGTTTATTCATTTGTGATTATTTTTGTTTGAATTTTATTTTTGTTAAAGATTTGTTGTTTCGTTCTTTGTTCATTGAAATTCTGAACCAACGCGTAGTTCGTGGCTTCCATCCATCACACAAAAAGGCAACTGACAAAAAGGCATTTTTCTGAGAGAAATTTCCATTAATCTGCTCCAATCAAAATATCACAGATCAAACATAGGCTGACGCCTGAAAAAGGTACAACATATAGTCCATATCAAAGTTCGTTCAAAACATCTCATGCCATATATACATTTTAGGTTAAGTATGTGTGGTACATATCATGTTGCTGTAAAAAAATGAACCCTGTGACCCTTTGTATCAGGTATGACGAGCTCCTGATTGAGCAAACCTTCTAAGCCATGCTCCAGGACAAGAGTTCCCATTACATGTACTTAGAGGTACAACCCTCTCATAGCTCGTACGATAGTAGTTCTTCCAGCTCCGAGTCTGGCTGGAATCCGTATGGTGCTTTGCTGTAGTCCATTCTACGGAAGGTTACAGACACCCTACAGTGTCACACCCCTAGAATGCAGTGCTTGGTGACATCTGCCCCATTTCCTTTCAGAACTAAAACTAAACCAACTGATAATAGAATCTCTACGGCTCCTCTGAACTCACCAGGGCCGACAATATCAATCTCTTGACCAAACAATACATTGATTTTGCTTATGAATGAGACCATACAGAAGGGCCTCACAAAATCATGGTGGTCTATATGGGGAGGGATGCAATCACCTCATCATAGATGTTTATGATGCAACTATTCAGGATGCAGGTAGCTGACAATATGTTCTATCTAACCATCCTCTTGATCATCCACTTTATTATAGGAGGTAGTGGATCTACCTGATCATGTCTGAGGATCCCATATGGATTTCCCTATCTGTCATTTGTAAAATTATAATAGCAGCCGCATTGAATGGTGATTCTTTCTTTTCCTGTCAGCCATTTCTTTGGCTCAGAGTATGTTCTTTCCATGAGAAGGCCTGCTCGACCTCTATCTCTCAAATCAAAGATGCAGTCAAGAATGCTTCTTTCATCACTCTCAAAGAAGACCCTGGTATACAACTCCAGGCCTTCCAATATGTTGACAAATCTTCCTTAGACTTCCTCATGGAATTTAAATTATCTTTTATTCATCTTGATTATTTTGTAGTACTCCATCGTACTAGGAGTTGGTAGCTGTCGTGGGCGCTCCTCCATCTGAACATTGACAGGAACCCAAACTGGCACTAACTGATCTGGAACATGAGATTCAGCATCTGATATGTCCCCAATGGGACGTATGGCTCATCCATCAGAAAATATGGAGTCTGAGATTCATTGATGGTGGAGGTATACTCTTCCAATGTACCGAAGTGTCATAAATGTAAGACATTGCAATCCAGGCACTCTACGAATGCCCCTGTGGCTGATGTCTCTGCAGGTATCTCGGCGTTGCACGTCGGGCAACTCGTGCATAAGGAATAGGGGTGAGTAAGTTGTTTGTTTTTGGTAGAAAAGCCCTCTGTTTTCTGGCTCTGTGATGAACCCTTGTTCTTCATCTGTGGCGAGTAGGCTGGAAGAAGTCTCTTTCATGTCTAGATCATAAATATGCCCCTCAGGAATAGGGGTGAGTAAGTTTTTTGTTTCTCTATGACATCTGCGTTCTTCTCGTAGAAAAGCCCTCTGTTTTCTGCAGCTGTCATTTCTGTGTTGCATCATGCGAAGTTAAGCATCTGGTAGTCGTTCGTTATTGGCAACTACTAGGCCTCCAGCTGGTGTAGCTATCATGGATGGCAGGCGGCTGGGCACCTCAATTGGATCCTGCTTTATTATCACGTTCTTGCCTTTATGTGATGCATTATCTTTGGCGGTCACCCTCAGCAGTGAAGGCAATCCCACTTTTTCTCTACTCCTCATTACATTCATCAGCAGAACTTTGTAGTCCATGTCGACTTGGTTAAAGTCCATGTTGAAGTCTATAGTACCAGCCTGCAGCGCCATTTCCTCATTCAGTGTGAGGCTCCAGCCATCCATGAAAGCAAAAATCAGTTTTTGTCCTGACATTTTTCTGCAAACGACAGGAAAACTGTCAGTGGGCCAAAACTTGGCACGAACAAGAACAAAACAAAGTTTTATTGAAGTAAATTTTAGCTTTTTTTTGTGAAATTAATTGTTTATTTATGTATGAATTTTTTTTAATTTTTGTGGAACATTATACTCAAAAGTGGAAAGGAGAAAGTTTGAGGTTTAAATTTTTTTGTCAAAATTTTCATTATATTAAGGTTAATTACAAAATTTGGACCCGGTCATAGACATTTAACCACATAGATAACCCCAAAACAGTCAAAGTTTTTAAGTTTCCAAGCAAGCAGAGGCAAGCGACATTAGGTTGCGTAATAAGTTTTCAAATATCATCCATTTATTGGTAACATGGGTCTTTTGCCCTGAAAGTCCACTAACTGGTAGGCTCCTCCTGTGTAGTCCTTTTCAATGACAAATGGTCCCTCCCAAGTTGGCTCAAATTTCCCACCTATTTCGCGGCGTGCAAGAATAGGCCTTTTGAGCACAAGTACGAGGTCACCAACTTTGAATGCCCTTGGTCGGACCAATTTGTCATGGGCTTGTACCATCTTTGCCTGGTAAAGGTCTAAATGTTATTGTGCTTCTAGTCATTTTCCCTCAAGACTTTCCAGTTTATCAAGTCTGAGTTTTGCACTTTCTCTTGTTATGAATTAGTTGGCAACAACAACTCTAAGAGACGGTGTCTGGACTTCTACTGGTAGCACAACCTTGGACCTGTACACGAGCATATAGGGTGCACACTGAGTGGGAGTCCTGAAAGTCATCTGGTAGGCCCACAAGGCTTCTAATAGTTTGTTGTTCCAATCCCTTTTGTTTTCATATAGTGTTTTCTTTAAAATATGTACCAATGTTTTGTTGAAGGCTTCAGCTAGACCATTTGCTCTAGGATAGTAAATCGTAGAGTATCTCCAATCTATCCCATGTATTTTGACAAAATTGTTGATCTTTGTGCTTTTGAAAGCTGTCCCATTTTTGGAAATATTCTTCGTGGTACTCTAAAACGGTAAACAATTTGGCTTTTGAAAAATAGAAGGACGTGCTGTGCCGTAACCTCACGCAACGGTACTGCCTCTGCCCATTTGGAGAAGTAATCTATAGCGGCAAGTATAAACTTATGTCCTTTGGAAGATTGAGGGTATATCAAACCTATTATGTTCGTGCCCCAACATCTGAATGACCATGAGGCAACAGTTGGGTGTAGCACATTCAAAGGCTGCTGTAAGACCACCCCATGCACTTGACATTGGTGACATTTTCTGGCTGTATCCATGGAGTCGGACAACATTGCTGACCAATAATATCTGAGTCTTTTTATCTTCATTTTCATTTTCGGCCCTGACTCGGGAGCGCCACACAATCTGACACGTACTTCTTTAACAATATTCTGTGCTTCGGCTCTGCTCAAACACCGTCGCCACATCTGGTCGACTTATCTTCTGTAGAGAATGTTTCCCACCAGGATGTAAGACATAGCCCTTCTTGTGATGTAGTGTGCCTCAGACTTGTCTTATGGTAGCTTTCCAGTACGCAAATACTCTATTAATGACTTGCACCAATCCTCATTGATGTTTGCAACTGTATTTATTGCTTCTTCTTTTTCGAGCTTGTGTAGAGTTTTGAGGTCGATCTGAGCAAGACTCGTCTTCATTGCACTTTGATTTCAATAGAATCCTCCGCGGGACATGCCATTTCCTTAGCAAGTTTTGCTTGAGCGTCGACATGGGCATTATCTCCCCTAGGAATCTGATAGAAAGTCAGATCGGGAATCTGTTCCAGAAGCTTCATCGTGTACTGATAATATTTTGCTAACCTTGATTTCAGAATTCTGAATTGTCCGGTGACTTCCTGGATGACAAGTTGGGAGTCGCCATAGATGACAATGTTTGTTATATTCATTGAGATTGTCATTCCCAATTTGGTGACTAAAGCTTCATATTCAGCGTCATTGTTGGTGCACGGCTCTGTTAGGTGGTATGAGAACCTCAACATACCATTATCTAGTGTGATAAAGATCAAATCAATCCCTGCTTTGCCTGGTATAACTATGCGTGATTCTTTGTCTTTTTTGGCTGACGAAGCACCATCGAAGTACATTTTCCAGCATTGTGACCGTGACTTTATTTATGCTTAAAAATATAAGTATTTAATACTGCTGCTAAAAGATGTAATTCCTCAGCAACTGTACCAAAACTTAAAAATAGTTATAGATTCTGCTGCTAAAAGATTTAATTCCTCAGCAACTGCACCAAAAACTTAATAACAATTATAGATTCGATAAAGATGTATATATAAAATATTCAATAATGGTAAAGTCACACTTATCAATGCAAGTATACGATAAATATGGACATAATAAATATTCAATAATTGTAAAGTCACACTTATCAACGCAAGTATACATATCGCAATATGGACGTAATAAATATTCAATAATTGTAAAGTCACACTTATCAACGCAAGTATACGTATAGATGGACGTAATAAATATTCAATAATTGTAAAGTCACACTTATCAACGCAAGTATACGTATCGATCTGGACATAATAAATATTCAATAATTGTAAAGTCACACTTATCAACGCAAGTATACGTATCGCGCAAGTAATATAGGGCTCTAATGTAGTCCTAGATATCGATCCCACAGGGAGTAAGATTAGAACTACAAACTAAAATTTTAGGAAAGCATTACTTTAATCACAACAACAAAGTTCAATTTGCTTATCTGTCACTAATATGCAATTAAAATAAATATGTAATTTTAATAATTATTAAAATAACTAATTATACTAATGAAGGTTCAAATTTGATATTCAATATATAAGAAAGCATCCATCTCCTTGTCAAGAAATTATAGTGAATGGATAAAATGAATTAGTTCAAATTATATTATGCCAAATAGGAGCATACCTATTATTTACCCTTTGGTCCAACGCTTGTTTACTGAATCTGCGGCTAGGCTGGGAGGATGCTGTAAAGGAATGAGATGCATTAAATATTGTATGTGCCAAATAGGAGCAATCATATTCTTCACTCTTTGGTCCAGTTATAAAGAACATTGACTAATCCTACGCTTGTTTACTGAATCTGCGGCTAGGCTGGGAGGATACTGTAAAGAACATTGACTAATCCTATGCTTGGTTACTGAATCTGCGGCTAGGCTGGGAGGATACCAGCGACTAATCCTACGCTTGTTTACTGAATCTGCGGCTAGGCTGGGAGGATACCGGCTCTCACTTTGAATCCTATGCTTGGTTACTGATTCTGCGGCTAGGCTGGGAGGATACCGGCTCTCACTTCGGATCTCTACGCTTGTTTACTGAATCTGCGGCTAGGCTGGGAGGATACCGGCTCTCACTTCAGAGCTCTCACTGAATTTGTGGCTAGGCTGGGAGGATACCGGCTCTCACTTTGGAGCTCCCATGTTCCCCTTATCTGAGGGCTAACATCTACACTTCAGCACCCAAATGATAGGACCAAATTGGGGATTTTAGTCTTTCACTCTAAAATCTCCAATTCTACGCCCATAATATTATTTCCCTATTTATTTGCACCCAACTTCCAAGGGCTTTGACCTCCCTAAATCTTGGATGTAATCTTCACTTTAATTGTAAAACTCAACATATTTTAACAAATCAATTGGCCAGATTGAAAGTAAATTAAGATCAAAGTGAAAAGATCATCACAATTTCTTAAACATTTTCATGGCTTCACAAATTCAAATCACCATTTCAGAAATCTTAAGACAAGGAGAAAGACAGAAAAAACTACTCAGATATCATGGAGAAAACACAACAAAACTTAGAATTCATATATAAAACTAAAGTTATACAAACTACAATAATAAATAAACTTATCTCTAATTTATCCGCAAGAAAACTCCTTAAAGTTCTTCTGAATCTCCTCCTTTCTTTACAACACACAGAATTCCTCTTTGAAGCAGCAAGGAGGAAGAAATCTCTTACTTTCCCTCCACTCTTACAATCTCTCGAAGAATTCCTCACAATTTTTACATTCTAGAAAACACTAGTGGAACCATTCTAACCTCCAGGAACTCTAGAGTCTTCTCAATTTTTGGCTGAAATCTTCTGTTAAAGTTATGGATGAGCTTTTCTAAGAGTTGCCTAAGCATCCCTTCAAAATTTGTCCTTATCCAAAGCCTGATTGGTCATAACTGTCGAGCTCGCAGTCAGTGGCCTCGATGGAGTCGTCGATGGACCTTCTTAATGATTTAATTCTAGAGTTCCAGGAAAATCTCACCGTCGGAGGGTCGATGGCGCCCTTGGCGCCCTTCTTCAATTCTTCACATTTTGGTCCTTTTGCTCCAAATTCACTCCTTTTTGCTTGTTTTTGCTTCTAGTTCAAATCTTCACATTTTGGTCCTTTTCGCTCCAAATTCGCTCATTTTTGCATCGTTTGCTCCAAATTTACCCTAATCATCATTCCTGCAACAAAACATCAAAAATACCTTTCTTTAAAGTGCAATATCATTAAAAACAGCATAAAATAGGTATGAAAATCTACATCATTCCTGCAACAAAACATCATACCTTTCTTTAAAGTGCAATATCATCAAAAACAGTATAAAATAGGTATGAAAATCTCAACGTATTTTTCTCTGGTCAAAATCTTCCAAACTTAACTATTACTTGTCCTTAAGTAATTTTAGGACTACATAAAAGTTATGATCTATTGTAGTAAAGATTTAATTCAGAAATACTATAAGTTTGATTTAAATAAATATCATAGTGAGATTTTCAGAAAAAAATTCAAGTAATTGAATTAACTCTGTAGCCACAAGATTATTTAGTCATCAAGTTTAAGAGTTCTAGTCTTCTATTCATTTCAAGAATGACTATTTGTTGCATTATTAAGTCACTTAGAATATTCAAATGGTAGGAACTTCATGAGAACACTACTATTAAAAGATCTATTCCACATATATAAGTTCAGGAATGTATTTAAGTTT
Organism: Phalaenopsis hybrid cultivar; assembly: GCA_002079205.1. NCBI lineage: Eukaryota > Viridiplantae > Streptophyta > Magnoliopsida > Asparagales > Orchidaceae > Phalaenopsis > Phalaenopsis hybrid cultivar. Next base: position 739,640 of record JXCR01128971.1, on the reverse strand, counting down.
TCTCTTTAGGTAGGTCCCATGAAGCCGATTTTTTGTTAGGCATATGCTCAAGCTTCTCCTTACTTCCATAATTTTTTTTTCTTTTCTCTTTTTCATTTGGATTGCTTTCAATCCTATATATTTTTCTTTTCTTTTCTTTTGGATTGTTTCTTTCTTTTTCCTTTTTCAAGTGAGGATTACTATATCTGGATAGCCTTTAATGATTTTAAACATCACCGCTTTCAATCCTATATATTTTTCTTTTCTTTTCAGGGATTGTTTTCAATCCTTTCTTTTTTGATTTTCAAGTGAGGATTACTTTATCTGGATAGTCTTTAATGATTTTGAACATCACCTTTCTTTTCCTAAATTTGAAACTCAAAGCATTCCATTTCAAGTGAGGATTACTATATCTGGATAGCCTTTAATGATTTTGAACATCACCTTTCTTTCACGTGAGGATTACTATATCTGGATAGCCTTTAATGATTTTGAACTTCACTTTTCTTTCCCTAAAATATATATTTTTCTTTTCTTTTCAAGGATTGTTGTCAATCATTTCTTTTTCCTTTTTCAAGTGAATTTTTCTTTTCTTTTCAGTGATTGTTGTCAATCCTTTCTTTTTCTTTTTCAAGTGAAGATTATTATCTGGATAGTCTTTAATGATTTTGAACATCACCTTTCTTTTCCTAAATTTGAAACTCAAAGCATTCCATTTCAAGTGAGGATTACTATATCTGGATAGCCTTTAATGATTTTGAACATCACCTTTCTTTCACTCAAGTGAGGATTACTATATCTAGAGATAGCCTTTAATGATTTTGAACTTCACTTTTCTTTCCCTAAATTTGAAACTCAAAGCATTTTATAGCCTTTAATTCACTTTCCCTAAATTTGAAACTCAAAGCATTCCTTTACCTTATAAATATTTCATAGTTTTTACATCGATTTGAAACTCAAAGCATTCCCTTACCTTATAAATATTTCATAGCTTTTACATCATTAAGCCCCAATCTTTTCTTCTCAAATGAATTTCCAGATTCTGAATAATTCAAAATATAGTTTCCTTCACTTTAAATAGTTAACTATAATCATATTCTCTTATACTAAACATCTTAAGTTACAAAATTAATTTTCATTACAAAAATATTTCTTTAAATCTACCATAATATTTAAATAGCTACAAAATATAGTTACTTAAATTAAATTCACTACATAAAATCATATAAATAATTTATGAAAATAATTAAATAGAGGACATCTAATAGTAAAATTTTTTCTTCCATCCACCAAACTTAAATTTTTAAATATGAAATAATACAGGTGGAAAGAAAAACTCTAAATATAAATCATACCTCAGTATTTTAGGCATTTTTATCATTCTAAAATTTTTGCAGGCCTTCTCAAAATTTCTATTTCACCTGGTATGTAATATTAGGAGCTTTCTAAACATATAAATCATTAGAGAAATTTTTGGGTAATGAAATTTTTAAATAAATATAAAACTAAAACATTAAACAAGCACAATATTTCCTAACACAACCATTATACTAAACAAAATAATTTAAAATGCAAAATAAAAATCACATTACATTACAAAATACTACTCAATAACTATGATACTAAACATGTAAATTTAACTACCACACTAATTTTATAACAATAATTAAAATCATCCAAGTGATCTTTTCTTCTTAAATGAATTTCCAGAATCTTAATAATTCAAAATATAGTTTTCTTTACTTTAAATAATTAACTATAATCTTATTCTCTTATACTAAACATCTTAAGTTATAAAATTAATTTTGATTACAAAAATATTTCTTTAAATCTACCATAATATTTAAATAGCTACAAAATATAGTTACTTAAATTAAATTCACTACATAAAATCATATAAATAATTTTTAAAAATAATTAAAATGGAGGACATCTAATAGTTAATTNTTATTGGTTTATTTCTGCGTTACTTTTGGTTTGTTCTGGGATTTAATCTACTGTTATTTGAGGGTTATGTTAAGGTTATTTAACAGTTATTAAGTAAGGTTATCTGAAGGAGTTTTTTGAAAATTGTTATGTTGTTAGTTTTAATAAATTCTTTCTTACTCATCTAAGTTGATGAACAAGAAGGGAATGAATTACATATGACATCCTTCGACAATTAAAGATGTGCTAGAGATGGTTCAACCTAGTGTTTCTCAAGAGGTCTGGAGAAGACTGAGAGAATTGAATGTGCATCAATTTTTTGAACTCCCCACATATCGTCAGATCATATTCTAACTATGCACATTTTGATTCCAAAGTAAAATGTTCCAAACTTGAGTCATTCTCCTTTCACATCTCTTTGCCCAATATCGTTGAAAAGTCTTAACTCTTTGACATCTTTGAAGATAATATCCTCTGACTTTTATCGAGAGTTTTCTTAGGTGACATCGGTTATCTAGGATGTAATTAACTACAAGGGTTTGTCATTATAAGAAGCTTTTCCGAACCCAGCTTAATATAAATCCTATTTAATTGTTTGTATTAAATAGGGGAATTTGTTGGTCAACATAAAATGGTTTCGCAGACTTAAATGAATGTCATACAATCTTTAGTTTATTTAATTGAGCCTTCACCAGTAAGTAATGTACATATCCCTTAGGATGGGTCCACTACTTGCGGTATTAGGCTCGTTTATTTAAACTACTGAGGATATGAGATCGGTTCGGTCTTGTATTTTCAAAAATTTAAAATACCATTTTTTTCTAATTTATATATGTATTAAATTAAAATGGGTGTTAAGATATTCATCCCAGCCGACAACTTAACAACTCCTCAATTTTTAGTGCCGACAACTTCTGGCGACTCCGCTGGGGAACTGCTTCTCTCTCCATACAAATCAGGGAATATTATCTTCATATATCGGTAATGTGTTTATCTCCCTCATGAACCAAATTGCTCTTCTTCCGTTGGCACCCATTTCTTTCGTGGGTAAGTACGTCAACTCTTTTGGACTTCAGGACCGCTTGTTCAGTCATCTTTGAATAAGAAGGTTCAGGAGGCCATTAATGACTTTTTAATCTTTGTGTGTGGTCGGACCTCCAATAGGTGTGTTGGTGGAATTTCTTCGCCCGGGCATTGTGTGTTGTGAAGTCAATCCCGCACTGGGTCCTAAACTTCACTTTCCCCTTTAAGCCTGAAGTTGTGTTGCGCTCGCTCTTTAACCTTTCTTATTTAATTAAGTAGATCCTTCTATTTTCAAATTAATTTTACTAAATTTAAAGCCTTTGCAAACTAAAAATAATAAAACAAAATTTGCCCAGTCTATGTAGCGGCCTTTGTTAATTTTTAGTGTTCGAACTAGCATTACAAGGTATTGGCCAAATAATTAACTCCAGAGCTTTCTTCTTGAAGCTACTGCAATGGTGTCCCCAATGCTCACCTTTTCGTGCAATTTACCAACTAGCCGCGACGCTCTCCATGTCGCTCCTACCATCAAGTTTGGAGTCGGATTTGACAAACTTGAAGTAGTACTTGGAAAGGCCCCATTCGTCGTAATGAAAGTCACCGCTCCAGATGTTCAGGAACACTCTACTAAATTTGACCTGAACTGTCCCAGGGATTTCCCTTCTTGCAAGAAGGTGAAAACTGCTACTCCTCCGGCACTTGTTGAATTTGTTGTTCCCTTTTCCGCTAAAGGAAAGGAGATTATGATCGTAGAAGATGAAACTGCGGAATTCACGATCTCGCCGTCAGTGTTTGAAATTGGATCAAGTTCAAAGTCTATACCACTGACTCGATCACAAAGAAAGAACTGTAGCCAGACAGCTTGGAAGACAGCTAAGGCGCAAATCTCAGAAATAGTACCAGATGACGAGTTTCCTTAAAAGTAGGAACTGGGATTACAGGAGAACTCCCCATTTCTGCAAGGGACTAGGTGATACACCTAGAATATATAGTATTTTTAGACACATTTTTATACCTATTTTTGAGATATTACGCTTTAATGAAAAGCATTTTTATTTTTTTCTTGCAAATACAAGTAAAAATAGAAAAAAATGCTTAAAAGAGTGAAAATGGATCAAATTTGGAGAAAAAAGGTGAAAAATTGTGCAAAAGAGTTTTGGCGCCTAAGTGCCAGATCCCGCTCTTAAGCGTCAGTTAAATAGAGAAGGCCGCGCCTAAGCGCCGAGACCCTGCGCTTAAGTGCCAATGACAGTTATTAGACTAGTAAAATCAGTTTTCACGAATTTCAAAGAGGTTTTGAGGCACCCATTAGCTTAATAGGTGATTGTAACCACCATGGATGAAAATTATCATGAAAGGATGCGTCTCTTGGGCAAATACATTTGATCAAGCCACATTTTGAAGAGATCCCAAGGTACCTCTTGGAAAACTTTAAAAGAAATAAGAAAAGACTTAGAAAAGAGTCCTAAAAAGTTCCAAAAAATTGTGAGTTCTGAAAATATTGGCAAGTTTTGCAAGTTTTTTTCTGGGGAGTTAGTTTGGAAGGAATTTTTCAGGAACCACTTTTTATTTACTTTATCCTTTTTATTATTTTGTTTTGAGTGATTGTAAAAGAAAAGAGATTTAAAGGAACTTCAAGAGTTTGGTGGAGGACTTAATATAAGTTTTTGTTTTTTATTTTTAGAATACTTTTGGTTTTAATTGAGACTTCTTGTTGGTTTGACAATGGTTTCTTCTTTTAAACTAAAGTGTAGTTTTGTTTCTCCATAGATATGAGTAGTTTTCTTTATCTTTCTTCTTAAAATGATAAGTAATTAAGTTTTGGATGGAAGTACTGAGTATTTTTTTCTTCTTAAAATGATAAGTAATTAAGTGTTGGATGGAAGTTGTGGAGAGTATTGATCTTTAAAGAGACTTCTTAGTGGTTTGGCAATGATTTCTACTTTTAAACTAAAGTGTGGTTTTATTTTCTCAATGTATTCTGAGTAGTTTTCTTTATTTTTCTACTTTTAAACTAAAGTGTGTTTTTTTTTTCTCCATGGATTCTGAGTAGTTTTCTTTATCTTTCTTCTTGAAATTGATAAGTGGTTTTATTTTCTCCATGGATTCTGAGTAGTTTTCTTTATCTTTCTTCTTAAAATGATAGGTATTTTCTCCATAGATTCTGAGTAGTTTTCTTTATCTTTCTTTTTAAAATGATAAGTAATTGTTTTCTCCATGGATTCTGAGTAGTTTTCTTTATCTTTCTTCTTAAAATGATAAGTAATTAGTTTCTCCATGGATTCTGAGTAGTTTTCTTTATCTTTCTTCTTAAAATGATAAGTAATAAAGTTGTTTTGTTTTCTCCATGGACTTTGAGTAGTTTTCTTTATCTTTCTTCTTAAAATGATAAGTAATTAAGTTTTGTAGATTTTGAGTAGTTTTCTTTATCTTTCTTCTTAAAATGATAAGTAATTAAGTTTGACAATGGAGTCTGATTAGTTTTCTTTATCTTTCTTCTTAAAATGATAAGTAATTAAGTTTTAGATGAGGGAGAGTATTGATCTTTAATGTTGGAAGAAGTTGTGATGATTTAAATTCATGCACTTCATTTGCTTCTTAATTGGTCAATCCAGATGTTAAAATTTCTTGTGAGAACATGTAAGAACCGGGCTGATATTTTCTCAGTCAACAATTGAAAAGAATAACATGAGGTTGTATGAATGAGAATGTAATTCATATGATTGAGTGCAAAAATATAAAGAAATATTCATTGATGGGTGTAGAGTTATAAGACTTTAAAGTGACAGGTTAAAGCCCCCAACTTGGTTTATTGTCTTAGAGTCTGATATGAGATGTTAGCCCCCAGGTGGAGGGAATCGAGGGAACTCTAGAGTGAGAGCTAGTATCTTCACCAGAATGTTAGCCCCCAGGTGGAGGGAATTGAGGGAACTCTAGAGTGAGAGCTAGTATCTTCCTTGCCTAGCCAGTTTTCAGAACTATTCTAACTTTAAATTAGCCAATGTTCTTTATAGCATCTCTAGTAAGGGTAAAAAATATTATTGCTTCTATTTGGCACAACACAACTTGCATACTTCCACAACAGAATTCCTATACTTATTACTGATTCATGATAAGAAGAAATATATTTTCATATTAAATACTTTTCTTCTACAAAAACTTTAGTTATCTTGTTAGTTGTTACTGTTTCGTTAAAATATCAAAAATATCAAAAATATTTAAATTTTAAATTCTTGTAAAAATAATTTTTAGTTTAATTATCCTTTTAAAAATAGAAAAACTTTCTAAAAAGTGCATATGGTATAATCTTCCCTGTGGGTTCGACATTCAAATCTTAACCAAAAAGTCTTATATCACTTGATAACGATACGTATACTTGCTTAGTGTCCCAATATAAATATATGTAAATTAAAAAGTTAAAATTTTATTTTTTTTCCAGAATCAAGTTTTTGGTTTTGTTGCAAAATAAGGAAATTTTAGTGAAAAATACCATCAGAACTATTGTTATATTGTGCATAAGCATTAAGTATTCAGGGATCAAATTTTTGGCGCCGTTGGCGTAGAAGAAAACTAGGTAAATTTTAATTTTAGAAAGTCTTATTTAAACTTAAAATATTGTATCTTATTTTGTATGTTTTATTTTATTTTATTTTATTTTATGTTAGTATATGCATAGTTCGAGTTCTAAAGGACTAGTGTCCTACAATTCTGAATTAGAAAGAACTAATAGAAAAATCACAAAAAACCAAAAAAATTAAAAATCTTGAAAAAATAAAAAAAATTATAGAAATGGCAAACCAAAATAATGAAAATGCTGAAATTCATCAAGAGTTTAGACCTTTAGGAGATTATGTCAACCCTACTGCAGATGAACTTCATTGTAGTATTCAAAAACCTATTGTAGTGGCTAGTTCATTTGAGCTTAAATATGTTGAACTTCATTGTAGTATTCAAAAACCTACTGTAGTGACTAATTCATTTGAACTTAAACCTGATATTATTATGAACTTCATTATAGTATTCAAAAACTTACTGTAGTGGCTAATTAATTTGAGCTTAAATCTACTATCAAATAATCGTGGCTTATTCATTTGAGCTTAAACCTGCTATTATCCAAATGGTATCAAATAATCAGTTTAAGTGGCTAATTCATTTGAGCTTAAACCTGCTATTATCCAAATGGTATAAAATAATCAGTTTGGGGGGCATCAACTGAAGATCCAAATTTACATCTTACCAATTTTTTAGAATTGTGTGCTACATTTAAATACCATGGAGTTTTAGATGATGACATAAGACTTAGGTTATTTCCTTTCTCACTGAGGGATAGAGCTAAGATGTGGTTGAATTCGTTAGCACCTGGATCTATCAGAACTTAGGGTGATTTAGCACAAAAATTCCTTATTAAATATTTTTCACCATAAAAAAATGCGAAGCTTAGAAATGATGCTACATCTTTTAATCAGTTTGAAGAATTTAAAGAACTCTTAAGAAAGTGTCCACACCATGCTATACCATATTGTTTAATAATTCAAACCTTTTATAATGGATTAATCGGTTCTCTTAGATCTATTATTGATGCTGCTGTTGGTGGTTCATTGATGTCAAAACCATTTCATGACACTTATACTTTAATTGAAGAGATGGCTACCAATAATTTTCAATGGCCTTCTGAGAGGATGAATCCAAAGAAAGTAGCCAATATTGATGAAACAGATGCATTTACTATGTTAGCAAATCAAGTTACTGCAATTTCAACGAAGTTAAACTAATTTTGAATGAATTTTTCTCAATCAATTTCCATGATTGAAGAGAATTCATTAGGCTAAATGGTAGATTCTCAAACATTAGTAGAAACTTTTAATGCCATAAATAATAAGCAAAATAACCCATATTCTAATTATTATAACCCATGTTGGAAGAACCATCCCAACTTTAATTGTAATAACAAGTTGAGTGGTAATAATCAGCAATGGGGGAACAACCAAGTAAACCCATTCGGAAACTAGAACAACCAAGGGAATAATAATTATAGATCCACTTATCCTTCAGTAATCAACAGTAATACACAATTTAAGGATAAGAAGTTATCTATAGAAGAAGTGATGTTACAAATGGGTAATCAATTAAAAAGTCAAGGAGCTACAATTAGAAATATTGAAAAACAACTTGGGCAAATTGCAAGTTCATTAAGCAATAGATCGTAAGGGACACTGTTGACCTCACTATTTGTTAAGGTTTAGTTTTTCCTCTTTAGTACAAGGTCTAGCCATAGGACTTTTCTATTGACTATTCTTAGAAAACTAGAAAAGGAACCCTCACAATGAGAAATTCTACACTCTTCTTTACTCAACTTGAAGTTGAACATATTGATCATAACTTCTAGCACTTAGTAGGTGGGGTCATTATGGGGGAGCGCAAGGAGAGTCACCCTTAGGACTGCTGGACCTTAGGGTTAACCCTGGGTGTTGGTCTGTAGCTAGGGCACTCACTACACTCATCCACACTCACATTCACTTATAACCATCAGCTCAAATTTCTAGCCTAGGTCCCTTAATCTTTTTGGGATACTCATGTAGATGGTCCCCTAAACCTAGCAGCCCTAGGACTATGGTTTAACTAAGACCAGTACATAGAGGAACCAAAATGGGATTTCCATTGGTCCATGGCTCATTTAGGGTGATAAGTTACCCAATTCTATCAAAAATACCCATCTTGTCCTTTCACCCCTAAACACCCCCAAATTACCAAGATACCCCTCCATAGCCCAAAATTCCAAAAATTCCCAGAAAATCTCAATAAATCTTAAATATTCCCAATTTCATTTTTCTTAACTATCATATGACCCAATTTGGCCAATTTTACCATCTTTAACCAAAACTCCCAAATTTGCCTTCAAGGGCTCAAATTTCCCCAAATTCAACTCAATGTCCATCAATTTGATCTCAATTGACCCTAATTCCAATAATAAACTCAAATTAACTTTTGATATGCCAAGATAAACCAAATCTAAGCTTAATTGGCCCATGGTTTGAGCCTAATCTTGCTTTAGATCAAATCCCAAATTTTGACCATGTGACCTAATCTTACCAAATTGAACCTCTAGCCTAGTCAATTGGCCCAAATTAATGTTTTAAAACCTCTATAAAATCCTTATATATTAAAATCAACCATCAATTGGCCTTAGTCAGCCTCAAATCCATTTGATTTTGGCCTAAATCCAAAATTCCCAAATTTAGCCCCAAATTGGCTAAGTCCAAAAATGTCACCCAATTGATTGCCTTAACCTCCAAATTGGCACCCAATTCATGTTGAAAACTCTTCATAGGGTCCATATTGACCATTTAAAATAATAAATTTTGACTTAGCCCAAGGCTAACCCAAGCTAGGCCCAAGCCTACCCCAACATGACCAAATTGACTAAAATTCAAAATTCCCTCAAATTGACCCTTCAATTGAGCTCAAAACCACTTTCTTCCGTCACCAAAGTTGTTCCTTATGATCCTCTACACCAAATGCAAAATTTATTTGGGCCATTTGACATAGATAACCTAGCCCAAACCTAAGCTTTGATCACTTGAACCCACATTGACCCATGCACTAAATGTGACCTAACCACCTTAAAGCCACCAAACTAACTCCACCACAGCCATTGGTCATGCACTAAATGTGACCTAACCACCCTAAAGTCACCAAATTAACTCCACCACAACCATTAGTTGGACCTAGTGACCAGTGCAAACACCATGAAACCACCTAAATCAAGTCATGGACTAAAGGTTTCCTAAATCAAGGGATATTATTTGCAAAAATTCATGTGCTTAATATATCCTTACCAAAATTAGGTATTATTGCACTAAATTGCTGTGACATATTCCCCTGGGTTCCCTGAGCTCCTACCCACCTCCTTCTGGTTTACCGGCCAGCCTAGTGGCTGGAAAAACTCAAAACCAAGAGCCACCCCCATGACACCTCACCCAAATCAAACCTAGAGGTCAACTCAGCCAAATTATTTGATGGAGCTCCTCTGCCCTCCAATTAAGCACCACAATGCACCCAAACTTATGCCCAGAGGGCCACCCCATGGACATTTTTTTATAAAAACTCACCTCCACGGCCATGGGAAGTGTGCTGAAGTTTTCTTAGAGAGGCCTCTCCAAACTTTTGATAGAACTTTCCTAAGATCCCCTCAGTGTATTCCAACTATTTTCCCCCACCAATTCCCACTATCGGAGCTCAATTTTGAGCTTGAAACCTTGCCGGAAACTAGGACAGAACCCAATATACCTCCGCAGTCCACCAAACCCAAATTAACTGCACCCATAGCTTCATAATAGTGAAAGAATATAAAGCCCCATCAAATCCCCCTTCCACAAAGCCTCTACCATAGCTCTAGACCAACACCCAAATTTGAGCTTTGTTGAATCCACACATAGGCCTTATACCAAGACCAGAGACTCAATCCCTAGTCTCCTTGGACCCCAACGATAGTGCCAAGACCTTCTGATTCAAGCTTCACTTCTCAAAGCAAAGGTATAAAACCTCACCTCCTCCCGAGCCTATTTTAATTCTCCATTTTCTTAGAGTTAATTTGATTGCTTGTTTGTCGTATGGATATGTTCGTCTCACTTAGATGAGTCCATAATATCAAACCCAAAGTAATTTAGTTGAGTCTAGGCTGAGATCTTAGGGTTTTAGTATGGACGCTCATGTGATCATTCTAACTGGGACGATGATGAGGAGCGGTTTGATCAAGCTTGTATCGAGTGGATGGAGGAGATCGAGCCGGACAGCGTTTCGGGATATAAACTGCAGGCAGAGTCAGCAGCTACATGGAGGGCGGCATCCAACCAGAGCGCGCCACGCATGCCTTCAGAGCTGCCTAGGATCTAGTAAGTACGCGTGGTTTAAATAGATAAATATGGCTTGTTCCTATTTATTTAAATACCCCTAACTTAGAAAATTCATAACTTTGTGTAGAAAAATCACAAAAATAAAATAAAAATACCCTCTTACTTAATGAATAGAGGAGAACAATGTGGAATAAATTTCAAGTCCATTTGACGCATATTTTATTTTTAATTAATTAAACACAGTTATGAATCATTTGATTCTTCATGCATATTGACACATCACCTTGGCTTGAAATTTTGACATGTTGTAGCCTCTATCAAGGGAAATATCCTCTGATTTTTCTAAAGTCAGAGGAGGTCCCTATACAGAGATCCATATTTTTCAAGTTTTAGCACATTATTTCCTTAAAATAATCATGGAAATTAGCATATTGATTAGAAAATTTCAAGAAACTTTTGGAAGGTCCCCCCATGACCAGAGAAGCTTTTGAAAATAATTTCATGGGTCAAATCATTTAAAATATACCTAATTTTTATAAACGCTAAATCATTAAGATAATTTATTTTGGAAAAAATAAACATTTAAATGAATTGATTTTTTTATCCCCACAGTGGTTCCTAATCCAAAGAACTCACCATAAAAATTTCAAATATTTTGTGTACCTTTGATAACTTAAATTAATTTTTAAAGATAAAAATCATTTTTGGCATTTAAATGATTTTTAAAAATCAAAATATAACTCAAAAATTTATAAAAACTTATTTTTTGAGTTCTCTGTGATCAGGGGTATTTTCTAAAAATAAAATGATATTAAAAATAAAAATTTGATTTTTAGCTTATTTTTAATATTTAAATCATTAAAAATCTCTAAAAATCACAAAAATAATAAAACTCATGAAAATATTCTAAATTGCTTCCTAATCACTTAGGAACAATTAGAATATTTTTTCTAGTTTTTTAAATAAAGATATTGAGTTTTCATTAAAATAATTCCAATAAATCAAATAAAATTCATAAAAATATAAAATATTCTCCTATGAGTTCTGTGTTTATAGGGAGACTTTTCAAAACTACAAAACTTAATTTTCTCCATTTAAAATATTTTATATTTAATAAATATCTCAAAAATTAAAATAGTTCTTAAAATTCACATAAAATTCAAAAAATCATGACACTTGATCCAAAGACTTCTCTGGTTTAGGTCTACCTCCGGTAAAAAATTCAAGGGATTAGGAGTCACCTTGGTCAAGTTAGGAATTTTCTTTGAAAAATCCTATTTTTGCATGAAAATAATTATGTAAATTAAATTAAATTCTGAAAAATCACATTTTCTCCTCTGATGTATTAATTGACCCATTAATGAGGTATGATAAAAATTTCAAAGTCGTTTTAATTGAACTTGATAATTTATGAAGTTATAAAGCCTTAGGGGCAAATTTGCAATTTTGGAAATTTAGTCTTAATTAACATTTAGGCTTAATTACCTTAGGGAAAATGTGTAATTTTAGAAATTTATCCTTAATTAATATTTAGGCTTATTTCAAGAAGGGAAATGGGTAACCTCTGATCTTAATCAATTTATTTGATGTTTGAAACACAAGGGGTTAGAAACCAATCTAACTCTCTTAATTGAAAAAGATAAGTTAATAAATTTCTAAATTATTAAAAATTGGAAGTTTATTAAAATAAAATGAATCTAGGACTTAGGGGTATGACTTTTGAAGTCAATATTTAATCAATTTAATACCAATATTTTGATTTTTAAAATACAATTTAAATCATGAATCATGATCACCTAAAGCTTAATCTTTTTCAAAACTAATTAAAACACTCACCTGGGTCTTAAGGGCTTAGTAGTGACTTAGGCTAAACCAAGTTTCATTTAAATGAGGATTAGAAAAGTAAACATCTTTGAAAATTAGAACATCTTTCAAACACTACAAGCCAAATTAGAATTTGGCTAAGTGTTCCAACAACACTAACTTGCCTCTTTAAGGGTCTTCACCCACATAATTTTCAAAATTAAATTACAGATGATAATTACCCTATTTTTAGTGATAATTGAGACATAAATGTTCATTGAGCATTAACGGCATTTACAGGATGACTTATTAAGCAGCAAAATAAGTTTAAAAGAACTCAGGATTTTCCACCAGGCAGTGAGAAAGAGTAGCACAAACTTGCTTCTTTCTCTAGATCTATTAGATACCTCAGAGATCTACTAACTTAATATGTTTTGCCTAACAAAATCATCCTTATGTAAAATTCTAAGGATACACTAAGATATGATTTAGGGTTAGATAGGTCGTCAAGATTTTACTTCCCTGTTTCATATAAACTGCCTTAACATGCACTTTAAGTTTTAGATGGTGGAATGAGAAGACTCGTCAGGTACGCTTTTATAGTTTTCAACATTATCTTTCTTGTACTTTCATACTATACTTATATACCTGCAAATTTGCATGCTAAACAATAACGCCACCCTGCATGAAAATAAAACTATCAGGATAGCCACATAACCAAAATCAAAACCAAAACTAAAATTAACCAAGATAAAATTCACCCCCACAACATTCAAAATACAAAACAGCTCAAAATCTAATCACAAACATCACACAAAACTACAACTACAATTAAATTAAGATGTCTCGATTGGATGATCGGGAATCCCTCGGAGGAGGTAACCTACGGTTGCTGATGAGGCTTCCCACAGTCTAAATGAAATTATGGAACTCATTAAGTTGAGTTTAGTAAGTTCATTTGGACTAAGTGAATCTAATAGAAAATAATGGTGTTAGAACAAGGGAACCATAGGATCCTAATTGGTGTCGCTCTAATCAACTTTAATATGCCCCCATAAAATTTAAAGAACTTTAACCATAGGGCCACCTGATTTGACATTATAACTTGACACACTAGAAAACTCAAACTCGTCGTGGCAAGGAGCTTGGAGCTAGTATGGTGGGCAGCACAACCATCTTCAACAACAAAACTTGTCTTCCCGAGCTAAGCAATCTTCCTTCCTTAGACTTAAACAACAAAGTCATAGGACTTCGAGGTTGCTTGCATATGCAACGTAAATCCTTACCTTTTCTTTAGGGCTTTGTATAACCCTATTATACAATATAAGCCCTAACTCGTCTTAGGACTCTGAGGTTGTCGTTTGTCACGACCTCAACCCTCACATCTTCCAGGCATTTGTACATTTCACACGAATGTAAGCCCTAACTAATAAAATTGGCAGGATGAAACACCTAAATATTTAATTTCGAGGTTGTCATTTGTCACAACCTAAATCCTCATATCTTTCAGGCTATTTGCGTGATCATTTCACACGAATGTAAGCCCTAACTAATAAAATTGGCAGGATGAAACACTTAAATTTTTCTTCTTAAAACTGAAGCCAAACATTAGGATTGCTTGGAAAGTCATCGGGATTCTCCTTTGGATCCATGACATCCCCTAGTTCTTCCTCCTTTGGATTCTACAACAAAATGTTCCAAATTTGAACCAATCCCCTTTCACACCTCTATGTCCGATCTCATTGAAAAGTCCTACCCTTTGAAATTCCTTGAAGATAATATTTCTTGATTTTTATCAAGAGTCTTCTAAGGTGAATTTGGTCATTTATGATGTAATTAACTATAGGGGCTTGCCCTTATAGGAAGCATGTCTGAACCCAGCTTAAAAAAAACCCTATTAAATCCTTTATTTTAAATAGGGGAACTTGTCAGAAAATACAAGGTTTTCACAGACCAGACAAATGTCAAACTTTTTTTAGTTTATTTGATCGAACCTCATTCTCAAGTCTTGTGTTTTTCCTTGGGGATAGATACAGGGTTTGAGGTATAGTGTTATTTCATTTAAACTATGAAAAATACGGGGTCAGTTTGATTTCATACTTTTCTAAACTTCAACGTCCTTCCGAGTCGGGCAACGAGATTTCGATTCTGGTGACCGACAGCTTCTTACGGGCAACTCCCAACCAACGAAAAATAGAGCCGATAGCTTCTGGTGACTCCGCTGGGCACAAGTTTTTCTCTCCAAACAAATCAAGAAATATTATTTTCACACATCGGTAATGTGTTCATGTCCCTCTTGGACCAAATTACCCTTTTTCCATTGGCATACTTTACCGATTTCTATCTTGGGAAAGTAGAACTAGCTCCTTGAACTTCAGGACTAGCTGTTCAACCAACTTTGAAAAGAGGGGTAAAGAAGGCCAGTAAGGACTCCTTAAATTTTTCTGTGGGGTTGGACCCCCAATAGGTGTATTGGTGGATTAGTTCCACCTGGACATTTTTCTATCAATAAATAGGTTCCGCACTGGGTCCTAAAATACTTCACATCTCCCATCCAAATTTGATTTGCTATTCCGCAAATTAAACCAAATTGTGTTGTGCTGCGCGCACTTTGAAATTTTTTAATGTTAGTTTAACACTTTTTTCTTAAACAAAGATTTTAAAATACCCTTAAATTAAGACCTACCCGGTCTACAGATCAACCTCTACTTTCAGCGTTTGCACTAGAAATTATAAAGTTTTTTGGCCATATAGCTAACCCAAAAACTTTTTGTTTTCAAATCCCGCTGCAATGGCTTATCCAACGCTAACCTTTTCCTGCAACCTGCCAACAAACCGTAGCACCTGTAACATCGCTCCCACCATCAAATTCGGAGCTCGATTTGAAGATCTCGAGGTCATCCTCGGGAAAGCCCTGTTTGTGGTAATGAAGATTGCCGCTCCAGAAATGCAAGAGCCGTCTGAAGAATTCAACCTGAACTTCCTTCAAGACTTCCCTGCCTGCAAGAAGTCTAAAGCTACTGCCATCGCGATACCCATCAAACCCGCTAGACCTGCTGCTGCTAAGGGGAAAGAAGTGATCATTTTTGAGGATCCGACTGAGGGATTAACTGTCCCACCACTTGTGTTTGAAATCGAATCAAGTTCAAGGACTGTAATGCTGACCCGAACTCAAAGGAGGAATCGTAACAGAAAAGTTCGGAGGGCCGTCAAAGCCCAGGCTCCTGAGAAAACACCCGTTAAGGAGGAGCCTCATCAAGTTGAAGAAGTGTTACCATAAATTTATCCACTCCTGCGAGGAAGTAAGTTCCATCCTCTGACAGATACTGATGGATATGAGAGTATCCGAAGGATCGCTGCCGCATTACCGTCACTTCATGGACACAGTGGGGAGGGGAAGAAGTTCCCTATCACTCGAGTTAGTGAAGTTTTTAGAAGACTTGCTACCAAAGAAGGATGTTCAGTTAGCGAGTTACTTAAATGAGTGGGAGATGCAATTTCTCCTCACATGAAGAAGGAAATTTTGTAGGGTGTTAAATCTGTCAGACAGTCCTACAAGACAACTGGAGTGCCACCTACTCGCATCCCCTTTTGGTTCCGTTTAAGGAACATAATTGATACTGCAGTGATTACTACTGATTATACTGCCACCAAGACTGCTGATCGTCGATATGTTAAGTCGAGACTGGGTCTAAAAATCTTACCCATCTCTCGTTATAAAGATATTTCTACCATACCAAAGGCAAAGATGAGACGCTTACCTGGCACTGTAGTCGGTCTACACCACGGGGAGCATACTTTCCCTTGACACACTGATGTTTCTACTAAGACACTCCGTCTTGAGACATCATCGTCGAAAAAGAAAAAGGTATGGATACCCAAGGTCACTGCACCGATACAGTCCAGTGAGCCCGTGGGACAAAAATAGGAAATGAAACCAGGATCTGAGATATTTGACATCTTTGCAATAATAGCCAGCGAGATGAAGGAACAAGTAGAGGATGTCCATCAAGATCCTCCAGATCTTAAAGCAATCAAGGAATCAATAATTGAAGAGAAAGTTGAGAAACTCAAGATTAAGATTTTTGAGTTAGCTAGAGAGCATGGAGTTTCCGTCAATAGCGACAATGAAGATTTTTATTACAATGATTATTTGGAGGAAGATTTCATGGATGTCCATGTAATCGAAACTAGAGCCACCAAGTCTGCGCGCGAGGCTCAACCTCACACTAAAGAGAACATCGTAGATGAGCTGCGTAGGGTTATCCTCCTAAGAGATGAGCAGGTTAGTCTATTGGAGAAAAGAATAGAAGAGATGACTGCAGCTATGACCACCAAGGCCACCATTCATGGGCAATCACAAGCACCGCAATTGGCTTCTCTAGTGATTAATCAGCCAGAAATCATACACATTACAGATGAAAGAAGAGAGGCTATTTTAGTAAACAAAGATGAGCAACCGAAGAAAGATTCTCCATCTAGTGCCATGCTAGAAAAGGAGTTCAAGCAGATGGTTGAACAAGTGCAGGACGCCTTAGCCCATTCTAAGGGCGGTGCATCAAATTTGAAGGGTAGACCTTACCTAGAGGAGTTCGATGCCATACCTTTCCCCAAGGGTTTTGTGGCCCGAAACTTCAAAATATTTGACAGGACTGGAAATCCCAGACAACATATAGTGCATTTCCAAGCCAGCTATGGCAATACAAGAAATAATGAAGCTCTACTCTGCCAGCAGTTCGTCAGCAGCTTGTCAGGAATTACTTTCGACTAGTACGGTTACTATGCCCAATGGGTCAGTCAAAACATTTTCTGAATTGGAACAACTGTTTGTAAAAAGATTTTCTGGGGCACAACACCATGTGTCTAACGGAGAGCTCATGATGGAAAAGCAAAAGTCTAACGAAACTTTAGTGGACTATATCTTGGGTGGAGAAACCTTAGCATGAAATGTGAACCTCAGCTACAGGAACATCAAGCGATTGAGATTTTACTCAAAACCTTAGCATGAAATGTGAACCTCAGCTACAGGAACATCATGCGATTGAAATTCTACTCAAGGACATTCATGGGCCAGTAGCTTTCATGCTTAAGGGACTCACCATCAAATCCTTCGAGAAATTACTCAGCAGGGCCAGCAGTCTTCAAGAAGAAATAAAGCACATGGTGCCACATGAAAAGGCTAAGGTGGCCAAAGTGTTCAAAAAGAAATCCGGAGTAGTGGCGACCGTCTAAAAAGAAAAGCAACCAATAAAAATATATGCAGAAGAACATTGTCAGTCCTCTCAGAAACAAAATAATCAATCCAAACAGCGGCCGCCTCAAGAAGGAACACCGCGAACAGGGGATAAAAGAATATCCCTATTGAAAAAGGTTCCATAAACATGATTTCAACTGAGTCAATCTCCCCAATTGATTCGTATGTCAGAATAGATGGATGGAGTACAACTTGGGATGAACTCAAGAGGGTCTTTAATCAAATACAGGATTCATCAAAACAAGCTTCTACCAATACCAAAGAAGAATGTAATGAGGTATGGAGCAGATCATCCAAGAAAATACTGAACAAGATCCAGTCTGCATCAAAACAAGCCTCCATTCAGAGCCCGCAACATACCAAGCCCAAAGATTTCTCCAAGAGATTCGTTATCGTCAAGAACAAAGAACAAGAAAAAGAAAAGTGTCACTACAAAGACTGATAGCACGGGGGGTAGGATAGGGGCTGCCTCTACTAGATTGGTTGTCTCAAGTTTAGGGAAGAAAATCCTCGAACCCGTGACTTTATATGATTATTTTTTTGTCCCTCCGGGGTCTTATGAATATAAAAATTGTGATTTCAGCAATGTTTTAACTATTTCTGGTGATAACGTAGCTGATTATGGCCGATCTAGCTTCGATCTCGATCCCCAAAGCGATCCTCAACTCGTACGCGAGTCTGATGAGCTCGTTGTCAAGTCCAAAGAAGACATCACTAATATCGCTTAAGATAACACCGATAATGAGGAGCCAATTCTCAAGCATCATGGTACACCGCTTGCCATCAACTTAGATCTTTCCGACGAAGATGAAAAGACACCAACAGAATCAACGATGATATCTCAAGAAGAAAAAATCCTAGAAGTTAACTTAAGGAGCGGAAAAGTGTTATCACCAAGAACAGCTCCAACATACAAATGAAAACAGATAATGACTCGAGAAGAGATACCCTCACCTCTACTAGTGGAAGAACCACATGATCAAGATAATGTCAGAGGATCATACAAAGTAGACTACAACGTGCTAGCTCACAACGACTTTTTATATGCTTAAAATATAAGATAAATATGGACGTAATAAATATTCAAAAATTATGCAAAATCATATATATATATATATGATTATAAAGATGTATAGATATAATATTCAATAATGTTAAAGTCAAATTAAACGCAAGTATACGTATCACTCAAGTAATATAGGGCTCTAATGGAGTCCTAGATATCGATCCTACATGGAGTGGTTTAGAACTGTGAACTAAGATTTTAGAAAAATAATACTTTAATCATAATAATGCAGTTCAATTTTGGCTTATCTGTCACTAATAGGCAATTGAAATAAATATGTAATTTTAATAACTCTTAAATAACTCTAGAACTACAAACTAAGATTTTAGAAAAAGCAATACTTAATCGCAACAATGGAATTCAATTTGCTTATGACTACAAACTAAGATTTTAGAAAAGCAATACTTAATCACAACAATATAATTCAAATTGCTTATCTATGAACTAAGATTTTAGAAAATCAACACTTAATCACAACAATATAATTCAAATTGCTTATCTGTCATCTATTAGGCAATTGAAATAATTATGTAATTTTAATAACTATTAAATAACTAATGATACTAATGAAGAAGGCAATTGAAATAAATATGTAATTTTAATAACTCTTAAATAACTAATTATACCAATGAAGGTTCTTTAGAAAAGCAATACTTTAATTGCAACAACGAAGTTCAATTTGTTTATCTGTCACTAATAGAAAATTGAAATAAATATGTAATTTTAATAACTATTAAATAACTAATGATACTAATGAGGGTTTAATTATGATATTCAATATATAAGAAAGCATCATTCTCCTTTTCAAGAAATTATAGTAAATGGATAAAGTGATTTAGTTCAATTTATATTGTGCCAAATAGGTGCATACCTATTCTTTACTCTTTGGTCCAGGCATAAAGAACATTCACTAATCCTACGCTTGTTTACTGAATTTGTGTTTAGGCTGGGAGGATACCGTCTTTCACTTTGGAGCTCCCACGTTCCTTCACATGAGGGCTAACATCTACACTTCAGCACCCAAACGATAGGACCGAATTAGGGATTTTAGTTTGCCACTCTAAAATCACCAATTCTACGCCCGATAATATTATTTCCCTATTTATTTGCACCCAACTTCCAAGGGCTTTGAACTCCCTGAATCTTGGACGTAATCTTCACTTTAGTTGTAAAACTCAACATATTTTAACAAATCAATTGGCCAGATTGAAAGTAAATTAAGATC
>JXCR01128971.1:708030-718688 GCA_002079205.1 Phalaenopsis hybrid cultivar | reverse complement strand
CCCCCAAACTTAAATTTTTAAATATGAAATAATACAGGTGGAAAGAAAAACTATAAATATAAATCATACCTCAGTAATGTAGGCATTTTCATCATTCTGAAATTTTTGCAGACCTTCTCAAATTTTTACTTCACCTGGTCTGTAATATTAGGAGCTTTCTACACATATAAATCATTAGAGGAATTTTTGGGTAATGAAATTTTCAAATAAGTATAAAACTAAGACATTAAACAAGCAGAACATTTCCTAACACAACCACAATACTAAACAATTAAAACTAAAAAGCAAAATAAAAATCATATTACATTACAATACACAATACTACTCAACATCTATTAAACTACACATGCACATTTAACTATAACACTAACTTTATAACCAAAAGTAAAATTATCCAAGTACACAGAATAATAAAAATGAAAGTTAAATACATAAACATCCATTTCTCTATTACAAAAGATCACAAAAATAAAAATACAAATATAAGTACATCAATTTCATTCAATATTGAAATCCCAAGCCATATCTTCATTGCCTTGATCAGCATGTGGATCGGGATGATACTGAGTATACCGGGGTCACTCTTGAAAAGTAACATCAGGCTCACCTCTGTAGTGTCGTGCCTGAGCTTCATAATAAGCTACCTCAAAATTTGAATGCCTCTGAAGGTACTCACTATCATAGTCTTTTCAATGTTCTAAACCTTCAATCCTTTACTTATCAATTTTATGCTCTTCTGCTGCAAGGTCAACTCGTTCATCAAATCAGAGAGGGTAGAGGAACTAGAAGGTGGAAGGTCATAACTTGTAGAAGGAATATCCTACTAGCAGAAGGTTCTTGACTTCTACTCCNTTACATTACAAAATACTACTCAACATTTATTATACTAAACATGCAAATTTAACTACCACACTAATTTTATAATAATAATTAAAATCATCCAAGTACAAAATACATAAAAAAAAAGTCCAAATACACATAAACATCTATTTCTATTACAAAAGATCACAGAAATAAAAGTACAAATACAAGTACATCAATTACATTCTAATATCAAAATCCCAAACTATGTCCTCATCTCCTTGATCAGCAGGTGGATCAGGCTGATACTATGTATTTCGGGGGCACTCAGGAAAAGTAACATCAGGCTCACCTCTGTAGTGTCGGGCCTGATTTCATAATAAGCTACCTCAAAATTTGAATGCCTCTGAAGGTACTCACTATCATAATCATGTCGAAATTCTAAACATCCAATCCTTTCATTTATCAACTCTATGCTCTTCCGCTGCAAGGTCAACTCATTCACAAGCCAGTTAGGGTAGGGGAACTAGGAGATGGAAGGTCATAACTTGTAGAGGGGACATCTCTACTAGTAGAAGGTCCTTCACTCCTAATTCTAGTTCTCCATTTCTCATGGGATTCATAGGTCTTTAAATTAGCTTTACCAATGGGTTTCATAGGGTAAACTCATTCTTCATCTCCACTTTCCACTTTAGAAAGTTGGCAAAGTGCATAAATAAAACCAGGATGTCCTAGCGCTCCACTTGTCTCACTCCTTGTCGTAGTCAATATATTTTTAAAAATAATTCTCCCTACATTTATAGTTCTATTATTCTAAATACAGAAATTCAGAATAGCTCTATCTCTAGTTACCTCACTATGGTGATAAGTCGGTAATAGAGTAGAGGAAATAAAATAGTGCTATGCCTTAGAGGTGGCATTCAGCATGGAAGCAGAAAAATTTACCCATTCTCGTTGTTTAATCTTCCACATTCCTTTCCCATTAGTGAGAAATTTGATCACATCATTTAGAGGGCCTTCCATTGTACTAAAGGATTCATTGTGGCAGCTATAAGAGTCTGGGACTTCGTAAAAAGTGTTTTTTGTGAGCTTACCGTCGGCGGGGTCGATGGCGCCGTCGGTGCGCTCTATTGAATTTTGAACCTGAGTCTCGGAAAAAATCCGCCATCGGCAGCATCAAAGGCGTAGTTGGCGGGCTCTATTGATTTTGTTCAATTCCTGGATTTTTGCGATTTTGATGAAATTCAAGCCTTAACGACATCCGTTTAATCCTTATAGACATAATTTTAAGTGGCTAGATGATGTAATTAGCACAAATAAACTTTCACACACAAAACATCACATTCATATATAAATTCTAAGGGGTACAATATATGTTACCTAACACACCTAAGTCTGGTATTTTCTCACCCTCAACACATTAATTTAGTGTTGTAATCCAAGCCACAACACTAAAAAAACTGAAAACAAAACATCCTATGCTTAGTCTCAACTATACAGAGATCTAACAACATAATTCTAAAGCAAAGAAAATACAAAGTTGAAATCAAAATACATAGATAGAAAGATAGGTAGTAATATAAATATACTATTCTTTAGATTCAGTACTAGATTCTCCTCTGAGATCACCCATTGATTGCACATGAACGAAGAGGTTGTAGAATGGTCGGAATGGAAATTCTTCAGTAGAATCCTCCACTATTAATTTCATCCTCCTCATCAGCCGTATCAAACTATCTTCTATATGTCTAGAGTGAGAAAAATGTTCTTTCATACTCCAGTCTAGATGATCGAAGAAATCGAAGATATTATTAATTGCATTCATGATATTTTGTACCTCCTTCTCCAATTTCTCGATTCTGCGCAGGATCACTAGAGGTTTATCAGGAATTAAGAGTTGAAATAACAGTGAATTCTGAGATGATTGATCTACTATAATGGCCATGTCATTTTCATCTTCAAAAGCTGTGAATCTCTCAGTTCGGTCCAAAGGCTTCCAAGGTAGAAGTAATTTTTTTTATTTTTCGTAGGACACTTGGAACTGACTGCAAAGTGAGAAATTTATGGAAGGGTGTCCAGGCTCATAAGTTGATCCATGAACGATCAAGCCCAAAACCGACTTCACAATTATTGATCCAATATCGATCGATAGTCCCCATTTGGATGCAGTTATTCAAAATAGCACTTTCTTTATAAACTTTACCTATCTTCATTGTCAGTAATAGTTTCACAGAAATGAAGAAGTGCCAGTGTTTCGAAATGGGATTTAGGAGTGTCGCAGAAAAACTAACATACCCGTTTTCTCTCATTTCCCAGTCATCAGTTTTGTCCGTTAAATATTGGCAAATTTCATTCAACTGGTCTCTTGTCGGGATGAAATTGGAATAGTGGCAGACAGGAATGTTCTCAATCAAGTATAATTCATTGATCCGTGCAGGAGTGAAAGTTATCCATCTACCTCACACATAAACAACTCCCTGGTTGATTCCATGTAAATTTGCATAAAATTCCTTTACCTCAGGAACAACCACGGCGGTGGTAGTATAGTACAACACGTCCCATCTTTGCCGCACTATCATCTCTTCAATTTCCATGGAGGGATTATTCAATCCGTGATTTACAAATCCTCATGCTTTGATCAATCTTTTCTTCGTCAGTACCTTGTTGAAGATTCGCTGCGCTTCCGCACTAATAAACTTTCGCCGATTGAAAACTCGCATTTTGGGATTATCAGGGGAATCGAACGACATAGGAATGAAATTGGTGGAGTTTCTCTTCATTTTTGGGGGAAAATATGAATGAGGAATCAAATTTGAGAGTTTAAAAGGGTAACTCCCGCCAAAAAACTGCCAAAAACCGCCATTCAAATTAAAAAAAAGCTGCTATCTCGCTGGTCTCGCCGTCTGCGGGGTCGAGGGCGCTGTCAGCGAGCCTCTGTATTTATTTTTTCTAGACTCTCGGGAAAAATACGCCGTTAGCGGCGTCGAGGGCGCCGTCGGTGCCCAAGGCAAAAATTGCACAGTTTTGCTCTAGCCCGAATGCGTTCCAATTTTTGTTTATGGATCCAGTTCTTATGATTATTCAAGGGTAAATAAGAGTAGTAGAGCTTAATACTACCATAAACTAATGATAATTTCAAATAAAAACTACTATAATCGCATTAAAAGTAAAAATAAATATGGGTTACCTCCCATAAAGCGCTTGTTTAACGTCATCAGCCCGACCTACAGGTGTTATTAAGGTTGACTGATCATTAAAACCTCTTTAAAATTTTGTCTTTTGCCCTCAAAATATAGTTTTAATCAATGTCCATTTACTTTAAATCAATTTCCAGTCTTCTGATCTTCAATCTCAACAACTCCGTAAGTATAAACTTGAGTCACAGTAAAGGGTCTTAATCAACGAGACTTCAATTTCCCAGGAAATAACTTCAGTCTAGTTTTGTAAAGCAAAACTTCTTGTCCTGGTTCAAAGTTATTTTGATTAATCTTTCGATCATGCCAAAACTTTAGTTTCTCATCTTGTCCTGGTTTAAATTTCTTCTGGTTAATCTTCCGATCATGCCATAACTTTAATTTTTCCTTATAAATTCTACATTATCATAAGATTCATTTCTTAATTCTTCCAATTCATTTAATTGTAACAATCTCTTCTTAAGTTGTTATAATAAGACTCATTTCTTAATTCTTCCAATTCATTTAATTCAAAGTTCTTCTGGTTAATCTTCCGATCATGCCATAACTTTAATTTTTTCCTTATAAATTCTGTCGTTATCATAAGACTCATTTCTTAATTCTTCCAATTCATTTATTTGTAACAATCTCTTCTTACCAAATAAGATTCATTTCTTAATTCTTCCAATTCATTTAATTGTAACAATCTCTTCTTACCAGCATATTTAAGATTCATTTCTTAATTCTTCCAATTCATTTAATTGTAACAATCTCTTCTTACCAGCATCATTCAAATTATAATTGAATTCTTTAATCTCCCAATATTCTTTATGCTCCAATTTCACTGGTAAGTGACAAGTCTTTCCAAAAAGCTCTGTAAGGAGTCATTCCAATAAGAGTTTTATAAGCAGTCCTGTAAGCCCATAATGCGGTATAGTAAGGAGTCATTCCAATAGGAGTTTTATAAGCAGTTCTGTAAGCCCATAATGCGGTATCCATTCTAGTGGTAAGGAGTCATTCCAATAGAAGTTTTATAAGCAGTCCTGTAAGCCCATAATGCGGTATCCAGCCTAGTGGACCAATCTGCTCTGCTAGGGGTTACAGTCTTTTCAAGTATTTATTTAATCTCTCTATTAGAAACTTCAGCTAACCCACTCGTTTGCGGATGATAGGTAGTAGAGATTCTATGAATAATATTAAAATTTTCTGGCAATCTCTGAATATATTTGTTTCTAAAATGGGATCCTCCGTTAGTGATAATCATTTTAGATATTCCGTNGAATGACTATATGTTGCAATATTAAGTCACTTAGAATATTCAAATGATAGGAACTTAATGGGAACACTACTAGTAAAAGATCTAATCCATAAATATAAGTTCGGGAATGTATTAGGTTTTCCCTTTAGGTAGGTCCAGTGAGGCCAATTTTTTATTAGGCATATCCTCGTCATAATTTTTTCTTTCTTTTCTCTTTTTCATTTGGATTGCTTTCAATCCTATATATTTTTCGTTTCTTTTTAGGGATTGTATTCAATCCTTTCTTTTTTCTTTTCTAAGTGAGGAATACTATATCTGGAGAGCCTTTAATGATTTCGAACTTCACTTTTCTTTCTTTAAATTTGAAACTAAAAGCATTCCTTTACCTTATAAATATTTCATAGTTTTTACATCATTGAGGCCCAATCTTTTCTTCTCAAATAAATTTCCAGATTCTTAATACTTTAAGATATAGTTTCCTTTACTTTAAATAGTTTACTATAATCTTGTTCTCTTACACTAAAATATCTTAAGTTACAAAATTAATTTTAATTACAAAAATATTTCCTTAAATCTACCATAATATTTAAATGNTCATATTACATTACAATACACAATACTACTCAACATCTATTAAACTACACATGCACATTTAACTATAACACTAACTTTATAACCAAAAGTAAAATTATCCAAGTACACAGAATAATAAAAATGAAAGTTCAAATACACAAACATCCATTTCTATTACAAAAGATCACAAAAATAAAAATACAAATATAAGTACATCAATTTCATTCAATATTGAAATCCCAAGCCATATCTTCATTGCCTTGATCAGCATGTGGATCGGGATGATACTGAGTATACCGGGGTCACTCTGGAAAAGTAACATCAGGCTCACCTCTGTAGTGTCGTGCCTGAGCTTCATAATAAGCTACCTCAAAATTTGAATGCCTCTGAAGGTACTCACTATCATAGTCTTTTCAATGTTCTAAACCTTCAATCCTTTACTTATCAATTTTATGCTCTTCTGCTGCAAGGTCAACTCGTTCATCAAATCAGAGAGGGTAGAGGAACTAGAAGGTGGAAGGTCATAACTTGTAGAAGGAATATCCTACTAGCAGAAGGTTCTTGACTTCTACTCCCAGTTCTCCATTTCTCAAGGGATTCATAAGTTTTCAAATTAGCTTTACTAATGGGTTTCATAGATAAACCCATTGTTCATCTCCAATCTCTACTCCAGAAAGTTTGCAAATTGCATAAATAAGTTCAGGATGTCCTAGACCTCCACTAGTCTCACTCCTCGCCGTAGTCAATATATTCTTAAGAATTATTCTCCCCACATTTATAGTTCTACTATTCTGAGTACAGAAATTCAGAATAGCTCTATCTCTAGTTACCTCACTATGGTGATACGTAGGTAACAGAGTAGAGGAAATGAAATAGTGCCATGCCTTACAGGTGTCATTTAGCATGGAAGCAGAGAAATTTACCTATTCTCCCTGCTTTATCTTCCATGTTCCTTTCCCATCAGTGAAAAAGTTGATCACGTCATTAAGGGGACTTCCATCGTACTAAAGGACTCATATTGGCAAATATAAGAGTCTGGGACTTCATAAAAAGTGTTGATGCGGGCGACAGTAAACTCAATATAAAATTCACGCACTTGAACGATTCCATCATCAGAATAAATAACATTGGCGTAGAACTCCTTCACAACATTTGAATCAGCTTTATTGGTGGTGTAACAAAAGTTTTCCCACCTTCGCTCGGCAATAACTCGTTTGTTTTCTCCTCTCGGACTTTCAAAAACTATATCTTGTATGCACTTATTTCCTTTAAATATGGAAGCAAATTTGTTTAAGCCATTGCATTGACGAAGCGAGACTCGTCAAACTCAACTCTTCTCTTTTGACGTGGAGCCATTTCAATCTAATTAAATTATAGAAAAATTCCAAAAATTACTGTAAATAATCTAATCTTGGCTTCCAATAGCAATTCTAAGAGTTCAACATTAAGATCAATGAATTTCTTCCCAAATTTTCTTCACATTCTCAAATTTTTCGGATCTCCTCAATGTAAAAGAAATCCATGGTAAAAATCAAATATTTTTAGTTTGGAGTGAAGCTCTTACCTAGAGATGATTAAATCCGGTGTGAAAAAGCCTTGAAATCGCCTCCCAATCTAAGATCTTTCAAGCCCTGTGTCGAAAATGGCATTTTTAGGAGGAAGGGGATGATGACTAGTCGTGGTTAACTGGTCAAAATCGCAGTTAAATGTGTTTTTTCACGAGCTCACCATCGGCGGGGTCGATAGCTCCGTCGGCGCGCTGAATTGGAATCAAAATCCTAAGTCTTGGGAAAATCTCACCGTCGGCGGCGTCGAGGGCGCCATAGGCGGGTTCTATTGATTTTGTCCGAATTTTAGATTTTAGCAATTTCAATCAATTCCAAGCCTTAACGACATCTTTTTAATCATTATGGACATAATTTTAAGTGACTAAATGATGTACTTAGCACATATAAACTTTCACAACACAAAACATCGCATTTATATATAAATTCCAAGGGGTACAATGATAACACACCTAAGTTTGGTATTTTCTCAACCTCAATACATTAATTCAACGTCGCAATCCAAGCTACAACACTCAAAACGCTGAAAACAAAACATCCTATGCTTAGTCTCAACTATATAGAGATCTAAAAGACACTCAAAACACTGAAAACAAAACATCCTATGCTTAGTCTCAACTATACAGAGATCTAGAAGCATAATTCTAAAGCAAAGCAAATGCAAAGTTCAAATCAAAATACATAGATAGACAGATAGATAGTAATATAAATCTACTAATTCTCAAACTCGGTACTCGATTCTCCTTTGAGATCACCCATTGATTGCACATGAACAAAGAGGTTTTAGAAGGTTCTTCAGTGGAATCCTCTTCTATTAACTTCATCCTCCTCATCAAAGGTATTAAGCTATCTTCTAAATGTCCAGAGTGCTCAAAATGTTCCTTCATCCTCCAGTCTAGATGATCGAAGAAATTAGAGATATTATTAATCGCATTCATGACATTTTTTACCTCATTTTCTAATTTCTTGATTCGGCGCAGGATCACCAAAGACTTATCAGGGACTAAGGATTGAACTGGCAGAGAATTCTGAGATGCTTGATCTACTATAATTGCCATGTCATTTTCATCTTAAAAAACTGGANAGTAACCCGCCAATTCGTCGGTCTCGCCGTCGCCGGGGTCAAAGGCGCTGTCGGTTCGCCTTTGTATTAATTTTGTCTGGACTCTCGGAAAAAACCCACCGTCGGTGGCGTCGAGGGCGTCGTCGGCGCCCAAGGCAAAATTTGCCCAGTTTCACTCTGGTCTGAATGCGTTCCAATTTTTCTTCATGGATCCAATTTTTAAGATATTTCAATGGTAAATAAGAGTAGTAAAACTTAATACTACCACCAAATAACAATAATTTCAAATAAAAACTATTATAATCCGTGATAAAAATAAAGATAAATACTACCATAAACTAGTGATAATTTCAAATAAAAACTACTATAATTGTGAATAAAGTAAAGATAAGGGTTGCCTCCCATAAAGCGCTTGGTTTAACGTCGTCAGCCCGACCTATTCAGGTGTTATTCAGGTTGACCCCATAAGTCAAATAACAACTACTATAATTGTGAATAAAGTAAAAATAAAGGTTGCCTCCCATAAAGTGCTTGGTTTAACGTCGTCAGCCCGACCTATTCAGGTGTTATTCAGGTCGACCTCCCATAAAGCCTATGGGTTGCCTCCCATAAAGCGTTTGGTTTAACGTCGTCAGCCCGACCTATTCAGGTATTATTTAGGTTGACCCCATAAAGCACTTGGTTTAACGTCGTCAGCCCGACCTATTCAGGTGTTATTCAGGTTGATTAGGGTTTCCTCCCATAAAGTGCTTGGTTTAACGTCGTCAGCCCAACCTATTCAGATATTATTTCAGTTGACTGATTATAAAACCTCTTTAATTGGTCTTTTACCCTCATAATATGGTTTTAATCTATGTCCATTGACTTTAAATCTATTTCCCGTTTTCTGATCTTCAATTTCAATAGCCAAAATATGGTTTTAATCTGTGTCCATTTACTTTAAATCTATTTCCAGTTTTCTGATCTTCAATCTCGGACTTTTACCCTCATAATATGGTTTTAATCTGTGTCCATTTACTTTAAATCTATTTCCCATCTTTTGATCTTCAATTTTAAGAGCTCTATAAGTATAAACTTGAGTCACACTAAAGGGTCCTAACTAAAGAGACTTCAATTTCCCAGGAAATAACTTCAGCCTAGTGTTGTAAAGTAAAAATTCTTGTCCTGGTTCAAAGTTCTTCTGGTTAATCTGTCGATCATGCCATAACTTTAATTTCTCCTTATAAATTCTGTCATTATCATAAGACTCATTTCTTAATTTTTCCAATTCATTTAGTTGTAACAATCTCTTCTTACTAGCATCTTTAAAATTATAATTAAATTCTTTAATCGCCCAATATGCTTTATGCTCCAATTCTATTGGTAAGTGACAAGTCTTTCCAAAAATCAGTCTGTAAGGAGTCATTCTAATAGGAGTTTTATAAGCAGTCTTGTAAGCCCATAATGCGGTATCCAGTCTAGTGGATCAATCTATTTTACTAGGGTTTACAGTCTTTTCAAGTATTTGTTTAATCTCTCCATTAGAAACCTCAGCTAACCCACTGGTTTGAGGATGATAGGCAGTAGAGGTTCTATGAATAATATTAAATTTTTTTTGCCAATGTTNAGAGATTCTATGAATAATATTAAATTTTTTTGCCAATCTCTGAATGTATTTATTCTTAAAATGGGATCCTCCATTAGTGATAATCATTTTAGGCATTCCGTATATAGTGAAAACATTTTTCATTAAAAACCTTGAAACACCNTTTTTCATTAAAAATCTTGAAACACTTTTAGCATCACAACGAGGTAAAGCTTGTGCTTCAATCCACTTAAAAACTTAGTCCACTGATATTAATATATATAAGTTCCCAAATGAAGTATAAATGGTCCCATAAAATCTAATCCTCAAACGTCAAAGATCTCAACTTCTAACATGAAATTTAGAGGCATTTCAATTATTCTAGATCTATTGCCTACTTGTTGACATCGATCACAAGTTTTTATGTATCTCTAAACATCTTTAAAGATAATAGGCCAATAAAATCCAGCTTGTAAAATTTAATAAGCAACTTTATCAANAAAGATCTCAACTTCTAACATGAAATTTAGAGGCATTTCATTTCTTCTAGATATATTCCCTACTTGTTGACATCGATCACAAGTTTTATATATCTATAAACATCTCTAAAGATAGTAGGCCAATAAAATCCAGCTTGTAAAATTTTATAAGCAGTTTTATC
>JXCR01128971.1:646660-703825 GCA_002079205.1 Phalaenopsis hybrid cultivar | reverse complement strand
GAAGCTAACATAGATATTGCATCAGAATCATGGATACTAGCTACTCATTTAGGATTTACCCGTTCAGTGGGCCATTGAAAATTGTTGGTAGACATCTCTTCTATTAATGACTAAGCCTCATCAAAAGGTTTTGACATTAAAGAACCACCAGCCGCAACATCTATAATCGATCTAAGAGATCCCACAAATCCATTATAAAAATTTTGAATTATCAACCAATCTGGTAATGAATGATGAGGGCACTTCCTAAGAAGATCTTTAAATCTCTCCCAAGATTCATATATTGACTCTCCATCAATCTGACATAATGATTTTATATCATTTCTAAGTTTAACAGTTTTGATGGAACTCTCCATCAATTTGACAGAATGATGTTATGTCATTTTTAAGTTTAGCAGTTTTGGATGGAAGAAGAAATTTCTGTGAAAGTTCTCCCCAAGTTCTAATAGATCTAGGTGCTAATGAATTTAACCATAATTTCTGTGAAAGTTCTCCCCAAGTTCTAATAGATCCTGGTGCTAACAAATTTAACCACATATTAGCCTTTTCCCTCAGCGAAAAAGGAAAAAGTCTAAGTCTAACAGTATCGTTTGAGACTCTGTAATATTTAAAAGTAGCACAAAGTTCTAAAAAACTAGTGATGTGTAAGTTCAAATCTTCATTTGGTGTACCTCTTAATTGATTGTTTTGTACCATTTGGATAATGGCAGGTTTAAGCTCAAATGAATTAGCAACTATATCAAGATTTTAGATAGATAAGTGAATTTCATCTGCTGTAGGATTTGCTTAATCTCATAGGGGTCTAGGTTGGTGTTCATTCTCTATTTCTTGATTGTTTATGTTGTTTTCCATTGTATCAGAATTTCTAGGTTTTCAATCTTCTAATCACAGTGCGTTCTAATTCCGAATCGTAGGGTATAAGATTTTCAGGTCCAAATTTACGCATATATTTTGAAATCAGTACACAGTAAAATAATTAACTAAATATAAAAATAAGTTGCAATTCAAGTAAAAATTTTCTAGTAAACTTAATTTTTCTGTTACTCTAATCGTGATTTTACTCACTCACTTAATCACTCCCCGGCAACGACGCCAAAAACTTGACAATGACTTTTTATATGCTTAAAATATAAGATAAATATAGACGTAATAAATATTCAATAATTGTAAAGTCATACTTATCAACGCAAGTATACGTATCGCTCAAGCAATATAGGGCTCTAATGGAGTCCTAGATATCGATCCCACAAGGAATGTAGAACTGCGAACTAAGATTTTAGAAAAGCAATACTTTAATCACAACAATGAAGTTCAATTTTCTGTAGAACTACAAACTAAGATTTTAGAAAAAGCAATACTTAATCGCAACAATGGAATTCAATTTGCTTATGACTACAAACTAAGATTTTAGAAAAGCAATACTTAATCACAACAATATAATTCAAATTGCTTATCTATCTAATAGGCAATTGAAATAAATATGTAATTTTAATAACTATTAAATAACTAAAGATACTAATAAGGGTTTAATGTGATGTTCAATATATTAAGAAAAAACTAATAAAAAACTAAAGATAGAAAGTAGGGTTTAATTTGTGATATTCAATATATAAGAAAGAATCCTTCTCCTTGTCAAGAAATTATAGTGAATGGATAAAGTGAATTAGTTCAAATTATATTGCTCATTCTCCTTGTCAAGAAATTATAGTGAATGGATAAAGTGAATTAGTTCAATTTATATTGTATCAAATAGGAGCATACATATTCTTTACCCTTTGGTTCAGGGATAAAGAACATTGACTAATCTTACGCTTGTTGCTGATTCTGCGGCTAGGCTGGGAGGATACCGAATAAAGAACATTGACTAATCCTATGCTTGGTTACTGAATCTACAGCTAGGCTGGGAGGATACCGGACACTTTGGAGCTCCCACGTTCCCCTCACCTGAGGGCTAACATCTACACATCAACACCCAAACATAAAGAACATTGACTAATCCTACGCTTGTTTACTGAATCTGCGGCTAGGCTGGGAGAATACCGGCTCTTACTTTCGAGCTCCCACGTTCCCCTCGCCTGAGGGCTAACATCTACACTTCAACACCCAAACGATAGGATTGAATTGAGCTCCCACGTTCCCCTCGCCTGAGGGCTAACATCTACACTTCAGCACCCAAACGATATGACTTACCCTTTGGTCCAGACATAAAGAACATTGACTAATCCTATGCTTGGTTACTGATTCTGTAACTAGGCTGGGAGGATACCGACTCTCACTTTGGAGCTTTCACGTTCCCCTCACTGAATCTGTGGCTAGGCTGGGAGGATACCGGCTCTCACTTCGGAGCTCCCACGTTCCCCTCGCTTGAGGGCTAACATCTACACTTCAGCACCGAATCTGCAGCTAGGCTGGGAGGATACCGGCTCTCACTTCGGAGCTCCCACGTTCCCCTCACTCGAGGGCTAACATATACACTTCAGCACCCAAACGATAGGACCGAATTGGGGATTTTAGTCTGTCACTCTAAAATCTCCAATTCTATGCCCGATAATATTATTTCCCTATTTATTTGCACTGAACTTCCAAGTGTTTTGACCTCCCTAAATCTTAGATGTAATCTTCACTTTAGTTGTAAAACTCAACATATTTTAAAAAATCAATTGGCCAGATTAAAAGTAATTTAAGATCGAAGTGAAAAGATCATCACAATTTCTTAAACATTTTTATGGCTTCACTAATTCAAATCACCATTTCACAAATCTCAAAACAAGGAGAAAGACAGAGAAAACTACTCACATCTTATGGGGAAAACACAACAAAACTTGAAATTCATATATAAAATTAAAGTCATAAAAACTACTACAAGTAAATAACTTATCTCTAATTTCTGCCCAGGAACACTCCTCAAAGTTCCTCTGAATTTCTCCCTTTCTTTACAACACATAGAATTCCTCTTCGAAGCAGCAAGGAGGAAGAAATCTCTCAGTTTCCCTCCACTCTTACAATCTCTCAAAGAATTCCTCACAATATTGGAACCTTTCTAAGCTCTAGAAACTCTCACTAGCACTTCCCAGACTCTTTCCTCTCCTCCAATTTTCGGCCAAAATAGTCTATTAAAGTTGTGAATGAGCTTTCCAAAGAGTAGCCTAAGCATCCCTTCAAAATTTGGCCTTATCCAAAGCTTTAGTAGGCATAACTGCCGAGCTCGCCATCTGTGTCCTCGAGGGCGCAATCGGTGGACTTTTGAAGAATTTTGTCCTGTAGCCTCAGGAAAAACTAGCCGTCGGTGGGGTTGAGGGCGTCGTTGGAGGCCTAGTTCAAATCTCCACATATTGGTCCTTTTCGCTCCAAATTCGCTCCTTTTTGCATCTTTTTGCTTCAATGACCCTAATTCATCATTACTGTAACAAAACATCAAAAATAATTTTCTTTAAAGTGCAATATCATCAAAAATAGTATAAAATAGGTATGAAAATCTCAACATATTTTCCTTGGGTAACTAGCTCATCTTAGGAAGTTGCCGGCCCGACTAAGCATCTATGACGCTCTGATCCTGTTAAAGGAGATGAGAGAGTCTCTTGTTACAGCTTTTCTTGACCTAGAAATTTGCTTAGCTCAGTTGGCCAGCACATCCTTGGATGAAGTTTACTTTTTGAAAGAACAGCCTTGGGTAACATTCATAGATGAAGACTTGCTGCTCTGTACCGTTGACCACAACTGTCCAGTCTACATCTCCGTCAACATCAACAGCTTTGTGTTATCCAAAGTTTTAGTGGATCCTGGAGCATCTCTTAACTTGATGAGCCTACGGACATTGGCCTATTTGGATATTGAAGCTCAAGAGCTTACTGAAGCTCAAGAGCTTACGACCGATAAGATGATGTTAAGAGGATTCAACCAAAAGGGAGAAAGGGCCCTCAGATTAATTACATTATTTATCAAGGTTGGAGAACTCATGACAACCGCTAAATTTCATATCATTGACGCCGAGACCTCTGTTAACGCTCTACTAGGTTGACCGTGGATTCATGAGCACAAAATGGTTTCATCATCTCTACTCCAGTGCATCAAATACCGCAAATATGGTCAAGAAAAATGCATCAAGGGAAACCTACAACCATTTTCAGTGCATGAAGTTGGTTTCCATGAAGATGCTGCCTACTACGCGCCTCCAAAGAAAATTGTCTTCTCACACAAGATTCTGACAAACAAAGATGAAGATTCAGAAGAATCACAAAAAAGAGGCCATTCAACTCCGCTTCAGCAATCTTCTACCACTCATTTACAAAGAGATGTTGAAAGGCCTTTTGTTTCGCGCACTCGAGGTCGAGGCTGGGGATGTGGACGAGGGAGGATAAATTTAATTGTTGAACGGACTAGGTTGATTATCAACTTTGGTGATGAAGGAAGTTTTGGAGATGAAATAATGATGACAAGATGGAAAAGACTTATGAGATATACCTAGAAGATACAGAAAAGAATGAATATGAAACAATGTATGATTCGGATAAACCACTATGAGAATGCTATGACCCTTACTTTAATTCTCCCACAAAAGGCCGAGAGTTTAAGGGTCAAGGAAGTCCATAGTGTTGGTTCAAAGCCGATCAAATTTTACCGTGCTTCTACCTCTACTGAGCTTGAAAAACATGTATATTTGGATGTTGATTCTAATGAATTAATGGAATTGCCTTTTGGTTACTTCTCGCCTTGTGTTCAAAAGTTAATTCAATGGCGACACTTACCAAAACAAATGCCAAAAGATAAATTTCAACTTTTTGAATAATTTTGGAATGGTAAAATTCGAACTCCAAATTCAAAAGAGGGTTTCGGATTTGGTACAGTCGGACCAGTCGATGATTTCGAATTTTGCATGGTTGTTACTGGTGAATCAGAAGAGGATTGCATCGATATAGAGGATGACTCTACCGATCAGTCAACTGAAGATGGCTCCGTAGAGTTTGAGGAAAAAATTAAATCTACCGTTGATGAATTGAAAGAGATTAACCTTAGGACTAAAGAACAACCCCGACCTACATTTATAAGTTCTCTACTTAATGACGAAGAATTTGCAGAATTGATCAAACTATTAACAGAATTCAAAGATTGCTTCGCATGGAGCTACAATGAAATGCCAAGACTGTCAGCAGAGGTTATAGTCCATAAACTTGGGGTGGACAAGAATATAATCCCAGTAAAACAAGCTCCAAGGAGAATGCGCCTCGAAATAGAACAACAAGTTATCGCTGAGGTGAAGAAATTGATAGTCGCCAACTTTGTAAAAGAAGAACAATACCCCACGTGGTTAGCTAACATTGTACATATTAAGAAGAAAAATGGACAGATCCGTGTTTGTGTCGATTTCAGAGATTTGAACAAGGCATGTCCAAAAGATGAGTTTTCACTACCTATACCGGAGATGATGGTGGATATTGCTTTAACACATGAAATTTTCTCCTTCATGGACGGAGCGTCGGGATACAACCAAATTTTCTCCTTCAGAACATCAATTGGAATTCTCTACTTCACAGTGATGTCGTTCGGCCTAAAGAATGCTGGAGCAACATATCAGCGTGCAATGATGAAGATTTTTGACGACCTCATTCGCAATCAAGTAGAATGTTACATGGATGATTTGGTCATCAAAAGTAAACAGAAAATAGACCATTCCTATGATTTGAGGATCATGTTTGAACAGCTATGAAGATATGAACTTAAAATGTATCCCTTAAAGTGAACATTTGGCGTTACCTCTGGGAAATTTCTCAAATTCGTTGTCCATCATCGGTGAATCAAGATCAACCCGGATAAGATTAAAACTATCTTAAAAATGACTCCTCCTAAAACCTTGAAACAGCTACGTTCCTTCCATGGGAAGTTGAGATATCTGAGACGCTTTATTTCTAATCTCTCAGGTAGGTGTTAGCCCTTCTCGACATTAATTAAAAAAATGTCGAACTTATTTGAGAAGAGAAATGCCAGTAGGCCTTTGAGGACGTTAAACAATACTTAATGAAACTTTCTGTCTTGGCAGCCCTATCCCACAGAAACTATTGATACTTTATACCGCAGATCTAGATGACTCCCTTGGAGCCCTCTTAGCCCAAGTCAATGATGAGGGTAAAGAAAATGCGCTCTACTACTTGAGTCATCGCCTAATATCGATGGAGATAAGGTATCTACCTTTCGAGAAGCATTGTCTGGTGTTAATTTTCGCTGCCCAAAAACTTAGACATTACATGCTTTCTCATAAGATCACCCTAATCTTGAAAGTTTATTCATTGTAATATCTGATGACCCGACTAACACTCTACGGATGTTTAGCAAGGTGGTCGATGGTTTTATTGCAAATTGATATAACTTTTGTGCCCCTCCGTGCTATCAAGGGACAGATACTAGTAGACTTTCTTGCTGCACACCCATTGCCAGGCTGGTCCTTTCTCAATGAAGAGTTACCAGACTAGAAAATACTACAAATGGAATTATCCAGTGCACAATGCTGGGAAATGTACTTTGATGGTGCTTCTTCAGCCAGAAAAGATAAAGGGTCAGGCATAGTTATACCAGGCAAAACAGGAATTGGTTTAATCTTTATCACACCAGACAAAGGTATGTTGAGGTTCTCATACCACCTGACAGAGCCATGCACCAAAAATGAAGCAAATTACGAAGCTTTAATCATCAAATTGGAAATGACAATCTCAATGTATATAACAAGCATTGCCATCTACGGTGACTCCCAACTCGTCATTCAACAAGTCGTCAGACAATACAAAATTTTGAAACCAAGATTAGCAGAATACCATCAGTACACAATGAAAATCCTGGAGCAGATTCCTGATGTGACTTTCTACCGGATTCCTAGGGGACATAATGCCCATGCCGACGCTTTAGCAAAACTTGCTAAGGAAATGGCGTGTCCCCCGGAGGATTTCATTGAAATCACAGTGCAAGGAAAACGAGTCTTATCTCGGATAGACTTCAAAACTCTACAAAAGTTTGGAAAAGAAGAAACAATAAATACAGTTGCAGACATCAATGAAGATTGGCGCAAGTCATTAATAGAATATTTGTATACTGGAAAGCTTCCAGAAGACAAGTCTGAGGCGCACCACATCACAAGAAGGGCCATGTCTTACGCCCTGGTGAGAAAAGTTCTCTATAGAAGATCGTTCAACCAGATGTGGCTATGGTGTTTGAGGAAAGCTGAAGCACATAATACTGCTAAAGAGGTACATGCCGAATTGTGTGGCGCTCACCAGTCAAGGCCGAAAATGAAGATGAAGATCAAAAGACTCGGGTATTATTGGCCAGCAATGATGTCCGATTGAATGGATACAGCCAGAAGAAGTCACCAATGTCAAGTGCATGGGGTGGTCTTACACCAGCCTCCGAATGTGCTACACCCAACTGTTGCCTCGTGACCATTCGAGTGTTGAGGCACAAACATAATAGGTCCAATAGACCCTCCATCTTCCAAAGGTCACAAGTTTATACTTTCTGCTACATACTAGTTCTCCAAATGGGCAGAGGCAGTACCGTTACGTAAGGTTATGACACATCATGTCCTTCAATTTTTCAAAAGCCAGTCTGTCTATTATTTCAGAGTATCGCAAAGAATAATTTCCGAAAATGGGACAGCTTTCAGAAGTACAAAGATCGACAATTTTGTCAGAAGCATAGGATAGATTGGAGATACTCTACAATTTACTATTCCAGAGAAAATGGTCTGGCTGAGGCTTTCAACAAAATACTGGTCCAGATTTTGAAGAAAACACTAAATGAAAACAAAAGAGATTGGCACAACAAACTATTAGAAGCCTTGTGGGCTTAACGGACGACTTTAAGGACTCTCACTCAGTATACACTTTATATGCTTATGTACGGAGCTGAGGTGGTGCTACCGCTAGAAGTCCAAACACCATATCTCAGAGTCACCGTTGCGAACCAACTCACAATGGAGGAAAGTGCAAAACTCAGACTTGAAGAATTGGAGAGTCTCGAGGGAAAATAATTGGAAGCACAACAACATTTGGTGCTTTACCAGGAAAAGATGGTACAAGCCCATGACAAATTGGTTCGCCCAAGGACATTCAAAGTTGGTGACCTCGTATTTGTGCTCAAAAGGCCTATTCTTGCACGCCGCAAAATAGGTGGAAAATTTGAGCCAACTTGGGAGGGACCATTTGTCGTTGAAAAGGTCTACATAGGAGGAGACTACTAGTTAGTGGACTTCTGGGGCGAAAGACCCATGTTACCAATAAACAGACGATATCTAAAAACTTATTACGCAACCTGACACCGCTTGCCTATGCTTGCTTTAAAACTTTGAAACTTTGATGTTTTAGGGTTATCTATATGGCCAAATGTCTATGACCGGGTCCAAATTTTGTAATTAACCTCCATATAATGAAAATTTTGAGAAAGAAATTTTAAACTTCAAATTTTCTTCTTTCCACTTTTAATTAAAAAAAACTCATACATAAAATTTATTGCACCAAAACAAACTAAAATTTTTTTTAATGTACTATTTGTTTTGTTCTTATTCATGACAAGTTTCGGCCCACTGACATTTTTCCTATCGTCTGCAGAAAAATGTCAGGACACCGGCTGATCTTTGCTTTTCAGGATGGCTGGAACCTTGCATTAAATGAGGAAAACATGGGTTGACATGGACTACGAAGGTCCTCTAATGGACGTAATCAGCTGCAAAGGGAAAGAGGGACTTCCTTCACTACTTAGAGTGACCACTAAAGCTAATGTATCACACAAGCGCAAGAACGTTATAACAGATCGAGATCCGATGAGGGGCCCAGCCGTCTGCCCTCCATGGTAGCTACATCTGCTGGAGGCTTAATAGCCGCCAATAACGAATGACTACCAAGTACTCCGCTTTGTAAGACGCAACGTAGGAACGCCAGTCACAAGAAGTAGAGAACTTTTCTATGATAAGAATGCAAACTTCAAAGAGAGATGAACAACTTGTTCACCCCTATTCCAAAGGGGCACATTTACGATCCAAACCTAAAAGAAACTTCTGCTAGCTTACCCACCATGGAAGAAGAACCATGATTTGTGGCACAGTCAGACACACTTTCAGTTTCAGATGTTTTGTGCCAGGGTTCCCCGACATGCAACGTTGAAATATCAGTAGGGACATCAGCCACGGGCGCATTTGTAGAATGCTTGAATTGTAATGTTCTGCATCTACAGCATTTTTTAGTACATTTGAAGAGTACACTTCAAGCACCAACGAGTCTCAGACTTCGCATTTCATGATAGATGAACCATATGTCCCACTAGGGACGTATCAGTATGTATCGTGGAGTCCAGGGCCGTACATCCCTTTAGAGGCCGAGTCTCATATTCCAGATCAACCAGCACCAGTTTGGGTTCCCGCCGATGCTCAAAGGTAGGAACGCCCGCGACAGCTGCCAACACTTGGTATGGTAGAATACTACAAGATAAGCAAAGTAAATAAAAGAGAATTTGAGTTTTATGAATAAGTTCAGGGAAAGTTCATCAACATATTGGAAGGCCTGGAGCTGTACACCAGGGTTTTCTCTGAGACTGATGAAAAAAGCATTCTAGACTGTATCTTCGGTTTAAGAGACAAAGGCCGAGCAGGCCTTCTCATGGAAAGGACATATTCTGAGCCAAAGAAATGGATGAGAGGGAAGGGAAGAATCATCATCCAGTGTGGCTGTTGTTATAACTTCACAAATGACAGACAGGGGAATCCACCCGGGATCCTCAGACATGATCAAGTAGATACACTACCGCCAATGATAAAATGGATGATTAAAACGATGGTCAAATGACATAGTCTACCTGTTACTTGTATTCCCAATACTTGCAATATCAATATCTATGAAGAGGGTCTCCCACACATTGATCATCATGATTTTGTGAGGCCTTTCTGAATGGTCTCATTTCTGAGCAAAAGTAATATTCTATTTGGGAAAGAAATAGATATCGTTGGCCCTGGTGAATTCAGAGGTTCTGTGGAGATTCTTCTACCAGTCGATTCAGTACATATTCTTAAAGGCAACGGTCCAGACGTTGTCAAACATTGCATTCCAGGAGTACGACACTGTAGGGTGTCTGTGACTTTCCGCAGGATGGATGACAGTAAAAGGCCATATGGATTCCAGCAGGACCCAGAATTGGAGTTACTTCTATACGAGCTGTGAGAAGGTTGTACCTATAAGCACATGCAAAGGTTGTACCTCTAATGTATCTTTTGAGGCGTTAGCCTTTGTTTGATTTATGACATCATTGTTGGAGCAAATTAATGGAAATTTCTCTCAAATTGGGGCTTTCTGTCAGTTTCCTTTTTGTGCAAGGGATGAAAGCCATGAACCACGCACTTGTTCAAAATTTCAATGAACAAAGAACAAAACAACAAATTTTTAAAATATAAATGAAAAAGAAAATAATCACCAATAAATAAACAACAAAACAAATTTCTTTTGAAAATTGACCAATTAAAATTAAAACTTTAAAGACATATTTTAAAAAATTAAAAGTGATAAAAACAACAAGAAAATGAAACGAATCTGTTGAGTGGATCCTCTCATTTTTGGAGTTTCCTACTCTTGTGCGCACGACACAACCGTCTTTATCTGCATTAACTTTCTTCATAATCCCGCAGAATTTTGCGTTCTGCACAAAATCCCACAAAACTCTAACAATCTTCTTCAACAAAATCAACCTTTCCACACGATACACTTTTGCAAATTCAACACCACAATCTTTTGTAAATTTCAATATTCACATCACCGAATTGATACCTACATTTCAATTCTCACATCTTTGACTTGATACCTAAATTTCAAATCTCACATCTTATAATTGATACCTACATTTCAATTCTCACATCTTTAAATGGATACCTACATTTCAATTCTCACCTCTTCGAATTGATACAGACATTTCAATTCTCACATCTTCAAATTGATACCTACATTTCAATTCTCACATCTTTGAATTGATTCCTACATTTCAATTCTCACATCTTTGAATTGATACCTACATTTCAATTCTCATATCTTCGAATTGATACCTACATTTCAATTCTCACTTCTTTGAATTGATACCAACATTTCAATTCTCACATCTTTGAATTGATACCTACATTTCAATTCTCACATCTCTGAATTGATACCTACATTTCAATTCTCACATCTTCAAATTGATACCTAAATTTCAATTCTCACATCTTTGAATCAGAACCTAAATTGAGATTCTCACCTTTCGAGTTTGATACCTAAATTTTGACTCTCTTCTCGGAATTGATACCTAAATTTTAATTCTTACATTGTTGAATCAGTACCTAAATTCTGATTCTCACATTTCGAGGTAGATACCTAAAATTTCGACTCTCTCCTTGAGATTGATACCTAAATTTTAATTCTCACATCTTCAAATCAATACCTAAATTTTGATATGGTGAAGATAAACCAAATACAAGCTTAATTGGCCCATGATTTGAGCCCAATCTTGATTTAGATCAAAACCCCAATTTTGATCATATGACCTAATGTTACCAAATTGAACCTATAGCCTAGTCAATTGGCCCAAATTAATGTTTTAAAACCTCTATAAAATCCTTATACATTAAAACCAACCATCAATTATCCTTGGTGAAGCCTCAAATCCATTTGATTTTGGCCTAAATCCAAAGTTCCCAAATTTAGCCCCAAATTTGCTAAGTCCCCGAATGTCATCCAATTGATTGCCTTAACCTCCAAATTGGCAGCCAATTTATGTTTAAAACTCTTCATAGGGTCCCTATTGACCATTTTCAATCACCAATCTTGACTTAGCCCAAGGCTAACCCAAGCTAGGCCCAAGCCTAGCCCAACATGACCAAATTGACTAAAATTCAAAATTCCTTCAATTGAGCTAAAAAACACTTCCATCCTTCACCAAATTTGTTCCATATGATCCTCTACACCAAATGAAACATTTATTTGGGTCATTTGACATGGATAACCTAGCCCAAACCTAAGTTTTGATCACTTGAACCCACATTGAACCCATGCACTAAATGTGACCTAACCACCCTCAAGTCACCAAATTAACTCCACCACAACCATTACTTGGACCTAGTGACCAGTCCAAATACCATGAAACCACCTAAATCAAGCCATGGACCAAAGGTTCCCTAAATCAAAGGATATTATTTCCAAAAATGCATGTGCTTAAGATATCCTTACCAAAATTAGGTATTATTGCACTAAATTGCTGTGACATATTCCCCTGGGTTCCCTGAGCTCTTAGCCACATCCCCCTGGCCAGCTAGCCAACATAGTGGCCAGAAAAGCTCAAAACGGAGAGCCACCCTCATGGCACCTCACCCAAATCAAACCTAGAGGACAGCTTAGCCAAATTAATTGATCGAGCTCCTCTGCCCTCCACTTAAGCACCATAATGCAC
Source organism: Phalaenopsis hybrid cultivar (assembly GCA_002079205.1). NCBI lineage: Eukaryota > Viridiplantae > Streptophyta > Magnoliopsida > Asparagales > Orchidaceae > Phalaenopsis > Phalaenopsis hybrid cultivar. The sequence continues at coordinate 691,384 of JXCR01128971.1, read as the reverse complement.
CCAAACTTATGCCCTGAGAGCCACCCCATGGCCATTTTTTATAAAAACTCACCTCCACGGCCATGGGAAGTCTGCTGAAATTTTCTTAGAGAGGCCTCTCCAAACTTTTGATAGAGCTTCCCTAAGATCCCCTCAGTGCATTGCAACTATTTTCCCCCACCAATTCCCACTGTCGAAGCTCAATTTTGGGCTTGAAACCTTGTCAGAAACCAGAAAAGAACCCAATACACCTCCACAGTCTACCAAACCCAAATTAATTGCACCCACACCTTCATAATAGTGAAAGAAGATAAAGCCCCATCAAATCTCCCTTCCACAGAGGCTCTACCATAGTTCTAGACCAACACCTGAATTTGAGCTTGGCCGAGTCCACACCTTGGCCTTATACCAGAACCAGGGACTCAATCCCCAGTCTCCTTGGACCCCAACAAACGTGCCTCTGATTGAAGCTTCACTTCTCAGAGCAAAGGTATAAAACTCACCTCCTCCTGAGCATATTTTGTTTCTCCATTTGCTTAGAGTTAATTTGATTTCTTGATTACCGTATGGATGTGTTTGTCTCACTTAGACAAGTCCATAAGATCAAACCCAAAGTGATTTGGTTGAGTCTAGGCTGAGATCTTAGGGTTTTAGTGTGGACGGTTATGGGATCGTTCTATCGGGGATCATGACGGGGAGCCGTTTGATCAATTATGTATCAAGTGGATGGAGGAGATCAAGCCAGACAATGCTTCGGGACATAAATAGTGGGCCAAGTCAGTAGCAATGTCGACGACAGCGTCCAACTAGAGCGCGCCACACATGCCTTCGGAGCTGCCTAGGATCTAGTCAGCACGCACGGATTAAAAAGATAAATATGGCTTTTTCCTATTTATTTAAATACCCTAACTTAGAAAATTAATAACTTTGTGTAGAAAAATCACAAAAATAAAATAAAAATACTCTCTTGCTTAGTGAATAGAGGAAAATAATGTGAAATAAATTTTAAGTCCATTTGATGCATATTTTCTTTGTAATTAATTAAACATTGTTTTGGATCATTTGATTCTCCATACATATTGACACATCACCTTGGCTTGAAATTTTGGCATGTTGTAGCCTCTGTCAAGGAAAATATCCTCTAATTTTTCTAAAGTCAGAGGAAGTCCCTATATAGAGATTCATATTTTTCAAGTTTTTGCACATTATTTTCTTAACATAATCATGGAAATTTGCATATTGATTAAAAAATTTCAAGAAAATTATGGAAGGTTCCCCATGACTAGAGAAGCTTTTGAAAATAATTTCATGGGTCAAGCTATTTAAAATATACCTAATTTTTACAAACTCTAAATCATTAAGATAATTAATTTTGGAAAATATAAACATTTAAATGATTTAATTTTTGAACTCCACTGTGGTTCCTGATCCAGAGAACTCACCATAAAAAATTCAAAATATTTTGAGTACATTTGATAACTTAAATTGATTTTTAAAGATAAACATCATTTTTGGCCTATAAATGATTTTTAAAAATCAAAATATAACTAAAAAATTTATAAAAAATTATTTTTTGAGTTCTCTGTGATCAGGGGTATTTTTAAAAAATAAAATGATATTTAAAATAAAAATTTGATTTTTAGCTTATTTTTAATATTTAAATCATTAAAAATCCCTAAAATTCACAAAAATAATAAAACTCATGAAAGTATTCTAAATTGCTTCATAATCACTAAGAAATAATTATAATATTTTTCCTGATTTTCTAAGTAAAGATATTGAATTTTAAAGCTAAAAATAAGTTTTCATTAAAATAATTCCAATAAATCAAATAAAATTCATAAAAATATAAAATCTTCTCCTCTGAGTTCTTTTACCTTAGGGAGACTTTTCAAAAATACAAAACTTAATTTTCTCCATTTAAAATATTTTATATTTAATAAATATCCCAAAATTTAAAATAATTCTTAAAATTCACATAAAATTCAAACAATCATGAAATTTGCTCCAAAGCCTTCTCTGGTGTAGGTCTACCTCCAGTAAAAATTTCAAGGAATTAGGGGTCACCTTGGTTATGTTAGGAATTTCTTTTGAAAAATCTTATTTTTGCATGAAAATAATTACATAAATTAAATTAAATTTTGAAAAATCACATTTTCTCCTTTGATGTCTTAATTGACCCATTAATGAGGTAGGATAAAAATTTCAAAGTCATTTGAATTGAATTTGATAAATTATGAAGTGATAAATCTTAGGGGCAAATGTGTAATTTTGGAAATCTTGCCTTAATTAACATTTAGGCTTAAGTCAAAGAGTAGGGGAAAATGTGTAATTTTGGAAATTTAGCCTTAATTAACACTTAGGCTTAAGTCAAGGAGGGGAATGGGTAACCTCTGATCTTAATACAAATGTGTAATTTTGGAAATTTAGCCTTAATTAACATTTAGGCTTAATTTAAGAAGGGAAATGGATAACCTCTAATCTTAATCAATTTATTTGATGTTTGAAACACAAGGGGTTAATTGGTAGAACCAATCTCACTTTCTTAACTGAAAAAGATAATTTAATAAATTTCTAAATTTTTAAAATTTGGGAGTTTATTAAAATAAAATGAATCTAGGACTCAGGGGTAAGACTTTTGAAGTCAATAATTAATCAATTTAACACCCCTATTTTGATTTTTAAAATAACATTCAAATCATGAATCATGACCACCTAAAGCTTAACTTTTTTCAAAACTAATTAAGATACTCACATAGGTCTTAAGGGCTTAGTAGTGAATTAGGATAAACCAAGTTTCATTTAAATGAGGATTAGATAAGTAAAAATCATTGAAAATTAGAACATCTTTCAAAAACTACAAGCCCAATTACAATTTGGCTAAGTGTTCCAACAACACTAACTTGCCTCTTTAAGGGTCTTCACCCACATAATTTTCAAAATTAAATTACAGATGATAATTACTTTATTCTTAGGGATAATTGAGACATCAATGTTCAGTGAGTATTAAGGGTATTTATAGGATGACTTATTAAGCAACATAATAAGTTTAAAAGAACTCGGGATTTCCCACGAGGCAGTGAGAGAGTAGCACAGACCTGCTTCTTTCTCTAAATCTGTTGGATACCTCGGAGATCTACTAACTTAATATGCTTTGCGTAACAAAATCATCCTTAATTAAACTCCTAAGGACCCACCAAGATATGAACTAAGGTTAAGTAGGTCGTCAAGATTTTACTTCCATGTTTCATATAAACTGCCTTAACATGCATTTTAAGTTTCAGATGGTGGAACGAGAAGACTCGTCAGGTACGCTTTTACAATTTTTAGCATTGTCTTTCTTGTACTTTCATACTGTACTTTTATACCTGCAAATTTGCATGCTAAACAACGACGCCACCCTGAATGAAAACTAAAACTATTAGGATAGCCACATAACTAAAATCAAAACCAAAACTAAAATCAACCAAGATAAAATTCACCCACACAACATTCAAAATATAAAACAACTCAAAATTTAATCACAAACGACAAACAAAACTATAACTTCAACTAAATTAAGATGTCTATATCGGATGATCGGGAATCCCTCGGAGGAGGTAACCTATTGTTTTTAACGAGACTTCCCACGGTCTAAATGAAATTATGGAACTCATTAATTTGAGTTTAGTAAGTTCATTTGGACTAGTGAAGCCAATAGAAAATAGTGGTGCCAGAACGAGGGAACCGTAGGATCCTAACCGGTGTTGCTCTAATCAACTTTAATATTCCCTCATAAAATTTAAAGAACTTTAACCATATGGCCACCTGATTTGACATTATAACTTGATACACTAGAAAACTCAAACTCGTCGCGGTAAGGAGCTTGGAGATAGCATGGTGGGTAGCACGGTCATCTTTAAAAGCAAAACCTGTCTTCCCCAGCTAAACCAATCTTTCTTCCTTAGAATTATACAACAAATCCATAGGACTTCAATGTTGCTTGGGAAGTCACCGGGGTTCTCCTTTGGATCCATGACATCCCCTAGTTCTTCCTTCTATGGATTGTACAACAAAATGTTCCAAATTTGAACCAATCCCTTTTCACACCTCTACGTCTGATCTCATTGAAGAGTCCCACCCTTTGAAATTGTTTGAAGATAATATTTCTTGATTTTTATCGAGAGTCTTCTTAAGTGACTCTGGTCATTTAAGATGTAATGAACTATAGGGGCTTGCCCTTATAGGAAGCATGTCTGAACCTAACTTAAAATAAACCCATTTTAATCCTTTATATTAAATAGGGGAACTTGTCAGCAAATATAAAGGTTACGAAGACCAGACAGATGTCATACTTTTTTATGTTTGTTTGTTCGAGCTTCATCCTCAGGTATTGTGTTTATCCTTTGGGATAGATACAGGGTTTGATGTATAGTGCTCTTTCATTTAAAATATGAAAAATATGGGGTCAGTCTGATTTCATACTTTTCTAAACTTCAACGTCCTTCCGAGGCGGGCAATGAGATTTTGATTCCGGTGACCGACAGCTTCTTACGGGCAACTCCCCACCAACCAAAAATAGCGCCGACAAACACTTCCTAGTAATACTGAATCAAATCTAAGACCAGAATAAAGAGCAAGTTAAAGCCGTACAACTTAGAAGCGGAAGAGAGTTGGAAGGTAAAGATTGAAGTAGAGAGAGAAGAAATTAAAGAATCAAAAGAGGACGCGCCAAAAGATTCTGAAAGACCTATTTCTCCACCGAAAGTTGATTTAGAAAAACCTCCACCTCCATTTCCTCAGAGACTTTGACAACAGAAGTTGGATAAGCAATTTTAAAAATTTCTAGAAATATTTAGGAAACTTACAATCAGTATTTCATTTTGCTGAAGCCTTAGAACAAATGCCAAGCTATGTAAAGTTTATGAAGGATATTCTCAACAGAAAAAGGAAGTTTGAAGATAATGAGACTGTTGCACTTAGTGAGGAGTGCAGTGCTATAATTCAAAAGAAACTTTCTAAAAAGCTTAAAGATCCTAGTAGCTTTACAATTCCATGTGCAATAGGAGACAAATTTAATGGGAAAGAATTATATGATTTAGGTGCAAGCATTAACCTTATGTCATTATCAATATTCAAAAGAATGGGATTAGGAGAAATAACCCCTACTATTGTAACTCTGCCGTTAGCAGATCGTTCAACAACCTATCCTAAAGTTGTTATAGAAGATGCTTAGTGAATGTGGATCAATTTATCTTTCCTATTGATTTCATTGTGCTAGAAATGGAGGAAGATAAAGAGATACCTATCATTTTTGGGAGACCTTTCCTAGCCACAGGAAGAGCAATGATGGACGTGCAGAAAGGGGAATTAACAATGCACATCAATGATCAAACTATTACTTTTAACATTTCAAAATTAATGAAATGCCCTGTAAAAGGTAAAGGAGATGAATGCTATAGAATGGATGTTATAAGATATCTGAGTGAATGTCATTTCAAGATTACTTATGAAGAAAAATCTGAAGAAAATGATTTGGAACATGTGAAAAAAGATGAATTAGATCAATGTGTAAACCTTTCTAAGGAAGATTCAAGTTATGTTCAAGAAAGTTTTGAAATTTTGGACAAGATAGACAAAGACAAATCATTTTGTCCATCTATTGAAAAACCTCCAATACATGAGTCGAAATTACTTCCTGAAAATTTAAAATATACCTTTTTAGGAGATTCCTCTACTTTACCTTTTATAATTTCCTCAAAGTTAAAAAAGGAAGAAGAAGAAAAGCTAATGAAAATTTTGAAAAATTTTAAGAAAGCCTTCGGATGGACAATTGCTGATATTAAAGGAATCAGTCCTTCAATTTGTATGCATAGAATTAATCTGAAAGAAAAATGCAAACCCGTGGCTAATCCACAAAGGAAATTAAATCCTGTTATGAAAGGGATTGTTAAGAAAGAAATTTTAAAGTGGTTAGATGCTGTAATTATCTACCTTATTTAAGATAGTGCATTGGTTAGTCCAATTCACAGTGTTCCTAAGAAAGGAGGAGTAACTATAACTGTAAATGAGCATAATGAGTTAATACCTACTAGACAAGTTTACAGGGTGGCGATTATGCATTGATGATAGAAAATTAAATCTTGCGACTAGGAAAGATCATTTTCCACTACCCTTTCTTGATCAAATGATGGATATACTAGCTGGTCATAAGTACCTTTATTTTTCTGGATGGATATATCGGTTATCACCAAATTTAAATATCTCCTGAGAATCAAGAGAAAATAACATTTATCAGACCTTATGGTACTTCTGCTTTTTGAAGAATGCCCTTTAGTTTATGTAATGCCCCTGCTACATTTCAAAGATGACTGATGGCAAATTTTTGTGATTTAATTGAAAAAGGGATAAGTATTTATGGATGACTTTTCAGTGTTTGGAACTTTATTTGACTCATGTTTAGAACATTTATCTAAGGTTCTTAAGCACTATGAAGAAACAAATTTAGTCCTTAACTGAGAAAAATGTCAATTTATGGTAGCAGGAGGAATTTTATTAGGTCATCAAAGATCTGAAAATTGTATAGAAGTAGGTCTGCTAAAATTCAAGTGATCGCTAATTTACCTTATCCAACAAATATAAGGGAAATTAGGAGTTTTTTAGGACATGCTAAATTCTATAGGCGATATATTAAGGAATTCTCTAAGATTGCTAAGCCTTTAAGTCATTTACTGGAGAAAGATGCAATTTTCAATTTTGATGAGGAATGCCTAAGAGCTTTTAAATTATTTAAAGAAAAATTAATCACTACACCAATTTTAGTTTCATCCAATTGGGAAAAACCTTTTGAACTTATGTGTGATGCAAGTGATTATGCTATTGGAACTGTTTTAGGACAAAGATATGATAAAATTTTCAAAGTTATTTATTATGCTAACAAAATTCTTAATGAAACTCAAATAATTATACAACAACTGAAAAAGGGTTATTAGCAATAGTATATGCCTTTGATAAATTTAGATCATAAGTGATTGAAACTCATTGTATAGTGCATACACATCATTCTACTCTTAAGTACTTAATGAAAAAGAAAGATACTAAACTGAGACTTATAAGTTGGATTCTTCTAATACAAGAATTTGATTTTCAAATAGTTGATCGAAAGGGAGCTGAAAATCAAATTGCTGATCATTTGTTCAGGCTTGAATTAAAAAAACTACTCTGTTTTGAAAAAGAAATTAATGAACATTTTCTAGATGAAAAATTGTTCAATGTAAATGAGTGGCGTGTTCTGTGGTATGCCGACATTGTGAACTATATTGTTTGTAATCTTAAACCCTATGGAATGACATACCAACAAATGAGTAAATTTATTTCTAAAGCTAAGTCTTATTTTTGGGATAACCCATATTTATATGAACAAGGAAATGATCTGATCATTTGAAGATGTGTACCATTACAAGAAACACATGAAATTATCCAAAAATATCCTAATTCTAATTTTAGGAGACATTTTGGTGTTGATAGAACAACATACAAAATTCTACAATCTGGATTTTATTGTCCTATAATTTATAGAGATGTTAATGCTTATATCAGAACTTGTGATAGATGTCAAAGATAGGTAATATTTCTAGAAGAAATGAGATGTCCCTCAATTATATGCTAGAAGTTGAAATATTTAATGTTTGGGGATTAGATTTCATGGGGCAATTTATATCATCTTTCGTAAATTTATATATTCTATTAGTAGTGGACTATGTATCCAAATGGATAGAAGCTGTTTCTTTTCCTTGATGTGATGCTCAAAGTGTTGCAAAATTTTTTGGAAACGAACATATTTTGTAGATTTGGGATGTCGAGAGTTATCATTATTGATGGGGGAAGACTTTTCGGAAATGTCATTATGGAAAGGTTATTAAAGAAATATCATATAAATCATAAGATTGCTACTGGTTATCATCCACAGAAAAGTGATTTGGCTGAATTATCAAATCGGGAAATTAAAAGAATTATGGAAAATCTGTGATTCCAACAAAAATGGATTGGTTAGTCAAACATGACTACGCTTTGTGGGCTTATAGGAGTGCATATAGAACTCCTATAGGAATGTCCCCATATAGGCTAATATTTGGGAAAGTTTGTCACTTACCAGTTGAACTTGAGCATAAAGCAATTGGGCTATTAAAGAGTTCAATTATAATTTAAAATATGTAGGTAAGAAAAGATTGTTATAATTAAATGAGCTTCAAGAGATAAGGAATGAAACTTATGAGAGTGCTAAGATTTACAAAGAAAAGATGAAAATGTGGCATGATCAAAAGATTCTTACTAAAAATTTTCAGCCAGTGCAATAAGTTTTGCTATATAATGCAAGGTTAAGATTTTTTCCAGACAAACTTTAGTCCAGGTGGATGGGCCCATTTGTTGTGATAAAAGTTTATCCTTAAGGAGCTGTAGATATTAAAGATCCTAATTTTGAGAAAATTTTTAAGGTGAATGGACATAGACTAAAACCTTATTATATCGGGGATCAACATAAATATAAGGATCAAACGATATTGGGTTAACCAGAATGAACACTGGTTACGTCGGGCTGACGACATAAAACCAAGCGCTTTGTGGAAGGTAACCTATAGTTATCAGTGTGTTGTTGCTTTGATTATTGTTTTGAGTCTAATTAAGCATTTTAGGGAATTATTTTTGAGTTTTTTATGTGCTAGTAATGATTTTTAGACTTTATTTACTGAGCTAGACATGTCAGAATAAGAATTTGGATGTTAAGTTGGCCGATTCGAAAATGTGCACTGGCACTTAAGCGCTAGATTCGGCTCTTAAGTGCGGCAGTTTAGTCATGACTAAAGGAAAATATGTGAGATTTTTATATCTATTTTACACTCATTTTGATGATATTGCGCTTTAAAGAAAGAAATTTTTGATGTTTTCTAGCAGGTATGTTAAATTATGGTCATTGGAGCAAAAAGATACAAAAAAGAGTCAATTTGGAGCAAGAAGGACCAAAATATGAAGATTTGATCTTGGGCGCCGACGGCGGGCTCGACGCCGCCGACGGTGGGTTTTCCTGAAAGTCCAGTATTAAATATTCTAGAAGGCCACCGACGACGCCATCGAGGCCGCCGATGGTGAGCACGACGGTTCTCTCAACAGATGCATTGAATGTGGACGATTTTTGAAGGGACGCTTGAGCAACTCTTGAAAACTCTTCTACAACTTTAAAAGAAACAATTTGGAGGCCGAAAAAGGGGGTGTCTGCTGAGTCTTTGTCATTTGTGGTGCCCATTAGAGTGTAGAGAGTGGTTAGTATTGTGAGAAATTTTTCGAGAGATTGTAAGTGTGGAAGGAAAGTGAGAGATTTCTTCCTCCTTTCCACTTCAAAGGAGAATTCTATGTGTTGTAAAGAAAGGAAGAGATTTAGAGGAACTTTGAGGAGTTTGCTTGGGGAGGAATTAGAAATAAGTTGTATTTACTTATTGAACTTTGTATGAATTTTCTTTTATATATAAATTCCAATTTTTGTCGTATCTTCTCCATGAGCTCTAAGTAGTTTTCTTTGTCATTCTTCTTGTCTTGATATTTTGTGAAATGGTGATTTGAATTAGTTGTCCAATGAGAATGTTAAAGAAGTTGTGATGATCTTTTCACTTCAATCTTAATTTACTTCCAATANCAACGGGATTTCAATTCTGATGACCGATAGCTTCTTACGGGCAAACCCCACACCAAAAATAGTGCCGACAAACATCCATAATGAATCCCCAACTGGTAGTATCATAAGCCTTTCTCAAATCTAGTTTGTAGATCAAATTACCACCTCTGCAGGACTTATTCATATAATGTAGCAGTTCCTGTGCCAAAAGAGTATTGTCAATGAATGATCTCCCCTTCACAAAGGCAGTTTGATTGGGTTTAATAATATGATCAAGATGAGGCTAAAGCATATTGATAATGACTTTGCTGATTGCTTTACTGATAAAGTAGCTAGACAAATTGGTCTGAAGTGATTCCAGTTATTTTGCATATCAGATTTGGGGATCAGCACAAAAGTAGAGGCACTAAAATAATGTGGGAGATTATTTCCTTGGAAAAAAAATTAGCCACAATAGCTATAACCTCAGGCTTAATAATATCCCAAGATTTTTTATAGATCTCAACAGTGAAACCATCAGGGTCAGCTGCTTTGTTGCTATTTTTAGAATTTATAGCCTTCCAAATCTCCTCTTCATCTGAAATTTCAGTAAGGTTTAGGTTTGCTGTATAATTCAGCTCAGCAGGAAATAAATTAGATCAATAGGGATTCTGTGATTATGGTCTTGATTCAGCAGGTTTTAAAAATAGCTTACTGCATCATTTACTATTTCAACATTCTCATGTAGCCACTTCCCCTTAGCATTTTCAATAGCATGGATAGTATTGCAATTCCTTTTGTATTTGATATAAGCATGGTAAAATTTGGCGTTTCTATCCCCATCAGTGAAGATATTCATAGCAGCTTTATGTTTAAGAAATTGATCTTGATAGTCAATAGCTGTAAGAAGTTTGTTTTGGGCAGTAAGCGGTTTCTTTTCCTCAACCATTCCTTCCTTTTCATCTTCCTCCATTCTTGTTACTTCCTCTTCTAGCTCTTGAACTTTAGTGAGGACGTTTCCAAATGCCCCCCAACTCAATTTCCTAAGGACTTTGGCAGATTTAACTTTCAACAAACTGAGTTTAATGAAAGGATTAGTATGGGATATTCCATTCCAAAGGTCAGAAATGCAAGAGTTGTAGGAAGGATAGGAAGACCACATATTTAGATATCTAAAAGGGGGAGGGGAAGATGTATTATCAGAGGAGGTAATGCTAATAAGGATTGGTCTGTGGTCGGAACCAACAAGGCTGAGATGGGTGATAAAAGTAAGGAGGAAATGGTTATACAAGCTATCATTGACCAAGACTCTATCAAGTCTTTTTCAAATTTTACCCCTCTTCCAAGTAAATGCACGTCCCTTGGAACCCAAATCAAACAAATCATCACTGTGAATATTATCATTAGAGGTGTTCATTTTGGCTTGGCTTGGAGCTCTATCCCCAGATTTTTTAACAGGAGAAGTAATGCAGTTAAAATCTTCCCTTACTAACCAAGGGGAATCCATCTGCTGGCTGATATTCAACAAGAAATTCCAAAGTTTTTTTCTATCATCCTTTGTACAATCTACATAAATGAAGGTAGCATATCCCAAATGGTCATTGATATTAAAATTGAAATGAAACAAATTGTTGATGGTTAAATACTATGTTCCATTTGATTTCCTTTCTACTGAATATCATGATTTTATTGTTGGTATTGGCAAAATTATTGAAACTATGAAACTTTTTTATTAGCTTTGGGTAGTTCTTATGAACCATTGGTTCAATAATGGCTATGCACCAAAGTTTGTATTTATAATTCAAATGTAAAACTCTTTTAAGAGCGAGGGGGTTCGCCATTCCCCTTATATTCCAACAAAGGATATTAATCATTAGATGGATGGAGCTGGAGGGATGGTTGTGATCTTGATCTGGTTTTACCTCTGTGATGATGGGGATAACCAAACTTTGTTCTGGCTTTACACTCTGTGTGCATTAAGCTGACTTCCTGTTTTAATTTATGCACTTTTGTCACTGGTTTTCTTTTCCTTCTGGCTGTTTGAACCTGCCAATCCTCTTCAATGGCCTGTTTAAGGCTTGTAATTACATGTTCCTCAGGAGCCTTGTCATGGATGTCTTTCTGACTTTCCTCTTGGAGGGAAGGTGAAGGAGTGATCATTATAATTTCATTAATTTCCTTTCTTACTATTTTGATTGGAGAGTCCACTGTGATTTATTTGGAGGGGAATCTGACAGCTCACCCAAAGGATCAACTGATGAGGAGTTTAAATTGATTATTGGGAGTGGTCCCTCAATCCTTTGAGTGGTTTCTTTTCTATTGTTCAGGTGTGTTTCTTCAGCAATGTTCACAGTGGCTTTCAATGAGGTAGTTATTTGGGAGCAAGCATTACTTTATGTATCGATGAAAAATTTTATGGAAGAGCTTTATGTGATTTGGGAGCCAGCATTAATCTTATGCCTATATCAATTTTCAAAAGACTAGGATTAGGAGAAGTCTCACCTACTTCTGTAACTCTTCAATTATCGCTTTATGTGATTTGGGAGCCAGTATTAACCTTATGCCTCTATCAATTTTCAAAAGACTAAGCTCTCACCTACTTCTGTAACTCTTCAATTAGCAGACCGATCAGTTACATATCCTAAGGGAGTTTTAGACCTTATGCCTCTATCAATTTTCAAAAGACTAGGATTAGGAGAAGTCTCACCTACTTCTGTAATCAATTAGCAAATTTTCAAAAGATTAGGATTAGGAGAAGTCTCACCTACTTCTGTAACTCTTTAGTTAGCAGATCGTTTTCAAAAGATTAGGATTAGGAGAAGTCTCACCTACTTCTGTAACTCTACAGTTAGCAGATTGTTCTTTCAAAAGATTAGGATTAGGAGAAGTCTCACCTACTTCTGTAACTCTACAGTTAGCGGATCTTTCTTTTATGGAAGAGCTTTATGCGATTTGGGAGCCAGCATTAATCTTATGCCTCTATCAATTTTCGTTTTATAGAAGAGCTTTATGTGATTTGGGAGCTAGCATTAATCTTATGCCTCTATCAATTTTTAAAAGGATTAGAGCTTTATGTGATTTGGGAGCCAGCATTAATCTTATGCCTCTATCAATTTTCAAAAGATTAGATTGGAGAAGTCTCACCTACTTTTGTAACTCTACAGTTAGCGGATCGTTCAGTTACATATCCTAAAGGAGTTATAGAAGAATGGAAGAGCTTTATGTGATTTGGGAGACAGCATTAATCTTATGCCTCTATCAATTTTCAAAAGATTAGGATTAAGACGGCATTAATCTTATGCCTCTATCAATTTTCAAAAGATTAGGATTAGGAGAAGTCTCACCTACTGAGTCAGCATTAATCTTATGCCTCTATCAATTTTCAAAAGATTAGGATTAGAAGAAGTCTCACGTACTTTTGTTATTCTTATGCCTCTATCAATTTTCAAAAGATTAGGATTAGGAGAAGTCTCACCTACTTCTGTAATTCTTCAGTTAGCGGATCGTTCAGTTACATATCCTAAGGGAGTTATAGAAGATGTGTTAGTAAGACTACAGTTAGCGGATCGTTCAGTTACATATCTTAAGGGAGTTATAGAAGATGTGTTAGTAAATGTGGATAAATTTATCTTTCCTGTGGATTTCATTATTTTAGATATGGAGGAAGATATAGAATACATATCATTTTAGGAAGACCATTTTTAGCTACTGGAAAGGCTATGATAGATGTTAAAAAATGAGAACAATGAGAGTTAATGATCAAGAAGTGACTTTTAACATTCCAAAATCTATGAAATACCCTTCTATCGAAAGAGATAATGAATGTTTTCACATGGAAATTTGTGAACATCTATTGAAAGAATATTTTAAAGAAAATTATAAAGAAAAAGAATCATTTGAAGAGAATGATGAAATTATTCTCGATGAATTAGAAAATGAAGAAATAGATTATGTTCAGGAAAGATTTGAGATGTTGGATATTACGGAAAATGTCGATAAAAATCTATTTCCAGCAATTATAAAATTACTTGAACTTAGGATGAAAGTATTGCCTAGCCACTTGAAGTATGTGTTTTTAGGAGACTCATCTACATTACATGTTATTATATCTTCAGAATTAAATGATCTGCAAGAGAAAAGACTGTTAAATACATTGAAAAGATATAAGAAAGCTTTTGTTTGGACCATAGTTGATATTAAGGGAATCGGTCCTTCAATCTGTATGCACAGAATTATGTTAAACAATATAAACCAAGAGTTGATCCACAAAGGAGATTAAATCCAATGATGAAAGAAGTAGTTACATTAGCTGATATTAAGGGAATCAGTCATTCGATCTATATGCACAGAATTATACTAGATGAACAGTATAAACCAAGAGTTGATCCACAAAGGAGATTAAATCTGATGATGAAAGAAGTAGTTAAGAAGGAAATTTTGAAGTGGTTAGACACTGGAATTATATATCCTATTTCAGAGAGGTTAAGAAGGAAATTTTGAAATGGTTAGACACTGGAATTATATATCATATTTTAGATAGTGCATGGTAGTCCCTATTCATTGTGTTCCTAAGAAAGGAGGAGTGACTGTTGAAACAAAAGAAAATAATGAATTACTACCCTATCAGACAAGTTACTGGGTGGCGTATTTGCATTGATTATAGAAAATTAAACACTGCCACGAGGAAAGATCACTTCCATTTACCCTTTTTGGATCAAATAGTGGATAGAATTGTTGGGCAAAATATTTTTGTTTTTTAGATGGATATACCAGTTACCATCAAATTCATATTGCTCGAGGGATCAAGAAAAGACAACATTTACTAGTCCTTTTGGAACTTTTGCTTTTCGAAGAATGTCTTGCGAATTATGTAATGCACCTGCAACATTTCAGAGAGGTATGCTGTCCATATTTAGTAAGTTAATTGATGATGGATCAGAAGTATTTATGGATGATTCTCTATATTCGGAACATCATTTGATGCATGCTTAAATAATCTTGAAAAAATTTTGAAGTTATGCGAAAGAACGAATTTGGTCTGAATTGGGGGAAATGTCAATTTATGGTTGCAGGAGGAATTGTGTTAGAGCATAAAATTTCAAAAGATGGTATGAAGCAGGCCCTGCAAAAATTCAAGCTATATCTAAACTAACACCTCCTACTAATGTAAGAGAGGTTAAGAGTTTTCTTAATGTTGGTTTTTACAGGCGTTTTATTAAAGATTTTTCAAAAATTACCAAACCTCTATGCCAAGTTATATCTAAACTAACACCTCCTACTAATGTAAGAGAGGTTAGGAGTTTTCTTGGACATCTTATAACACCTCCTACTAGTGTAAGAGAAGTTAGAAGTTTTCTGGGACATGTTGGTTTTTACAGACTTTATTAAAGATTTTTCAAAAATTACTAAACCTCTATGCCAACTTTTAGAAAAGGACAAGAAGTAACACCTCCTGCTAATGTAAGGGAGGTTAGGAGTTTTCTTGGACATGTTGGTTTTTACAGGTGTTTTATTATATTTTTCAAAAATTACCAAACCTCTATGCCAACTTTTAGAAAAGGACAAGAAATTTGAATTTTCTGAAAGCTGTTTAAATGCCTTTAAGTTATTGAAGGAAAAATTAATCACAACCCCTATTATAGTTTCACCTAACTAGGAGAAACCATTTGAACTTATGTGTGATGCTAGTGAGTATGCTATTGGAGCTGTCCTTGGACAAAGGTATGAGAAGATTTTTAAAGTTATAAACTACGCAAGTAAAACTCTTAATGATGCCCAAATTAACTATATTGTTACTGAAAAAGAGTTACTAGCCATTGTGTATTCTTTAGCTAAAGTCAGATCTTATTTAATTGGAGCTAAATGTGTTGTGCATACTGATCACTCTACTATTAAATATCTGATGCAAAAGAAGGATGTTAAACCAAGGTTGATTAGATGGATACTTTTGATGCAAGAATTTGATCTTATGGTTATTGATAGAAAGAGAACTGATAATCAAGTTGCTGATCATTTGTCAAGATTTAAAAAATCAAGAATCATCTAACACTAATAATGAAATTGACAGTTTCCTTGATGAACAACTTTATAATATTAATGAGTGGAAAATACCATGGTATGCTGATTTTGTTAACTTTCCCTGATGAACAACTTTATAATTTTAATGAGTGGAAAATACCATGGTATGCTGATATTGTTAACTACATTGTAACAACAAAGGAAATTTATTCATGATGCAAAAGCATATTTTTGGGATGAGCCTTATTTATATAAACAATATAAAGATTTGATTATGAGGAGATGTGTACCTTATGAAGAAACTGAACTAGTCATTCAGAAATGTCATGATTCTGAATTTGGAGTGCATTTTGGGATTGATAAAACTGCTTATAAAATCTTACAAGCTAGATTTTATTGGCCTACTATATTTAGAGATGTTTATAGATACATAAAAAACTTGTGATTGATGTCAACGAGTAGGCAATATATCTTGAAAAAATGAAATGCCTCTAAATTTTATGTTAGAAGTTGAGATCTTTGACGTTTGGGGATTAGATTTTATGGGACTTATTATTCCTTCATTTAGAAACTTATATATATTAATTGCAGTGGACTATGTTTCTAAGTGGATTGAAGCACATGCCTTACCTCGTTGTGACGCTAAAAGTGTTTCAAGATTTTTAATGAAAAATGTTTTCAGTAGATACGGAATGCCTAGAATGATTATCACTGACGGAGGATCTCATTTTAGAAATAAATACATTTAGAGATTAGCAAAAAATTTAATATTATTCATCAAATCTCTACTGCCTATCATCCTCAAACCAATGGGTTAGCTAAAGTTTCTAATAGAGAGATTAAATAAATACTTGAAGAAACTGTAAACCCTAGTTGAATAGATTGGTCCACTAGACTAGATACCACATTATGGGCATATAGGGATGCTTATAAAACTCCTTTTGGAATGACTCCTTACAGACTGATTTTTGGAAAGACTTGTCACTTACCAGTAGAATTGGAGCATAAAGCATATTGGCTGATTAAAGAATTTAATTATAATTTGAAAGATGCTGGTAAGAAGAGATTGTTACAATTAAATGAATTGGAAGAGTTAAGAAATGAGTCTTATGATAATGACAGAATTTATAGGAAAAAATTAAAGTTATGGCATGATTGGAAGATTAACTAAAAGAACTTTAAACCAGGACAAGAAGTTTTGCATTACAACACTAGGCTAAAATTATTTTCTAGGAAATTGAAGTCATCTTGGGACCCTTTACTGTGACTCAAGTTTATACTTACGGAGCTATTGAAATTGAAGATCAGAAGATAGGGACCCTTTACTGTGACTCAAGTTTATACTTACGGAGCTGTTGAAATTGAAGATCAGAAAATCTCAAGTTTATACTTACGGAGCTGTTGAAATTGAAGATCAGAAGACATGAAATAGATTTAAAGTAAAAGTTTTACTTTACAATACTAGGCTGAAGTTATTTCCTGGAAAATTGAAGTCTCGTTGGTTAGGACATACTGTGACTCAAGTTTATACTTACGGAGCTGTTGAAATTGAAGATCAGAAGATGGGAAATAAATTTAAAGTAAATGGACATAGATTAAAACAATATTATGAGGGAAAAAGACCAAATTTTAAAGAGGTTTTAATGATCAGTCAACCTGAATGACACCTGATAGCTCGGGCTGACGACGTTAAACCAAGTGCTTTATGGGAGGCAACCCATATTTATCTCTACTTTTATCACGATTATTGTAGTTTTTATTTGAAATTATCGTTAGTATGTGGTAGTATTAAACTCTACTACTCTTTTTTACCTTTAAAATATCATAAAAATTAGATCCATGAAGAAAAATTGGAACGCATTCAGACCAGAGCGAAACTGTGCAAATTTTTCCTTGGGCACCGAAGGCATCCTTGACACCGCCAATTGTGGGTTTTTCCCGAGAGTCCAGACAAAATTAGTACAGAGGCTCGCCGACGGTGCCATCGACCCCGCCGACGGTGAGACTGGCAATTTGACGGTTACTTGGGTTCAAATGGCGGTTTTTATCTGTTTTTTGGCGGGAATTGTCTTTTTAAACTAAAAAGTTCAATCTCTAGTTCATATTTTCCCATAAAAAATGAAGTGAAACTCTAAACCGTGGATTGAATAATCCCACGACGGATATTGAAGAAACGATAGTGCGACAAAGATGGGAAGTGTTGTGCTACACTACCGTCGCCGTGGTTGTTCCAGTAGTGAAAGAATTTTATGCAAATTTACATGGAATCAACCTAGGAGTTGTTTATGTGCGAGGAAGATGGATCACTTTCACTCCTGCACGGATTAACAAATTATATATGATAGAGAATGTTCTAGTCTGCCACTATTCCAATTTCGTCCCAACGAGAAACTAGATGAATGAGATTTACCAATATTTAATGGATGAAACTGACGACTGGGAAACAAGAGAAAACGCGTATGTTAGTTTTTTTGTGACACTCCTGAATCCCGTTTCAAAACATTGGCACTTTTTCATTTCTATGAAACTGTTACCGACAATGAAGATCGGTAAAGTTTCTAAAGAAAGTGTCATTTTGAATTGTTGCATTCAAAGGGGACTGCCGATCGACATTGGATCTATAATTGTGAAGTCGGTTATGGGCCTGATCGTTCATGGATCAACTTATGGGCTTGGACACCCCTCCACAATTTTCTCACTTTGCAGTCAGTTCCAAGTGTCCTATGAAAATTGGGAAAAGGTACTGCTACCTTGGAAGCCTTTGGAACCAATTGAGAGATTCTCAATTTTTTAAGATGAAAATGACATGGCAATTAAAATAGATCAAGCATCTCATAATTCACTACCAATTCAACCCTTAGTCCCTGATAAGTCTCTAATGATCTTGCGCCGAATCAAGAAATTGGAAAAAGGAGGTACAAAATGTAATGAATGTGATTAATAATATCTTTGATTTCTTCGATCATTTAGAGTGGAGGATGTAGGAACATTTTGAATACATTTAGAAGATAGCTTGATACGACTGATGAGGAGAATGAAGTTAATAGAAGAGGATTCCATTGAAGAATTTCCATTCCCACCCTTCTACAACCTCTTCGTTCATGTGCAATCAACGGGTGATCTCAGAGGAGAATCTAGTACCGAGTACAAAGATTAGTATGATTATATTGCTACCTGTCTGTCTATCTAGTATTTTGATTTGAACTTTGTATTTGCTTTGCTTTAGAATTATGCTTGTAGATCTCTGTATAATTGAGATTAAGCATAGGTTGTTTTTTTTTCAGTGATTTGAGTGTTGTGGCTTAGATTGTGACGCTGAATTAATGTATTGTGGCTGAGAGAATACAAACTTAGGTGTGTTATGTAATGTATAATATACCCCTTGGAATTTATATTTAAATGTGTTGTTTTGTGTTGTGAAAGTTTATATGTGCTAAGTACATCATTTTGTCACTTAAAATTATGTCTATAATGATTGAAAAGATGTCGTTAAGGCTTGGAATTGATCGAAATTGCAAAAATTTGGAATTTGGACAAAATCAATAGAGTCCGCCGACGGCGCCCTTGACGCCGCCGACGGTGGATTTTTCTCAAAACTCAGGTTCAAAATTCCAATAGAGCACGTCGACGGCGCCATCCCCGACGGTGAGCTCACAAAAAACACTTTTAACCGTGATTTTGACCAGTCAACAACCACTATTCATCATCCCCTTCCTAATAACAGCATTTTCGACCTAGGGCTTGAATGATCTTAGATTGAGAGGCGATTTCAAGACTTTTTGACACTAAATTTAATCATCTCTAGGTAAGAGCTTCACTCCAAACTAAAAATATTTGATTTTCACCATTCATTTCTTCCAAATTGAGGAGATCCAAAAAATTTGAGAATGTGAAGAAATTTTGGGAAGAAATTCATGGATCTTAATGTTGAACTCTTAGAATTACTATTGGAAGCCATAATTTGTATATTTGAAGTAATTTTCGAAAACTCTTAGAATTACTATTGGAAGCCATGATTTGCATATTTGAAGTAATTTTTGGAATTTTTTCTATAATTTGATTAGATTGAAATGGCTCCATGTCAAAAGAGAAGAGTTGAGTTCGACGAGTCTTGCTTCATCAATGCGATGGCTCAAAGAAAATTTACTTCCATATTTAAAGGAAAGAAGTGCATACAAGATCGAGTTTTTGAAAGTTTGGGAGGAGAAATCATACTAGTTATTACCGAGCGAAAGTGGGAAAACTTTTATTACGCCACCAATAAAGCTGATGTATATGTTGTAAAGGAGATTTATGCCAATGTTATTTATTATGATGACAGAATCGTTCAAGTGCGTGGATTTCTTGTTGAGTTTACTGTCGCCCGCATCAACACCTTTAACAAAGTCCCAGACTCTTATAACTGCTAATAAGAATCCTTTAGTATGATGGAAGGCCCCCTAAATGATGTGATCAACTTTCTCACTGATGAAAAAGTAACATAGAAGATAAAGCAGTGAGAACGGGTAAATTTTTCTACTTCCATGCTGAATGCCTCTATTTCATTTCCTCTACTCTGTTACCGACCTATCACCATAGTGAGGTAACTAGAGATAGAGTTATTTCATTTCCTCTACTCTGTTACCAACCTATCACCATAGTGAGGTAACTAGAGATAGAGTTATTCTATTCTCTACTCTGTTACCGACCTATCACCATAGTGAGGTAACTAGAGATAGAGCTATTCTGAAATTCTATATTCAAAATAGTAGAACTATAAATCTGGGGAGAATAATTCTTAAGAATATATTGACTACGGCGAGGAGTGAGACCAGTGGAGGTCTAGGACATCCTGGACTTATATATATAATTTGCAAACTTTTTTGAGTGGAAAGTGGAGATGAAAAATGAGTTTACCCTATGAAACCCATTAGCACAATTTGCAAACTTTCTAGAGTGGAAAGTGGAGACGAAGAATGGGTTTATCCTATGAAACCCATTAGTAAGCTATTCTGGAGTGAAAAGTGGAGATGAAGAATGGGTTTATCCTATGAAACCCATTAGTAAAGCTAATTTGAAGACTTTTCCCATGAGAAATGGAGAATTGGGAGTAGAAGTCAAGAACCTTCTACTAGTAGAGATGTCCCTGATGAAGAATTGGTTTACCTTATGAGAACCACTAGTAAGGCCAATTTAAAAACCTATGAATCTCATGAGAAATGGAGAACTGGGAGTAGAAGTCAAGAACCTTCTACTAGTAGAGATGTTCCCTCCATAACTTATGACCTTCCACCTTCTAGTTCCCCTAACCTCTCTGATTTGATGAATGAGTTGACCTTACAACAGAAGAGGATAGACTTGATAAGTGAAAGGATTGGAGGTTTAGAACGTCGACATGATTACAATAGTGAGTACCTTCAGAGGCATTCAAATTTTGAGGTAGTCTATTATGAAGCTTAGTCCAGACACTACAGAGGTGAGTCTGATGTTACGTTTCCTGAGTGCCCCCATTATACTCAGTATCATCCCAATCCACTTGTTGATCAAGGCGATGAAGGTATAGCTTGGGATTTTGATATTGAATGAAATTGATATACTTATATTTGTATTTTTATTTTTGTGAACTTTTGTAATAGAAATGGATGTTTGTGTATTTGGACTTTCATTTTTATTATTCTATGTACTTGGATGATTTTAATTTTTGTTATAAAGTTAATATTATAGTTAAATTTGCATGTGTAGTTTAATATATATTGAGTTGTATTTTATAATGTAATGTGATTTTTATTTCGCATTTTAGTTTTAATTGTTTAGTATTGTGGTTTTATTAGGAAATGTTGTGCTTATTTAATGTTTTAGGTTTATACTTATTTCAAAATTTCATTCTCCAAAAACTCCTCTAATGATTTATATGTGTAGAAAGCTCCTAATATTTCAGACCAGGTGAAGTAAAAAAAATTTAGAAGGCCTGCCAAAATTTCAGAATGATGAAAATGCCTACAGTACTGAGGTATGATTTATATTTATAGTTTTCTTTCCACCCGTATTATTTCATATTTAAAAATTTAAGTTTGGGGGAGGGAAGAAAAAAATTGACTATTAAATGTCCTTTATTTCAATATTTTCAAATTTTATTTATATGATTTCATGTAGTGACTTTAATTCAGGTAACAANAGGAGGAGGATATATATATATATATATATATATATAAAGAAAAGAAGTTTCTATTCTATTAAAGTGTCAGATACAATTATGAGATGTGGAACCTTTAATAGGTCACCCTCAAGAAGAAAAAGAAGAGTGGGAGGGGGAGAAATGGATACAGTAACTTCAGCAATAGCTAAGCCTTTTCTAGCAAGCCAGTTAGCAGGGCAGTTTCCTTCCCTGTAAATGAAGGAAGTCTTCACCAGTATAGAAGTTTTGAGCTGGTTTGTCTTTTACAGCCATTATGACAGTCTCCAAGAGGGTGCATCATGGTCATTTAAAAGCATCAGTAAGTTTGTAGAATCTACCTCCACCCACAAATGGCACCAGTTAGAAATGGATGCCAAATGAAGTGCCCAATAAACAACAATCAGTTCAGTCTCCAAAGCATTTTCAGCCAAGATGGATGGGAGAACCAGAGTAAACATTTGCCTTCATGATTTCTAAACACTCCTCCCATCCCAGCACCAAGGTGTGAGAAGCTTCCATCAGTGTTTACTTTGATACAAGGAAATGAGGGGGTCTTCCAAATAACCTTAGTCACTTTGTGAAGCTTGCTAGGTTATGCCAGCTGAACAGTGCAAATATGAGGGAATGACTTACATTTGATTAGTTTAAGAAAATAAGAGATGCAGTTTCTAGCCACCTTGCTGGCATTGGCAGAGGCTTCCCCAAATTTGGTAAAGTTTCTTTCCATCCAAATGAATCAGGATACAATGAAAGGGATGGCACCAACTTTGGCCTTCCTCCAGCTGCTCCAACACTCAGATAGATTTTACCAATGGAGGTTGAGAGTATTAAACAGTAACAAATTTAGAAGCTCTCTCCCAGCTTTTTTGTGAGAAAGTGCATCCAAAAAATAGATGTGAGATGGTCTCCTCAGCAGCTTTACAAAGATAGCACTTGTTAGCTTTAGAATGTCATTAGTGGGTAGCAGGTTTTGAAAGATCCTCTAACAATAGAATGACATAGAGGGGGATAAAAATTTGTTCCATATGGTCTCCCCCCAAAGGGACCTCATTTCAACTATTTAGTTTAAGGTCAATGGACTTAGTGATGATGTTGTTGGTGTTGTGTGTCCATTTAATTCTATCTTGTTTAGTTTTGTCAAAGTGCACCTTAGAAATGTTCATAGCTGAAGAATCCTTCAACAAAGAATGAAGAGTATCCAAAGACCAATGATCTCCCTCCCAGCAGCCAGCAACTCTAAGGAGTAGATTGAGAACAGTGGAGGAAGGTTCCAACATTTCTTTTGGGCACCAATGATCAAGCCAGAAATTTACATTGCCTTTTCCCAGGTCCCATAGGAAGAGGTTTTTTGCCAAGTCCCTTACTTCCAGCATGTTGGACCAAGTATTAGAGTCCCTAATCTTTTTGTTAATTATAATGGGGTGAGTAGCATTGCAATACTTCTTCCACATGTATTTAGCCCATAAAGAATCTTGCTGCCTGAACTTGATCAAGAGTTTACAGAAGTTCACCTGTTACAGCTGTTTCAGACCTTTCCAGCAGCAGTAAAAGGTTTGGCAACCCTTTGCCAACTAGCCCAATGAACCTGTTGTCTGCTCCCAACCAAAAGAAACCTATTGAAAAGTCTTTCCATTTGTAGTTCAGAGATCTTCTTCATTGATGTCATCTGTAAAAGATAGGAGGGAAAAGTAATAAGGATGCTCTTGAGAAGAGTAATTCTACCTCCACTGGATAGAAAAGAAAAAGTCCAGTTGGACAGTTGACAACAATCTTTCCTATGACTTCATCAAATTGAGTTTGTTGCACCCTTCCTTTAATGAGAGGAACTCCAAGATATCTGAGAGGAAAGGGGGCTTCAGAGAATTTAGTATGATCAAGTATCCAGGTCCTGATATTGGGAGGAGAGTTCCTGCTGAATATAATATTACATTTACTATTGTTGAAGAGCATTCCATAGTGCTATTGAAAGAGCTTAAGACATCTGGTAACTTTCTTAACAAAATTTTTATTAGCTTTTGAAAAAATCATAATATCATCAGCAAAAACCAAGTGGGATAAAGCAATATTGGATCTGTGATGATACCTGACATAGGAGTTTGGAAGGAGACAGTTGTCTATCATTTTAAAAAAAATTGTCCAAAGTCAGTATGAAGATGGTGGGAGAGAGTGGATCCCCTTGTGGAAGCCCCTTGGTGGCAGTGAATTGGCCCCAAGCTTGGTCATTGATTAGGATAGAGTGTTTGTTGTAGTTGAGCCATCTTGCAACAAGGTCACAGAAATCCTTATTAAAACCTCTGGCCTTCAAAATCTCTATGATGAACTCCCACCCAATGCTATCATAAGCTTTATGAATATCCAATTTGTATATCACATTTACTCTTATACAGGTTTTATCTATGTCAAGCAATAGTTCTTGAGCCAGTAAAACATTTTCAGCAATAGTTTTGCCCTTAACAAAGGTAATCTGATTTGTCCTGATAAGTCTCTCAAGGTAAGGTTGTAGTTTAACCACCAATATCCAATTTTTTCTCTCAGCCTATTTAAGAATGAAAACCAAGAATGATGCATAGAAATATTGTGGGATCTGATGTCCTTGGAAGAACCTTTGAATACCCCTGATGAGGTCTAGTTTGATTATAGACCATGATTTCTTGTAGAAGTCAGTAGTAAATTCATTAGGCCCTGTAGTCTTTGCACTGTCAATGGATTGTATTGCCTGCTAGATTTCAGCTTCCTCAGGTATGTGAGTCAGATTCAGGGTACTTGTATAAGAGTGATTAGTTGTGAAGAAATTGGCATCAATAAGGGTTCTTTCAACCAGAGGTTGGGTCAGAAGCTTATGGAAAAACTGAACATCATTCTTAGTAATTGCTTCATTTTCTGAGATCCAATTTCCTTCACCATCCTGGATACCATGAATGGTGTTACATTTTCTTTTATACTTTATATAAGCAAGATAAAACTTTGTGTTTCTATATCCATCCTTGAATTTATTTATAGTAGCTTTTTGGTTGAGAAATGACTCTTGCCAGTCAATTGCAATGAGTAACTTTTCTTGTACAGTGATTAGAGAACTCTCTTTAGCCTCATGATTGATAACAACAACTTCAGTAGTCTTTATCTCCCTTTCAACCATCTCAACATTTAGTAAAATATTCCTAAAGGTATTCTATCCCCAAGTTCTCAGGGCTTTATTGATTTTGAGATGAAGGAGCCAGAGATTGATAAGAGGGTCTTCATGGTAGATCCCCCTCAAGTGTTGAGCAACAAACTTAGTGAATGAAGGGTGATCAGACCAAATGTTAAGGTATCTAAAAGGATGAGGACTGGATTGTGGTGGGGCTGCATCTATAGAAATCAGTAATGGCATGTGGTTAGACCGAGCCAAACTCAAGTGGGTAATAAAAGTGTGTAGAAAGTTGTTTAGCTAGCAGTCATTTACCAAGAACCTATCCAGTCTCTCCCAATTTTTCCCCCTCCTTCAACTAAAAGGAGGGCCAATGAAGCCCAGGTCAAATGTATGTGCTGCCTGGATATCATCACTGAAGGTGGTCAGCTTGGAGAGGTTTGAGGATCTACCACCAATCTTTTCAGAAGAATTAACAATACAATTAAAGTCACCCCCCACCATCAATTTTTTTGTCATGTTAGAACCAATAACATGGAGGACATACCACAATTCTTTTCTGGAGGCTTTGTTACACCCAACATAAACAAAAGTAACAAACCCATATTGCCCATTCATGTAGAAAGAGATATGGACCAGTTGAGGATGGTCCCGCAAAACAGTCCAATTTAACTCTTTTCTGAAAAAAAAAGCCAAATCTTATTGTTGATATTAGTGAACTGAGAGAAACCTTGGAATTTATTAATCAGCATTTGGGGGTTTTTGTGAACCAAAGGTATTAATATAGATAAGCACAATAGTTGATGTTTTTTATTAAGATGGTTTAACCTTTTGAGGGAAAGGGGGTGAGCAATCCCCCTAATATTCCAACAAAGGAATTTAACCATGAGAGGATGGTTGTGATCTAAATCTCCTCCTTCCACTTCTGGCTCTAGAAGCGGAGTCCAATCTTAGAGTGATTTTGAGAGCATTGAAAGTGCCTTCCTGAAGTCTTGCAGTTCAATATTCTTCTTCTTCTTCTTTTTTGCCTTTTGAATTTGCCAATCCTAGTCTAAAGCCAGGGTCATTTCTTGGAGTACTTATGAGGAGGGAATCATATTTGTTTTTGGGAGAGCAGAGTCCTCTACCAGTTGCTAATTTGGTTGGGAATTGGGGCTAAAATCCCCTTGTAGCTCAATATGAACTTTCCTTATATCAATTATAAGATCACCTGTATTGTTAGGTACAGGAGGGGGAGTAATCCCCACAGGTTCTATAGGAGCAGGTTGTTGAAGGCCCACATGGCCTGAGGCTCCCTTCTCAATAATATCAGTGTCCAGTTGTTTTTCAGCTGCAGTAATAGGAATTCCCTTGCCAGAATCCTTGATTTTATTTTTAAAGGGTGGATGCAGCTTATAACATCTGTCTTGAGTGTGTCCAAACATTCTACAATGAGGGCAGTAATAAGGCTTCTACTTCATCATAATTTTTTGTCAGTGTTCCTCTTCTACAGTCCCCAAACAAATTTTATTCACTTCAAGCAAGGTGATGTCCCTCTCAACTAAAACTCTTGCCACTGAAGGCCTAGATAAGTTGAAATTAGGGAAATCCATTTTTAGAGGTCTGCCCAACGCTAGCCCAATATTAAAAAGCACTTTATGGTTGAAGAAGTGTAGAGGCAAACTAGGTAACTTAAACCAAATTGGCACAATGGGAGGCTCTTTATTGGCACAATATGTTGAGATTTTCATACATATTTTATATTATTTTTAATGATATTGCACTTTAAAAAAATGTATTTGTGATGTTTTGTTGCAGGAATGATGAATTAGGGTCATTGGAGCAAAAAGATGAAAAAAGGAGCGAATTTGGAGCAAAAAGGACCAAAATGTGAAGATTTGAACTAGGCCGTCGACGACGACCTCGACGCCGCTGACGGCGAGATTTTCCTGAGACTACAGGAAAAAAATTATCTAGAAGCCCGCCGACGGTCCCCTCGAGGCCGCTGACGGCGAGATCGACGTTTATGCCTACTCAAGCTTTGGATGAGGCCAAATTTTGAAGGGAAGCTTAGGCAACTCTTGGGAAAGCTCATCTACAACCTTAAAAGAACATTTTGGCCAAAAATTAAGAAGGAGAAGGAAGTCAAAGGAGTCTAAAGTGTGCTAGAGGCCTTGGAGGTTACCACCTCGAAGTCCTGGAGGTCCTAGAGGTTAAAGAGGTTCCATTAGTGTATAGAATTTCCAATAGTTAACAATTGTGAGGAATTCTTTGAGAGATTGTAAGAGTGGAGGGAAAGTGAGAGATTTCTTCATTCTTGCTACTTTGAAGAGGAATTCTGTGTGTTGTAAAGAAAGGAAGAGATTCAGAGGAACTTCGAGGAGTGTACTTCGAAGAGGAATTCTGTGTGCTGTAAAGAAAGGAAGAGATTCAGAGGAACTTCAAGGAATGTTCTTGGGGAGAAATTAGAGATAAGTTATATACTTGTTGTAATTTGTATGACTTTGATTTTATATATGAATTCCGGGTTTTATTGTGTTTTCTCTGTCTTTCTCCTTGTCTCGAGATTTGTGAAATGGTGATTTGAATTGGTGAAGCCTTGAAAGTGTTTAAGAAATTGTGATGATCTTTTCACTTAGATATTTACTTTCAATCTGGTCAATTGATTTGTTAAAATATGTTGATTTTTACAACTAAAGTGAAATGNTTAGATCTTAATTTACTTTCAATCTGGCCAATTGATTTGTTAAAATATGTTGAGTTTTGCAACTAAAGTGAAAGGNCTCTTTAACCGTGATTTTGACCGGTCAACCGCCACTATTCATCATCCCCTTCCTCCTAAAAATGCCATTTTTCGAATTAGGACTTGATAGATCTTGGACTGAGAGACGATTTCAAGGCTTTTTGACACCGGATTTGATCTTCTTTAGGTAAGAGCTTCACTCTAAGCTAAATATATTGATTTTCACTGTGTATTTCTTCCACATTGTGGAAACCCAAAAATTTGAGAATGTGAAGAAAATCTTGGAAGAAATTCATGGATCTTAATGTTGAACTCTTTGAACTACCATTGGAAGCCATCATTTACATATTAGAAGTAATTTTTTTGGAGATTTTCTTGATTGATTAGATTAAAAATGGCTCCACATCAAAAGAGAAGAGTTGAGTTTGACGATTCACGCTTTGTCAATGTGATGGCTCAAACTTGATTCACTTCGATACTTAAAGGGAAAAAATGTATTCAAGATCGAGTTTTCGAGAGTCCGGGAGGAGAAATTGAACAGGTTATTGCTGAGCGGAGGTGGGAAAACTTTTGTTACACCACCAATAAAGCCGATGCAAATGTGGTAAAAGAGTTTTATGCCAATGTGATTTATGCTGAAGATGGAATCGTGCAAGTGTGTAAACTTCCTGTGGAATTTACCGCCGCCCGCATTAACACCTTTTATGAAGTCCCAGATTCTTACATCTGCCACTATGAATCATTTAGTACGATGGAAGAACCCCTCAATGATGTGATTAACTTTATCACTGATGGGAAAGGAATGTGGAAGATAAAGCAGCGAGAACGGGTAAACTTTTTGCTTCCATGTTAAATGCCAACTCTAAGGCGTGGTATTATTTCATTTCATCTACTCTGTTACTGACTTATCACCATAGCGAGGTAACTAGAGATAGAGCTATTCTGAATTTCTGTATTCAGAATAATAAAACTATAAATGTGGGGAGAATTAGTTTCAAGAATATATTGACTACGGCAAGGAGTGAGACTACTGGAGGTCTAAGACATCCTGGACTTATTTATGTACTTTGCCAACTTTCTGGAGTGGAAGCTGGAGAGGAAGAGTGGGTTCACCCTATGAAACCCATTAGTAAATCAAATTTGAAAACTTATGTATCCCATGAGAAATGGAGAACTGGAAGTAAGAGCCATGAACCTTCTACTAGTAGAGACGTTCCCTCTACGAGTTATGACCCTCCTCCTCCTTCTTGCTCCCCTACCTTAGTAGATTTGATGAATGAGTTGACCTTACAGCTGAAGAGCATAGATTTGATAAATGAGAGGATTGGAGGTTTAGAACGCCGACATGGTTATGATAGTGAGTACCTGCAGAGGCATTCTGATTTTGAGATAGCCTATTATGATGCTTAGGCCCGACACTACAGAGGAGAGCCCGATGTTACATTTCTTGATTGCCCCCGATATACTCAATATCACCTTGATCCACCCGCTGGTCAAGGCGACGATGAAATAGTTTGGGATTTTGATATTTAGAATGAGATTGATGTACTTATGTTTGTATTTTTGTTTATTTTTATGTTATGTAATCTTTTTATGAGAAAAATGAATGAGTATGTAATTGGACTTTCATTTAGTGTACTTTGTGGATTGTAATGTGATGTAATATTTATTTTCATTTTAGTGTTTTTTTCTTTTATTTAGTATTGTGGCTGTGTTAGGAAATGTTGTGTTTGTTTTAGGTCTATACTTGTTTCAAAATTTCATTTCCTAGAAATTCCTCTAATGATTTATATGTGTAGAAAGCTCCTAACATTTCAGACCAGATGAAGTAAAAATTGGAGAAGGCCTGCAGAAATTTGAGAATGGTAAAGCTGCCTAAATACTGAGGTATGATTTATATTTATAGTATTTTCTTTCCACCTTTATTTCATATTTCAATACTGAGGTATGATTTATATTTATAGTTTTTCTTTCCACCTAAATTATTTCATTTTTAAGATTTGATAGGATGTTGCAGTAGCTAGTAGATTCAATTACTTTTTCTTCCTGCTACATTTTATGGAATTAATTGTAAAATATTTAAAAATGCAAATACTGAGGTATGATTTATATTCATAGTATTTTCTTTCCACCTTTATTTCATATTTAAAAATTTATGTTTGGGGGAGGGAAGAAAAAGATTAACTATTAGATGTCCTCTATTTCATTATTTTCAAAAACNATTAGAAGTAATTTTTGGAAATTTTCTTTGATTTGATTAGATTAAAAATGGCTCCACGTTAAAAGAGAAGAGGTGAGTTCGATGATTCACGCTTCATCAATGTGATGGCTCAAACTCGATTCACTTCGATACTTAAAGGANTTGTGTGCTGTAAAGAAAGGAAGAGATTGAGAGGAACTTCAAGGAGTTTGTTTGGGGGGGATAGATATTTTGTGTTTACTTTTTGAAGTTTATATGACTTTTCTTTTATATATAAAATCCAAGTTTTTTTGTATCTTCTCCATGAGTTCTAGGTATTTTTCTTTGTCTTTCTCCTTGTCTTAAATTATGGTCATTGGAGAAAAAAGATGCAAAAAGGAGCGAATTTGGAGCAAAAAGGACCAAAAATCTGGCGCCAATGACAGGTTTCTCCAGATAGTCCAGAATTAAAGATTCTAGAAGGCCGCTGATGGCACCATCGAGGTCGCCGACGATGACCACGTCGGTTCTTTCAACATATGCATTGAATTTGGAAGATTTTTGGAGGGATGCTTGGGTAACTCTCGAAAACTCTTCTACAACTTTAAAAGAAACAATTTGGAGGCTGAAAAAGGGGGGTGTCTGTTGAGTCTTTGTGATTTGTGGTGCCCATTATAGTGTAGAGAGTGGTTAGTATTATGAGGAATTCTTCGAGTGATTGTAAGAGTGGAAGGAAAGTGAGAGGTTTCTTCCTTCATGCCACTTCGAAGGAGAATTCTGTGTGATGTAAAGAAAGGAAAAGATTCAAAGGAGCATTGAGGAGTTTGATTATGGAGGAATTAGAGATAAGTTGTATTTACTTATTGAAGTTTGTATGACTTTGCTTTTATATAAAATCCAAGTTTTGTCGTATCTTTTCTCTGTCTTTCTCCTTGTCTTGGGATTTTGTGAAATGGTGATTTGAATTGGTTGTGCCATGTGAATGTTAAAGAAGTTGTGATGATTTTTTCACTTCAATCTTAATTTACAATGAAGCCATGAAAATGTTTGAGAAATTGTGATGATCTTTTCACTTCGATCTTAATTTACTTTCAAATCTGCCAATTGATTTGTTTAAAATATGTTGAGTTTTACAACTAAAGTGAAGATTACATCTAAGATTAAGGGAGGTCAAAGCCCTTGGAAGTTGGGTGCAAATAAATAGGAAAATATTATTATCGGGCGTAGAATCAGAGATATTAGAGTGACAGACTAAAATCTCCAATTTGATCCTATCGTTTGGGTGTTGATGTGTAGATGCTAGCCCTCAGGTGAGGGGAACATGGGAGCTCNTCTGGCCAATTGATTTGTTAAAATATGTTGAGTTTTATAACTAAAGTGAAGATTACATCAAAGATTTAAGGATGTTAAATTCTTTGAAAGTTGGGTGCAAATAAATAGGGAAATTAATATAATCTAGCGTAGAATTGGAGATTTTAGAGTGACAGGCTAAAATCCTCAATTCGGTCCTATCATTTGAGTGTTGAAGTATAGATGTTGGCCATCAGGCGAGGGGAACGTGGGAGCTCCTAAGTGAGAGTTGGTATCGTCCCAGCCTAGCCGCAAATTTAGTAACCAAGCATAAGATTAGTCAATGTTCTTTATGCCTAGTCCAAAGGGTAAAGAATATGTATTCTCCTACTTAGTACAACACAATCTAAACTGATTCAATTCATCCATTCACTTATATTTCTTGACAGGGAGAAGGACACTTTCTTATATATTGATCTTCNTAAAGTGAAGATTACATCCAAGATTCAGGGAGGTCAAAGCCCTTGAAAGTTGGTTGCAAATAAATAGAGAAATAATACTATCGAGCGTAGAATTGGAGATTTTAGAGTGACATACTAAAATCCCCAATTCGGTCCTATCGTTTGGGTGTTGAAGTGTAGATGTTAGCCCTCAGGGGAGGGGAACGCGGGAGCTCCAAAGTGAGAGGTGGTGTTGAAGTGTAGATGTTAGCCCTCAGGCAAGGGGAACGTGGGAGCTCCGAAGTGAGAGCCAGTATCCTCCCAGCCTAGCCACGGATTCAGTAAACAAGCATAGGATTAGTCAATGTTCTTTATAACTGGACCAAAGATGTTGAAGTGTAGATGTTAGCCCTCAAGCGAGGGGAACAATCCTCCCAGCCTAGCCACAGATTCAGTAAACAAGCGTAGGATTAGTCAATGTTCTTTATGCTTGGACTAAAGAGTAAAGAATAGGTGTGCTCCTATTTAGCACAATATAAATTGAACTGATTCATTTTATCCATTCACTATGACTTCTTGACAAGGAGAATGCTGCTTTCTTATATATTAAATATCACAATTAAGCCCTCCTCAGTATCATTAGTTATTTAATTGTTATTAAAATTACATATTTATTTTAATTGCCTATTAGTGACAGATAAGCAAATTGAACTTCGTTGTTGTGATTAAAGTATTACTTTTCTAAAATCTTAGTTCGTAATTTTAAACTACTCCTAGTGGGATTGATATCTTGGACTCCATTAGAGCCATATATTACTTGAGCGATACTTATACTTGCGTTGATAAGTGTGACTTTATAATTATTGAATATTTATTACATCCATATTTTTCTTATATTTTTATTGCATATAAAATTTCACTGTCAAGTTTTTGGCGCCGTTGCCGGGGATTTAAATCTTCTAGTGGCGCTGTCAAATTCTTGTATTTTTAGGTATATATAAGTCGCCGGTCAAGTTTTTGGTGTCGTTGCCGGGGAGTGATTGAGTGAGTGAGTCAAATCACGATTAGTGTAACAGACAAATTAGAATTATTAGAAAATTTTTACTTGAATTGCAACTTACTTTTATATTTAGTTACTTATATTACTGAGTACTGATTTTAAATTGTATGCGTAAATTTAGACCTGAAAATCTTATACCCTACGATTCAGAATTAGAACACACTGTTAGAAGGATTAAAAGATTAAGAAGAGAACCGAGAAATTCTGATACAATGGAAAACAACATGAACAATCAAAGAATAGAGAATGAACACCAACCTAGACTCCTAAGAGATTATGCAAATCCTACAGCAGATGAAATTCACTTATCTATCCAAAATCCTGCTGTAGCTGTTAATTCATTTGAGCTTAAACCTGCTATTATCCAAATGGTATAAAATAATCAATTCAGAGGTACACCAAATGAAGGTCTGAACCTACACCTCGCTAGTTTCTTAGAACTGTGTGCTACTTTTAAATATGATAGATTCTCAAACGATGCTATGAGACTTAGACTTTTCCTTTTTCACTGAGGGATAAGGCTAAAATGTGGTTAAATTCGTTAGCACCAGCATCTATTAGAATTTGGGGAGAACTTTCACAGAAAATTTTATCCAAATATTTCCCTCCATCTAAAACTGCTAAACTTAACATCGTTCTTTCAAACTGATGGAGAGTCAATATATGAAGCTTGAGAGAAATTTAAAGATCTTCTTAGAAAGTTCCCTTATCATTCGNTAATTCATTTTATCCATTCACTATAATTTCTTGTCAAGGAGAAGGATGTTTTCTTATATATTGAATATCACAATTAACGTTAGTCTCTATAATTAGTTATTATCCAAATTATCTACTTATTTCAATTGCATATTAGTGACAAATATGCAACTTGAACGTTGTTGTAGTGGAAGTATTACTTTTTATTAAACCTTAGTCCGTAGTATTCTATTTCTCCCTGTAGGATCGATATTTAGGACTACATTAGAGCCCTATATTACTTGAGCGATACGTATACTTGCGTTGACAAATCGACTTTAAAATTATTGAATATTATATCTACACATCCTTATAAAATCAAACATTTATATATAAAGTCGCAGTCAAGTTTTTGGCATCGTTGCTGGAGTTTAAATTATCTAGTAGCGTCATCAAATTCTTGTAATTGTTGATTTACAAAATAGGTCGGTCCGTCTGATCACGTGTATATCAGAAGGATGGCCCAGGTTGGTCGGACGAGCGAACGGAGCGATAAAGAAGGAATGCATGGAGGCTGAGTCAGATAATGGTGTCCAATAATGCAGCGATGCATGGGACTTCAGAGAATATCAGGTTGATGAGGCGACTGAGCTAGCTAAGTAGGAAAATATGAATTTTGATTTATTTTAATTCCCGAAACTTAGGAATTTTATATCTTTGCATAGAAAAATCATAAAAATAAAAAAAAAAATTTTGCTCAATGAACAGAGGAAAATAATGTGAAAAAAAACTAAAATTATTTGACTTATATTTTATTTTTAATTAAATAAACACTTAAAGACTTAATTAAATCATAAGTCATTAAATACTAATCACCATGGCTTAATATTTTGGGGGTTTAAACTTCTTGTCCTTAGGTGTGTTCTCAGATTTTTCCAAAGTCATTAAATAAACTTAATTAAACCATGGCTTAATATTTTTAATTAAATAAACACTTAAAAACTTAATTAAATCATAAGTCATTAAATACTAATAACCATGGTTTAATTAAATAAACACTTAAAAACTTAATCAAATCATAAGTCATTAAATACTAAGGACAGACAGTTTATTTTGGTTGAATTAATGAATTAACTTTGAAAAATTCCTATTTTGAATAAAATAATTATTATAAATTAAATAAACATGAGAAAATTACAGTTTCTCCTCTGATATTTTATTTGACCCATGAGTGAAATATTATAGAAATTTCAAAGTCATTTGACTTACATTTAATATGTTATGAATTGAGGAACCCCAAGGACAAAATGGTAATTTTAAATTTTTTATGCCTTAATTAAATTTTAGCATTGATTAAAAGGTAAATGGGTAATTTTGATTATAATGAAAGTTTTTGGATGGTTGAAACTTAAGGGATTAAGTGGTAGAAACCAATGCCTCGCTTTTCTATAATAAAAGTATAATTGTAATTTCCCCCAATTATTATAATTCAAATGTTTATTAAAATAAAAGATCCTTAGGTGAGGGATTTGATTTTCGAAAATGATAAATCACTAGTTTAAAACCCCTAGTTAATATTTGAGTTGACATTATAATCATTAATAAGGATTAAAAATACCATATAATTTAACATCCTTAAAAGTCTGAACTCATCCACACATAAGTCTTACTGGCTTAGTAGTTAACTAGGCTTGATTTGAATTTACTTAACGAGGTTTAGGAAATAGAAATTATTATGAACATTTTGCAAACACCACAATCCCAACTCTAATTTTAGGAATAAAATTCTTAGTCACCTAATCTTGCCCTCAAGGGCACCCATTTATCTAACTTTTAAGTAAAATATTAAATGGCAAATTAAGTACTCCCCTCATGAGACGATTAAAACATCAGGTTTACTGAGCATAAATTATTTAAACTCCAATGCTTAACTTTATATGATTATTTAAACAATATACTAAGTTCAAATGAACTCGGAATGTTTCAAAAGATGTTAAAGGTTGCTTGGGGTCATGCTCCAAACACCTTTATGATCTTTTAGATATTTTGAAGGATTAATGAACCTATTATACTTTGCTCAAGAAAATCATCCATTTTAACTTCCATGGAATCATCAGGTTGTGACACAAAACTCAGTAGGGGTAGCTTGAACCTTCATCCCTATTTTTTCTTTCCTGCAATTTTATTTAAATTTCTACAAAATTATATACATGCTACAAAAGCTAATCCTTTAGCGAGAGCAGCAAGAAGATGATAGGTACGCTTTTACAGATTTATTTAATTTATTTTATTTTACTTATTGTGATTTATTCTTATTTTAAAATATTATACTTGCTTAGTTGTAGTTTTACTTCACTTGCAAAACAAAAACAAACTTTCAAAACCAACCAACTTTTTCAAAATTAATCAACACTTTTTCAAAACCAACTTTGAGGTAGTCCGCCTAGTGTGGCATATATCCTCAACTTTATCTTTAGGCTTTTACACAATTATGTTGTTCAGTCTAAGTACTAGCTCACCTTAAGTTCTGAGGTTGTCACTTGTTGTGACATAAACCCTCCTATTTTCTAAGCTATTTGAATGATTGTGTCATACAAATGTAAACCCTAAATAATAATAATTGACAAGATGAAACATTTAATTATCTTCTCACCTAAATTGAAGACAAACTATAGGATAGCTTGGGAAGTCACCGAGGTTCTCCTCATAATCTATGGCAACCCCTAGTTCTTCTTCCTTTGGATTCCAAAATAAAATGTTTCAAATTTGAGCATTTCCCATTTGATATTTCTTAGTCCAAACTGTGAAAAGTCCTACCTTTTGAAATCCTTGAAGGCATAATTTTATGATATAAAATGAGAGTTTTCTTAGGTGACTTCGGTCATTTAAAATGTATTTAACTATAGGGGTTTTCCCTTATAGGAAACTTTATGAACCTAGCTTAATATAAACACTATCTAATCTTCTATATTATATAGAGAAACTTGTCGGCATATAAAAAATGGTTCGCATACCAAACAGATGTCATAAATTCTTTAGTATAGTTAATCGAGTCTCACTGTAAGTAAAATGTCTATTCCTCGGGATAGGTATGTCACTTTCGGTGTTGTGATCGATCATTTAAACTATTATTTGTATGGGATCAGTTAGGTCTTGTATTTTGAAAAATCAAAATATTACTTTAAACACTATTGTTCTAAAAATCAAATTTATATGTATATTAAATTAAATTTAAAGACATTAAGAAACACACACACACACTTTACCCTGCCGACACAGACATGATATTACTCCACACAGATTGTTTATCTTGATGTAATCATCCCACTTACCTTTTGGTTTGAATGTGAGTCCCTTTGCCTTTCATGCAAAAGATATTCAAGTTTATCAACTCAAGTTTTCCCTTCAATTAGCGCTCAGATTAGATGTTAAATCTAGTGTGTTTTCTATTATGATATAATCAGTCTGCTTATCTTTTGGTTTGAATGTGATCCCCTGTGTTTTTTATTTTAAAGTGCTCAATCATTTGATGAGCTCTAAAAATCAAATTAATTGAATCTTAAGAACTTAAATCATACCGATTAAAAAAACCTTTTCAAAGAAAACAAAAAAATTTAACTTTAAAAAAAATCAAACTAACTTCAAAAACTAAAATCTCCAAATGAAAGCCTTTAAGCTGAATCTTTTAAACCAACTTTCTCAAGATCCTCAACTATGAAGAATTTTAACATATTTTGAATTTAAAATCAGAATTTTAATCTTTAGATTATCCCTGGAAATCAAAACTTTTATGCTGAACAATAATCTCTTACTTCCTAACTTAATTGATTTGTATCAGTCAGTGTTAATATATACACCGCATTTTGAATAGTATGCCACATATATTAGGGGCTCATTTGTTGATCACATTTTTTGTCAACCTTCTTACCTATGCTTAAATTTAGTTGAATTTTGCTTGAGCTTGAATTTGAGAAAACCCTAAACAAAGTAAAATTTTTAGCTAAATTTTATAAAAAAGAAATCAAAAGAATCATCAAACACAAATAATTTTAATAAAAATTAGGACAAACCTTTAACATCCCTAATAACTAAAATCTTAGAATTATTATTTTCTCTCTCAATGTTATTATATGACTCAAAATCTCATTACAAAAACTGCATGAGTTTTATTGTCACAAATAAAGATTATGCAAATAAATTTTATGATCATGTGGAACAATTTTGAAGTGAAATTCTTCAAGTAAAATTTTCATGAATAATGATTATCATCGTAACTCTATAAACAACATTCTCTTCCACAGGAAAATCTAGCGGTCCAAATTATATTATGTAAGTTTTATGATTTTCATATTCACATATGAAAATCATGCAAACCAATTTAGTGATCATTGGCACCATTTTTACATAAAATGATGCACCTAGGTCTCATGCATGAAAAAAGGTTATACATAAAAATTTTCCAATGAGTTTTTATTTTTTAAAACAAACTTTGTTATTGCATCTATATCATTGAAATCTTTCAAAATGAGTCCCTCCATTGTCAATTTCAACCTCATTTGGGTACCTTTTGAGCTGACAATAATCAGCAAAGAGAAAAACTATAATTTTGATAATAAAACAATAATTGGACCATAACTCCCTCAAAATAACTTCAAATCAACCCTAAATTCAACAAAAAGTTATTTTAAATTCAATAATAATCAATTTAGACTTATAAAATTCAATAAAAGTTTTGCTTAAATATCAACCCTAAATTAAACAAAAAGTTATTTTAAATTCAATAATAATCAATTTAGACTTATAAAATTCAATAAAAGTTTTGCTTAAATATCACAATTTTTGCTCATAAGGTGAGGCCCACTTAACCAGCCATATCATTTCATTGAGCTTGAACTAGCCAAATCTATTTACACAATTAAATTTCACATATTTTTCTCTATCAAATGAGTCTAAATTAATATTTGGCCATAACCAGCTCCCAACCACTCTGTAACCACTTGCCCAACCACCTAGCCACTTTGAATACTTATATCTTGAGATTGGGAACTCGCATACTACCAATCTACCGACTGACCACCTCCTCACAAACTGACCACCTCTTAGTCTATCACCTGCATGATTCCAGCTGGCCACACTGTTGTCCGACCACCTAATTTCCTCTAGCCAGCTAATGAACCTGTCACCACTCTAATCGGCCACTTGCCTTCACTTTATCCAACAAATTGGCAACTCAACTTCTCATAAACAGCCACCTTATTCCAACTAATTGGCCACTCAACTCCTCACAGGCGACCACTTTGATCCAACTGGCCATGGAAAAAGCGCAGACACCTGTGTTGAAACCAGAGATTGATGATACACCTAAAATATATAGTATTTTTAGACACATTTTTATACCTATTTTTGAGATATTACACTTTAATATAAGGTAGTTTTTGTGTTTTTCTTTCAAGTACAGGTAAAAAGGTGAAAAGTGCTTAAAGGAGTGAAAAAGGATCAAATTTGGAGAAAATAGGTGAAAAATGTGCAAAAGTGTTTTGGCGCCTAAGCGCCAGATCCGGCGCTTAAGCATCGGTTAAACAGAGAAGGTTGTGCCTAAGTGCCAGAGGCCCCGCGCTTAAGCGCCAATGGCAGTTATTGCATGAGTAAATTTAGTTTTTGTGAATTTTGAAGAGGTTTTTGAGGCACCTATTTGCTTAATCGGTGGTTACAACCACCATGGAGGAAAATTATTTCTAAAGGATGCATATCTTGGGGAAATACATCGAATCAAGACACATTTTGAAGGGATACCAATGCACCTTTTGGAGAATTATAGAAGAAGGAAGATTGAGACTTTGAAAGGGGTCCTGAAAGTAGTGTGAAAGTTTTAAAAGTTCTAAACTTGGGGAGTTGGTTGGAGAGATTTTCAGGCACTATATATTTATTCTTTTTATTTTAGTTATACATTGAGAGTGTTGTAAGAGAGAAGAGATTCAAAGGAACTTCAAGAGTTTGATGGGGGACTTAAGATAAGGTTTTTATCATTTATTTTAGAATACTTTTGGTTTTAATTGAGACTTGTTCTTGTTTTGACAATGATTTCTACTTTTAAACTAAAGTGTGATTTTATTTTCTCCATGGATTCTGGGTATTTTTCTTTATCTTTCTTCTTAAAATGATAGGTATTAAGTGTTGGATAGAAGTTGTGGAGAGTATTGATCTTTAATGTTGGAAGAAGTTGTGATGTATTAAATCCATGTACTTCATTTACTTCTTGATTTGACCAATCCAGATGTTAAAATTCGTTGTGAGAACATGTAAGAATTGGGTTGATATTGTCTCAGTCAACAATTGGAAAGAATCACATGAGGTTATACGAATTGCTAGTTCATATGATTGAGTGCAAATAAATAAGAAAATATTCATTGAAGGGTGTAGAGTTAGAGAACTTTAAAGTTACAGGTTAAAGTCCCCAACTTGGTTTATTATTTTATGTTATGATACAAGATGTTAGACCCCTGGTGGAGGGAATTGAGGGAACTAGAGTGAGAGCTAGTATCTTCTCTGCCTAGCCTGTCTTCAAAACTACTCAAACTTTAAATTAGCCAACGTTCTTTATAGCATCTCTAGTAAGGGTAAGAAATATTATTACTCCTACTTGGCACAACACAATATGCATACTTCCACAATTGAATTCCTAAACTTATTACTGATTTATGATAAGGAGAAAGATCTTTTCATATTTATTGTTTTTCTTCTATAAAAACTCAAGTTATCTTTTTAAGTTTGTTCTATTTTTGTAAAAATATTAAAATTATCAAAAATATTTAAACTTTCTTTACTGCAAAAATGTCTTTAGTTTAAATAATTTTCTTTTTAAAAATAAAAACTTTTCCAAAAGGTACATATTCTATATCTTCCCTGTGGGTTCGATATTCAGGTCTTAATCAAAAAGACATATATTACTTGATAACGATATGTATACTTGCGTAGTATCTCAATATATATAAATTTAAATTTAAATTTTTATTTTTCTTCGGGATCAAGTTTTTGGTTTTGTTGTAAAATAAGAAAATATAAGTGAAAAATATAATCAGAATTATTGTTATACTGTTGCATATAAGAAGTTTCGGGATCAAGTTTTTGGCGCCGTTGTCGGGGAAGTGAAGTGAACTGTAAAGAATCTATTGATTTAAAAGAAAATGTCCATTTTTATAGTCTTATTTAAACTTTAAATTACTGTATTTTATTTTGTGTGTTTAGTTTTATTTTATTTTATGTTAGTGTATGCGTAGTTCAGGTTCTAAAGGACTAATGTCCTACTACTCTGAATTAGAGAGGACTGTTAGAAAAATCAGAAAAACCAAAAAAATTAAAAAACTTGAAAAAATCTGAAAAAATTATTAAATTGAAATGATCAAAATGTTGAAATTCATCAAGAGTTTAGACCTTTAAGAGATTATGCTAACCCTAATTTAGATGAACTTCATTGCAGTATTCAAAAACCTATTGCAGTAGCTAATTCATTTGAGTTTAAACTTGTTATCATCCAAATTGTAACAAATAATCAATTTGGGGGATCACTAACTGAAGATCAAAATTTACATATTGCCAATTTTTGAGAATTGTGCGCTACAGTTAAATACGATGGTGTATCAGATGATGTCTAAGACTTGGGTTATTTCCTTTCTCACTAAGGGATAAAGCTAAGATGTGATTTTATTTATTAGCACCTCGATCTATCAAAATTTGGGTTGATTTAGCACAAAAATTCCTTGCTAAATATTTTTCACCATCAAAAATTGCGAAGCTTAGAAATGACATTACATCTTTTAATCCGTTTGAAGGGGAATCTATTTATGAAGCATGGGAAAGATTTAAAGAACTTTTAAGAAAGTGTCCACACCATGTTATACCAGATTGATTAATAATTCAAACTTTCAGAATGGATTACTTGGGTCACTTGGGTCACTTAGATCAATTATCGTTGCCACTACTAGTGGTTCATTGATGTCAAAACCATTTCATGACGCTTATGCTTTAATTGAAGAGATGGCTACCAATAATTTTCAATGGCCTTCTAAGAGGGTGAATCCTACAAAAGCAGCCAATATTCATGAATCTGATTCATTTATTATATTAGCAAATCAATTTGTTGTAATGTCAAGGAAGTTAGACCAATTTGGAATGAGTTTTTCTCAACTAATTTTTATGATTAAAAAGAATTCATTAGGTCAAATAGTATATTCTCAAGCAACATTAGAAAATTTGAATGCCATAAATAATAAGCAGAATAACCCATATTCAAATTATTATAACCCATGTTGGAAAAGCCATCCCAAATTTAACTAGAATAACAATTCGGGTGGTAATAATTAGCAATGGGGGAACAACCAAGTAAACCCATTAGGAAACTGGAACAATCAAGGGAATAATTATTATAGTTTTACTTATCCTCTAGGTTTCAACAGTAATACGCAATTTAAGGAGAAGAAGTTGTTTGTAGAAGAAGTGGTATTACAAATGGGAAATCAATTATAAAGTCGAGGAGCTACAATTAGAAATATTGAGAATCAACTTGGGCAAATAGCAAATTAATTAAGTAATAGATCCCAAGGAACACTTTCTAGTAATACTAAATAAAATCCAAAAGATCAGAATAAAGAACAAGTAAAAGCCGTTCAACTTAGAAGTGGAAGAGAGTTGGAAGGTAGGGTTTAAAAAGAAATTGAAGTACAGAGAGAAGAAATTGAAGAATCAAAAGAGGACACTCAAAAAGATTCTGAAAGACCTATTTCTCCACTAAAAATTATTTTGAAAAAACCACCACCTCTATTTCCTCAGAGACTTTGTCAGCAGAAGTTGGATAAACAATTTTCAAAATTTCTGGAAATCTTTAAGAAGCTTACAATTAATATTCCATTTGCTGAAGCCTTAGAAAAAATGTCAAGCTATG
Source organism: Phalaenopsis hybrid cultivar (assembly GCA_002079205.1). Lineage (NCBI taxonomy): Eukaryota > Viridiplantae > Streptophyta > Magnoliopsida > Asparagales > Orchidaceae > Phalaenopsis > Phalaenopsis hybrid cultivar. The sequence continues at coordinate 649,177 of JXCR01128971.1, read as the reverse complement.
TAAAGTTTATGAAGGATATTCTCAACAGGAAAATGAAGTTTGAAGATAATGAGACTATTGCACTTAGTGAGGAGTGCAGTGTTACAATTTAGAAAAAGCTTCCTGAAAAGCTTAAAGATCCTGATAGCTTCATAATTCCATGTGCAATAGAAGACAGATTTTATGGGAAAGCTTTATGTGATTTAGGTGCAAGCATTAACCTTATGCCATTATAAATATTCAAAAGATTGGGATTAGGAGAAATAACCCCCACTACTATAACTCTGCAGTTAGTAAATCGCTCGATAACATACCCTAAAGCAGTTATAGAAGATATCCTAGTGAAAGTAGATCAAATTATCTTTCCGGTTGATTTCATTGTGCTAGATATGGAGGAAGATAAAGAGATACTTATTATTTTGGGGAGACCTTACCTAGCCAGAGGAAGAGCAATGATAGATGTGCATAAATGTGAATTAACAATGTGCGTCAATGATCAAACTATTACTTTTAATATTTAAAGATCAATGAAATATCCTACAAAAGGTAAAAATGATGATTGTTATAGGATGGATGTTATAAGAAATCTAAGTGAATGTCATTTCAAAACAACTTATGAAGAAAAATTTGAAGAAAATGATTTGGAATACAAGCAAGAAGAGGAGTTAGATCAATGTGAAGAACTTTTTCAGAAAGATTCAAACTATGTTTGAGAAAGTTTTGAAATTTTGGACACAATAGACAAAGATAAATCATTTTGTCCATCAATTGAAAAATCTTCAGAACTAGAGTTGAAATTACTTCCTAAACATTTAAAATATGTTTTTTTAGGAGATTCATCTACTTTACCAGTTATAATTTCCTTAAATTATGATGGAAGAAAGAGAAAGATTGATGAAAATTTTGAAAATTTTTATAAAAGTCTTTGGATGGACAATTGTTGATAATAAAGGAATCAGTCCTTCAATTTGTATGCATAAAATTCATATGAAAGAGAATTGCAAACCCAGGGCTGATCCTCATAGGAGATTGAATCCTGTTATGAAAGAAGTTATTAAGAAAGAAATTTTAAAGTAGTTAGATGTTGGAATTATCTACCCTATTTCAGATAGTTTATGGGTTAGTCCAATTCACTACCTTCTTAAGAAAGGAGGAGTAATTGTACCTGTGAATGAACATAATCAATTAATACCTACTACACAAGTTACAGGGTATTGAATATGCATTGATTATAGAAAATTAAATCTTGCAACTAGGAAAGATCATTTTCTATTACTCATTCTAGATCAAATGCTGGATAGACTAGCTGGGCAAAAATACTTTTATTTTCTGGATGAATATATTGGTTATCACCAAATACAAATATCTCCTGAGGATCAAGAGAAAATAACTTTTACCAGTCCTTATGGTACTTTTGTTTTTAGAATGATGCTTTTTGATTTATGTAATGCCCCTACTACATTTCAAAATTGTATGAATGAAATTTTTTGTGATTTAATTGAAAAAGGGATTGAAGTATTCATGGATGAACTTTTCAGTGTTTGAAACTTCATTTGACTCATGTTTAGAACATTTATCTAAAGTTCTTAAGCCCTGTGAAGAAACAAATTTAGTCCTTAATTAGGAAAAATGCACAGATTATGATAGCAGGAGGAATTGTATTAGGTCATCAAATATCAGAAAATGGTATGGAAGTAGATCTTGCTTAAATTCAAGTGATCGCTAATTTACCTTATCCAACAAATGTAAGGCAAATTAGGAGTTTTTAGGACATGCTGGATTCTTCAGACGATATATTAAAGACTTTTCAAATATTGTTAAGCCTTTATGCCATTTACTGGAGAAAGATGCAATTTTTAATTTTGATGAGGAATTGCTAAAAGCTTTTAATTTATTAAAAGAAAAATTAATCACAGCACCAATTATAGTTTCACCAAACTTGGAAAAACCTTTTGAATTGGTGTGTGATGCTAGTGATTATGCTATAGGAGTTGTTTTAGGACAATGATATGATGAATTTTTCAAAGTAATTTACTATGCTAGTAAAACTCTTAATGAAACCCAAATCAATTATACAGTAGTGGAAAGAAGAGTTATTATCAATAGTATATGCTTTTGATAAATTTAGATCATATTTAATTGGAACTCATTATGTGGTGCATACAGAACATTCTGCTATTAAGTACTTAATGAAAAAGAAGGAGCTAAAGCTAGACTTATAAGGTGGATTCTTCTTTTGCAAGAATTTGATTTTGAAATGTTAGATTGAAAAGGGACTGAAAATCAAATTGTTGATCATTTGTCTAGGCTTGAGTTAGAAAAACCACTCTATTTTGAAAAATAAATTAATGAACATTTTTCATATGAGAAATTGTTCACTATTAATTAGTGGTGTGTTCTTTGGTATGCTGACATTGTGAACTTTATTGTTAGTGATATTATTTCCTAGGAATGACATACGAACAAAAGAGNCTATTGGCCTACAATTTTTAGAGATGTTAATGCATATATCAAAACTTGTGATAGATGTCAACAAGT
>JXCR01128971.1:489194-646587 GCA_002079205.1 Phalaenopsis hybrid cultivar | reverse complement strand
CCCTCAATTATATGCTAGAAGTTGAAATATTTGATGTTTGGGGATTAGATTTCATGGGACCATTTATACCATCTTTCAGAAATTTATATATTCTGTTAGCAGTGGACTATGTATTCAAATGGATAGAAGATGTTGCTTTACCTCGATGTGATGCTCAAAGTGTTACAAATTTTTTTAAAACTGAATATTTTGTAGATTTGGGATGTCGAGAGTTATCATTACTGATGGGGGAAGTCATTTCAAAAATGCCATAATGGAGAATTTATTAAAGAAATATCATATAAATCATAGGATTGATACTGCTTATCATTCTCAGACAAGTGGTTTGGTTGAATTATCCAATCGGGAAAATAAAATAATTATAAAAAACTCTGTGAATCCAACAAAAATGGATTGGTCAGTCAAACTTGACTATGCTTTGTGGGTATATAGGACTGCATACTGAACTCCTATAGGAATGTCCCCATATAGGCTAATATTTGGGAAAGCTTGTCACTTACCAGTTAAACTTGAAAATAAAGCATATTGGACGATTAAAGAGTTCAATTATAATTTGAAAAATGCTGGTGAGAAAAAATTATTGCAATTAAATGAGCTTGAAGAGATAAAGAATGAATCCTATGAGAATGCCAAGATTTATATAGAAAAGATGAAGATGTGGCCTGATCGAAGGATTCTTATTAAAAATTTTTAGCCAGGGCAACAAGTTTTGCTATATAATGCAAGGTTAAGATTATTTCCAAACAAACTTAAGTCCAGGTGGATGGGCCCATTTGTTGTGATGAAAGTTTATCCTTATGGAGCTGTGAACTTAACTCCGTGGATGGGCCCATTTGTTGTGATAAAAGTTTATCCTTATGGAGCTGTGGATATTAAAGATCGTAAGTCTGAAAAAATATTTAAAGTTAATGGACATAGACTGAAACCTTATTTTATAGGGGATCGGCATAAACTTAATGATGGAAACATGTTGGGTCAACCAGAATAAGCACTGGTTATGTCGGGCTGACGACGTAAAATAAAGCGCTTTGTGGGGGACAACTCATAGTTATCAGTGTGTTTTTATTTTGAATATTGTTTTATGTGTGATTAAGAAAATTGGGGTAGTATTTTTGAAACTATTATGTGTTAATAAATATTTTAAGACTTTATTTAGTGACCAAGACATGTTAGAATGAGAATTTTGATGTTAAGTTGATAAGTGCAAGAATGTGCAATGGCGCTTAAGCGCCATATCCAGTGCTTAAGCATGAAAGCTTAAGCACATGTGAAAAATTTTTATTCTAAGAGGTTTAACCGCCAATTAGTTTGTGAAAATGTGCCAAGGAAGTTTCTAAACGGGTCTAGGAGTTATTGGAAGGATTTAGGCCTATAAATAGAAGGGTTTGGTGAAGTAATTTCACCCTAGATCATTTCTAGCCCTAAAAGTCTAAGGGAAAGTGAGATTTAGAGAAAATGTCTTCATGGGAGATGGATTTGAAGAAGAAGGAAAAAACTGTGAGGAAGAGGTTCATTAATTCAAAGTGCACAAGAGATGTATAATGGTTTCTTAGCCGTTAGTATTGACGGGATATCAGAGAAAATAACGGTTTCTTAGCCGTTAGTATTGAAGGGATATCAGAGAAGATCAATAAAATTGAGAATACTATGGCTTTATTGGAGACAAAGGTACTTGAGTTGCATGCACATCTAGAGCATATTGAATGGCAATTGAAGATGCAATTTAGCCACATAAGTTAGATAGAGGAAGCGGATAAGGCGATGTTCATAAAGCAGAAGTGGATTGAAGAAGATAGTATCAAAGCTCGTCACCACTGTCAGTTTTATCAACTCTATATTCCTGGAGAGACTAATGAAAGACAAGAATTTATTGTTCCTTCGAATGAAGAATGTAATTAAGTTTAGTGTTAGAATTTGTGTGTTAGAAGTTGTTTTTTTCAAGTTGTTTAGTGTTCAAGTCTTTTTTTTAGTATTTATGATTTTTTATATGTGTTTAATTATGAAATGATTGTTATGTATTTGTATTTAAGAAAATTTTCTCATTCAAGACTATTTGGAGTGAGAATTAAGTGTTTAAAGGTATTTGTACTTGTTTGTGAATTAATATAAGTTTGTTTATGTGAAAATTTGTGTTATTTTTAGCCTCGAATTAAAATAGTTATTATGGAGAATATTGAGAGAGACGAGAGTTATAGGAAGTTGAAAATAATCATTTAAGTGTTATGAGACCATTTAGGAGTGGTTTACTTAGGCAAATAGTGCATTTTACTTTAATTTCAAAATTTTGAAAATCGTGCACTGGCTCTTAAGCGTCACATCTCGCGCTTAAGTGTGAGCCAACCCAAGAGGTAGGTGCCTAAGCACCACTTACCCATGCTTAAGTGTCGGTTCACGAAAACCGGTTCGCGAAGGTTTAAAAGTAAAATTTTGGCCCAAAAATCACCATTTTTATGCCTCCCGTCAAAATTGCAATTTTGGAAGGCTAGGGCACATCTAAGGTGAAGATTTATTGGTGGAAATAATTGAAATTTGCTCGATACAAGTTCCTTGAGGTAAGAGATTTACTTTTATGCAAAAATTTTGGATTTTCACTATGTATTTTGAGCACATTTGGAGAAATTCAAAAATTCACTATTCATGATGAAAAATGAGAAAACAAGATCTATAGAAAATTGCATGGGAAGTGTAGATTATACTTTGGAAGTTTAGTTTAGTAATTTAGACTTGATTTTTTAAGTTATTTTTGGAATTTTTAAAATTTATAGAATGGCACCAAGAATGAAGAGGAGCAAATGAAAGAGCCCTTTCAATTCGAGTAAATTTGTTAGTTCGAAGACTCAGGATCGTTACAGTGATGATTTGTAATCACATAAACTGATTCAGGAGCGGTGTTTTAGGAATCCAGGTGGAGATGTAGAGGATTTGATCATTCGCCGACGGTGGGAACGATTTGTTGTTTCTCTGTTGTGGTGGTTATTTCTGTTGGTAGGGAGTTCTATGCAAACCTCCCTGAGGCTGAAGATAATAGAGTCATGGTTCGAGGAAAGTTGGTACCTTTTTCACCTGACGTAATCAACTTGTTTTATCATCTGCCACCTGATATGTTATGTTTTTATGCAAATTATAGTCCGACTAAAGCGGAGTTAGATGAGATTATTTCTTACTTGACTGTTGGAACAGGACTTTGAAAGATCACTAATGAGAGGAGAGTCAACTTCCCACTTTAAAGTTATGTGCACCTTCAAAGGTCTGACACTATTTTATTTTTGCTCGTCTGCTACCAACAAATCATCTCAGTGAAGTGACCAGAAAGAGAGTGACATTAAATTATTATATCCAGGAAGGAAAGCTCATCAATTGATTTGTCAGACTATCATCAGTTCTGCCACCGCCATTAATACTGCAGGTCTGGGATTTACTTCCTTGTTATTTTCTTTGTGTGAGCAGGCTAGAGTTAAATATGATAGTTGGGAGGAAGTGTTCTTACCCCTAAAGCCCATCACTAAGGTGAATGTGAAGACTTATTCTGAGCATTCTATTTTTGGCTGGAGAGCATGATTTTCTAAGAGTTGTGGAATGAAGACGTCTACTGCTTCTACATCTAGACCATCTATCTCATGTGCTTCTACATCAAGAGGTGAGTCTACTAAAACCAAAGATCAATTATTGCAGAGGATGATGGATAATATTAACTATACCGCTGATAGGGTACAAAATTTAGAGCGTTTTGCAGATCATACTGATAGGTATAATAGGAGATAAAGTGATTATGAAGAGAAATTTCACTCATCTTTGGAGCGCCTCATTAGGGGTAACCAAAGAATGCAATTTCCTCCAAATCCTAGATGCCCTAACTATGAGCCTGTAAAAGTTTGGGCTAGCGGTGATTCAGAGGATGAGGAGTAGAACTGGGAGATTTATTTTTATGATTGTAATATGATATGAACTATGTGGTCGGGCTTGCTACATATGCATCTGTGTGTTGATTTGAACTATGTGATGTGGTTTAGGCTTTTATGTTCAAGTGAGAATTGTGATGTGATGTGTTTTCATGTTTGGGACTTGAGACATGTATGTATGTTTACTTGTTTAGATATTGTGATGTGTGAGACTTTTATTTTTAATTGTATTGTGATGTTTGTGTTAGTTAGTAGTTTATTTTAAAATTCTAGGGTTGTAACTGTTGTGAGTTTTGTGATTTATTTAGTTTAGAACTTAACTTAATTATATGTCTTTTATAAAGTTAAAAATCTTGCTATCATTAATCTTAAATTTAAAACTTAGGAAACTGCTACCCTGCATTTTTCTTTTATCATGTTAGTGTGTTTGTTTTTATGTTAAGACAATAAATTCAAGTTAGTGTGTTAGTTTGTTTTTATGTTTATACCCACTGTTTAGAAGTCTATTGAATCTCTATATGTTAAATTGAAATGAAAATATTAGAAAATTTGATCAAAATTAATTTTACTCATATTTTTAGTTTTATACTTGTATCATTAGGGTTAAAATTCTTGTAAGTATGTTATTTTTATTTTCATTCCTGCTTATATATATTTGATGCTAAATTGTTTAATCTGTTAAAAATTTAATTTTGGGGGGTGAAGAATATTTTCTCAAATGAACTACAACTGAATTTGATTTAAAAATAAAAAATGATCATGTATATGAAGTTATATTAGGGAAGTAAAATTTGATTTTAGAAATGAGTAAGGTATGTATATGAAGTTATATTAGGGAAGTAAAATTTGATTTTAGAAATGTGTAAGAAAATTTAGTTAAAATTTTTAAAATTTGATTTTAGAAATGAGTAAGAAAATTTAATTAAAATTTTAAATTAGGGAAGTAAAATTTGATTTTAGAAATGAGTAAGAAAATTTAGTTAAAATTTTAAGTAATGAAATGAACTACTAGTGAATTTGATTTGAAAAGAAAAATTGATCATGTATATGAAGTTATATTAGAATTGATTTTAGAAATGAGTAAGAGAATTTAGTTGAAATTTTGAGTAATGAAGAAAAACTTTAAGGTAAAAATTTTTAGTGTAGAAAATGATTAATATAAGTAACTATCTTTAGTAAGAAACATTGTATTTTTAAAAATTTTAGAAATTTACACTTTTACTTTTAATACTTAAATTTCTTTTATTAAAAAAAAAAATTCAAAGCTATTATTATATTTATAAGTAAAAGTTTTATATCAAGACTTTGCTTTAGGAAAGGAAAAGTAGAATTCAAAATTATTAAAAGTCTATCCAGATATAGTAATTATTGCTTAAAAAAAGAAAAGAAAACGAGAAGAAGAGAAAAAGAAAGAAAAGAAAAAGAAAAGAAAAAGAAAAAGAAAAAAATATAAGGGAGGAGTAGTTTGAGGATTAGTGCCGAATCAAAATATTGTTCTACATTTGATCTTTTTAAAATATAAGACTTGAGAAAATCTTAAACTTATAGATATGATATAATAAGTAAAATTATTCTTAATAAAAATTTTTAAGTGGATATAATAAAAGAACTAAATCTTACAATATTTCTGAATTAGATAGAAACTCATATTTTCATCTCTCTTAACATTAAAAATTTCTAAATTTTAAGTGGGTCTCATTTACTGAATAATTTTTTTCTAAATTGGACTACTATATTTCTAAATCTAAATTTTAGTAACTCCTAAAAAAACTCATATACATATCATACATATTTATTTTTAAAAATTAAAGTGTCACTTGAGGACAAGTAACATTTTAAGTTTGGGGATTTTGATACGCATAAAATATATAGTGTTTTTAGACGCATTTTTATACCTATTTTTTAGATATTGGACTTTAATGGAAGGTATTTTTGTGATTTTATTTTAGGTACAGGTAAAAAGATGAAAAGTGCTTAAAGAAGTAAAAAGGATCAAATTTTAAGTGTGGGGCCTCTGGCGCTTAAGCGCCGATTAAATAAAGAAAACCGCGCCTAAGCGCTAGAGATCCCACGCTTAAGCGCCAGTGGCAGTTATTGGATGAGTAAATTCAGTTTTTTGTGAATTTTGAAGAGGTTTTTAAGGCACCTATTGGCTTAATATGTGGTTACAACCACCATGGACAAAAATTATTGTGAATGGATGCATCTCTTAGGAAAATACATCGAATCAAGACACATTTTGAAGAGATACCAAGGCACCTTTTGGAGAATTACAAAAGAAGGAAGATTGAGACTTTGAAAGGGGTCCTGAAAGTATTGGGAAAGTTTTTAAAGTTCTAAATTTGTGGAGTTAGTTGGAGAGATTTTCAGGCACCACATATTTATCCTTTTTATTATAGTTTTATATTGAGAGTATTTTAAAAGAGAAGAGATTCAAAAGGACTTCAAGAGTTTGGTGGAGGACATGAGNTTAGACACATTTTTATACCTATTTTTGAGATATTGCACTTTAATGAAAGGTATTTATGTGTTTTTCTTTCAGATACAAGTAAAAAAGGTGAAAAATGCCAAAATGAGTGAAAAAGGATCAAATCTGGAGCAAAAATGTGAAAATGGTGCAAAAGTGTTTTAACGCCTAAGTGCTAGATCCGGTTCTTAAGGGCCGGTGAACTAGAGAAGGCCGCGCCTAAGCGCCAGAGGCCCCGCGCTTAAGCGTCAGAGGCAATTATGTGACGGTTTACTTCATTTTGCAGAATTTTGAAAGGACATTTGAGGCACCTATTAGTTAAAGAGGTAGTTATGTCCACTAGAAACAAAAATATGGTTAGAAGACTTATGAAAGGTGGCATCCTTTGGAGAGTATATCGAATTGGGACAGATTTTAAAGAGTTATCAAGGCACCTCTTGGAGATTTATAAAAGAAGGAAGTTGAGACTTTTTGAAGTGTGCTTGAAAGTTCTGAAAAGTGTCGGAAAGAGGGAGTTTTAAGAGATATTTTTGGAGAGATTTTCTGGCACTACAAATTTACTTTATTCTTTTTGTTATTAGTTTTATTTAGAGAGTCAAGAGTGTTGTACAAGCGAATAGATTCAAAGGAACTTCAAGAGTTTGGTGAAGGATTTGAGATAAGTTTTTTATCTTTTGTTTTTAAACTACTTTTAGTTTTAATCGAGACTTCTTGTTGGTTTGACAATGATTTCTACTTTTAAACTAAAGTGTGGTTTTGTTTTCTCCATGGATTTTGAGTAGTTTTCTTTATCTTTCTCCTTAAAATGATGNTATAAATCTTCATATTGATTCAACTCCTCTTCTTGCTTGTGTTCCAACTCTTTAACTTCAAATTTTTCTTCAAAAGTTATTTTAAAATGACATTCACTTAAATATCTTATAACATCCATTTTATAGCATTCATCATCTTTACCTTTTGCAGGGTCTTTCATTGATTTGGAAATATTAAATGTAACAATTTGATCATTGACGCGTACAGTTAATCATCATTTATGTACATCTATCATTTTTCTTCCTGTGGCTAGGAAAGGTCTCTCCAAAATAATATGTATCTCCTTATCTTCCTCCATATCTAGATCCACTTTCACTAGGTCGTCTTCTATAACTCCTTTAGGATATGTTATTGAACGATCTGCAAGCTGCAGAGTTATAGTAGAAGGGGTTATTTATCCTAATACTAATATTTTAAATATTGATAATGGCATAAGGTTGATGCTTGCACCTAAATCACATAAAACTTTTCAATAAAATCTGTCTTCTATTGCACATGGAATTGTAAAGCTACCAGGATCTTTCTGCTTTTTATGAAGCTTTTTCTGAATTAAGCACTACACTCCTCAATAAGTGCAACGGTTTCATTATCTTTAACTTCCTTTCTTGTTAAGAATATCCTTCATAAACTTCACATAGCTTGGCATTTGTTCTAAAGCTTCAGTTAATGGAATATTAATTGTAAGCTTCTTAAAAATTTCCATAAATTTTGAAAATTGCTTATCCAACCTTTGTTGTTAAAGCCTCTAAGGAAATGGAGGTGGTGGTTTTCCAAAATCAACTTTAAGTGGAGAAATGGGTCTCTCTAAACCTTTTGTAGCGTCCTCTTTTGGTTCTTCAATCTCTTCTCACTCTACTTCAGTCTCTTCTTGAATTATGCCTTCCAATTCTCTTCCACTTCTGAGTTGAACTTCTTTTACTTGTTCTTTATTCTGGTCTTTTGGATTTATTTCTGTATTACTAGGAAGTGTTCTTGCGATCCATTACTTAATGAATTTGTTATTTATCTCAGATGATTCTCAATATTTCTAATTTTAGCTCCTTGACTTTGTAATTGATTTCCCATTTGTAACACCACTTCTTCTATAGGCAACTTTTTCTCCTTAAATTGGGGATTACAGTTAAAACCTGGATGATAAGTAGGTCTATAATTATTATTCTCTTTGTTGTTCCAGTTTCTCAATGGGTTTACTTGATTGTTCCCACATTGATGATTATTGCCACCTGAGGTATTGTTCTAGTTAAAGTTGGGATGGTTCTTCCAACCTGGGTTATAATAGTTGAATAGGGGTTATTCTACATATTTTTTATGCCGTTCCAAGTCTCTAATGATGCTTGAGAATCTATCATTTAGCCGAATGAATTCTCTTCAATCATGGGAATTGGTTGAGAAAAATTCATTCCAAATTGGTCTAACTTCCTTGAAATTGCTCCAACTTGAATTGGTAGCATGGCAAAAGCATCAGTTTCGTGAATATTGGCTACTTTCTTAAGATTTACCCTTTCAGAAGGCCATTAAAAATTATTTGTAGCCATCTCTTCAATTAAAGCATATGTGTCATGAAATGGTTTTGACATCAATGAACCACCAGCAGTGACATAGATAATAGATCTAAGAGATCAAGCTAACGCATTATAAAAATTTTAAATTATTAACCAATCTGGTATAGCATGGTGTGGACACTTTCTTAAGAGCTCTTTAATTGTTCCCATGCTTAATAAATAGATTCTTTTTCAAACTGAAAAAAAGATGTGATATCAATTCTAAGCTTTGAAATTTTTTTATGGCGGAAAATATTTAGCAAGGAATTTCTATGCTAAATCACTCCAAGTTCTGATAGTTCCAGGTGATAACAAATGTAACCATATCTTAGCCTTATCCCTCAGTGGAAAAGAAATAATCTACGTCTTATAGCATCATCTAACACACTATCATATTTAAATGTAGCACATAATTCTAGAAAATTGACAAGATGTAAATTTGGATCTTCAGTTGGTGCTCCCTCAAAATGATTATTTGATACCATTTGGATAATAGCAGGTTTAAGCTCAAATGAATCAGCCACTACAACTAGTTTTTGAATACTACAATGAAGTTCATCCACTGTAGGATTTGCCTAATCTCTTAAAGGTCTAAACTCTTCAATATTTTAATTATTTTGATTTGTCATTTCTTGAAATTTTTCAAAAATTTTTAAATTTTAAATTTCTCTAATAGTTTTTTCTAATTCAAAATTGTAAGGCACAAGTCCTGTGGAACCTGAACTACACATACATCACTATAAAACACATAAAATAAAATAAAATAAAAACACACAAATAAGAACTTTATATAAAAACACCACTACAATATTCCTACAATAAATCTTAAAGTTTAAATAAAACTTTATAAAAATAGAAATTTTGCTTTCTAAAAATGTCTTTTGAAAATTTTTGTAATTTTTCATATTTTTCCTTTTCTTTTATACCACGCAACGGTGCCAAGAACTTGGATCCTTACTTTTTATATAGATATAAAATGTGATGTATGTGATTATATACTTTAACTTCCTTAATAGTTATTCTTAATTTGCAACAAAGTCAAAAACTTGATCCAAAGCAAAAGCTGGGCAAGTTTTCCACTATGAAACAAATAAGAATAAAATTTTAATTTTAAATATGGGATACTAAGCAAGCATACGTATCGTTATCAAATAATATGGGACTTTTTGATTAAGCCCCGAATATCAAACCCACGGGGATAATGCCTATATGCTTTTTAGCAATTTAGAAATTTTCGATGACAAAAATCTACCTAGCAAAATATTCTTACTTAAACTTAAGATGCTAAAATAGGATTGAAAATTTGATTCTTTTTGTAATTTTTTGGTTTATGAAAATAAAGTAAGCAATTAATTAACTTAACCAAATACTTGCAAGATGAAGTTGATATAAATAAAATAGCAATTAATTAACTTAACCAAATACTTGCAAGATGAAGTCGATATAAATAAAAAATCTTTTTCCTTATCATGAATCGGTAATAAGTAGAGAAATTTTGTTATGGAAGTATTCTAAATGTGTTGTATTAAATAGAAGTAATAATATTTTTTACCCTTACTAGAGATGTTATAAAGAATATTGGTTAATCTATAGTTTGAATAGTCTTGAAGAACGGTTAGGTAGCGAAGATACTAGCTTTCACTCTAAATTTTCCTCTTCTCCCTCCACCTGGGGGCTAACATCTCGTATCAAAATCTAAAAATATAAATCAAATTGGGGGCTTTAGCCTATCACTCAAAAGTCCTCTAATTCTACAACCTTGAAAATTTTATTTCTCTATTTAATTGCACTTAACCCCATGAACTACATTCTCATCCTTGAAATCAATATATGATTCTAACCATTTATTGACTGAGACAATACCATCTCGGATCTTACATGTTCTCACAAAAGGTATTAACATCTTAATTGGCCAAATTAAGAAGGAAATGAAGTGCAAGGTTTCAAATCATCACAACTTCTTCCAACATTGAAGCCTAATACTTCACACAACTTCCTTTCAACACTTAATCACTTATCACTTTAAGGAAAAAAGATAAAAAAACTACTCAAAATTCATGGAGAAAACACAACCACACATGAGTTTAAAAGTAGAAATCATGCACAAAAAAAATATATAAATTAAAACCAAGTGTAGTCACAAAGATAAACACTTATCTCAAATCTTATCCACCAAATGTCTTGAAGTTCCTTCAAATTCTCTTCCTTCACTCACAATACAAACTAACTCTCAAAATAAAAATAAAAGTGGCCGCCGGTGGCAGTGGAAATGGGTGGCGGCAACAACTTAGTTGGATGATGGCTATATATTTCATGGGTTGCTGGCCTCCTCTCTTAGAAAATCTAAATCTTTTCTTATAAAAATCCTAGGGGTGAATTGGTGTTTCTTCAAAAAGGTGTCTCCAATCAATGAATCTTCTAAAGTTGCCTCCTCAAAAGCCAATTGAATAAATTTTCGTGTCTATGGGTTATTTCCCACATTTTTACCAAGGTTTGCTTCAAGCACCTCTTCAAAAGTCCATTTAAATTAAATAATTCATCTCATAACTACTTCTGACGATTAAGCGCAAGTATCTAGCGCTTAGGCTTGAAACCTCTGGTGCTTACGTGTCAATTCTGAGTGCTTAGGAACCCTAGTTTATGTTTGCACTTTTCTTCATTTTTTCTCCAAATTTGACCATTTTTCACTTCTTTTAGCATTTTTCATCCATTTGATTGTACCTGAAAGAAAAACTCATAAATACCTTTCATTAAAGCACAATATCTTAAAAATAGGTATAAAATGTGTATAAAAATACTATATATTTTAGGTGTATTAGAAGGCACTAAAGAAACTTGTAGCAATAAAGTGGAATACAACGTGTTAGCCATCTTCAGAAGTTGACCACCAAGCTAAGCATCTATGATGCTCTGATTCTGTCAAAGGAGATGCGGGAAGCTCTGGTGAGGGCCTTGCTTGACTCAGAGATTCGCTTAGCTCAATTGATTCATAACTCGTTGGATGAGGTCTGCTCATTAGGATAACATTACAGTGTTACCTTCATGGAAAATGACCTATTGCTCGGTAAAATGGACCATAACCGACCACTATACCTTTCAGTCACCATTGGAAAGTTTACAGTCTCTAGAGTGTTAGTTAATCTAGAAGCCTCTTTAAATGTGATGAAGCTTCACACTTTAGCCTACTTGGACATTGATGCTCGAGCCCTCAAAACTGATAGGATGATATTAAGAGGCTTCAATCATAGGGGAGGAGAGCTATTGGATCGATAACATTACCTATGGTGATTGGTGATCTAGGAAGAATAACAGCCAAATTTCCACATAATCGATTATGAGACACCTTTCAATGCCCTAGTGGGTCAATCATGGATCCATGAGTACCAGATGGTTCCATAGTCTTTGCACCAGTGTATAAAATACTATGAAGGCGATCAAGAGCAATGCATGAAGGGAGATTTACAGCCGTTTATGTGCATGAAATTGGTATCCATGAAGATTCCACCTACTACGCACCCAAAAAAATATTTTTCTCTAGAAACACCGTGCTAAATAAGGTAAAAGAATTAGAAGATACACAAGATGAAGAACATCCAATTCTAGTTCACTAGCTCCTCACCACTCCCTTGTGGCAAGATGGTGAAGGTTTCTCCAGAGCTTGCACCCGAGGTTGAGGTAAAAATGATGGGAGCATTGGAAAAAAGAATTTTGTGATCAACATTGGTTGAGAAGACAGTTCTAAGGAAGAAGAAATCAAGAAAAAAGCAATGATGATAATTCCAAAGAAGCCTCAGTTTGAGATTTCTCTAGAAGATGTGAAGAATAAAGAATACAAATCAATGTATGACAGGATCAACAACTATGTGTAGACTGTGATCCTATCCCTGATTTGTTCTAATAAGATCGAGAGGTTGGTGTTCAAGGAAGTACATGGTGTTGATGTCAAACCAATCAAGTTCTACAGGGGTTCTTTTTCTAACCCTGTAATTCATGTAAAACTCAAAGATGTTGCTTCATCTGAATTAATGGAACTGCCTTTTGAGTAGTATCCCCCTTATGTTCCAAAATTAATTCAACGTGGTGTCATGACTAATGAGTGTTCAAAAGTCCAGTTGCACCTTTTTGAGAAATTATGGAGTAATGTCAGCTAACCTTTCAGTTCAAAGTAGGTGGCTGGGTTCAACACAATAGGATTGATGGATGATACAAAATTTTGTCTGGTTGTCCTGATGATCCTGATAGAAATTTTTTGGAAGCTTTAAAAGACTTTAAAGATTCTTCAGTTGAAGATGCTCTACCAGAGTTTGAAGAAGAGATTAAATCAACAATGAATGAACTAAGAGAAGTTAACTTAGGGACAAGTGAAGAGCCTAGGCCAACCTTTGTTAGCTCATTGCTCAGTGAAGAAGACTCCGCCAATATGGTCAAGTTGTTAAAAAATTCAAGGGTTTCTTTGCCTGGAGTTATGAAGAGATGCTTGGATTAGCTCAGGAGGGTATAGTTCATAAGTTGGGATTGGATCAAGCTGCCATTCCAGTTAGACAGACTCTTAGAAGAATGTGTTTGGTGATTGAGCAACAAGTCATAACATAAGCCAAAAAATTAATAGGTGCTAATTCTATCCATGAAGAATAGTACCTGACCTGGTTGGCCAATGTGGTATCAGTTAAAAAGAAGAATGGTCAAATTCGAGTATGTGTGGATTTCTGATATTTAAACAAAGCATGCCTGAAGGATGAATTCTCACTGTCAATTCCAGAATTGATGATTGATGTCTCTTCAACCCATTAAATTTTCTCTTTTGTGGATGGGTCATCTGGTTACAACTGGATTAATATTACGCCAGAAGATGAGAAACTTACAGCGTTCAAAATTCCAATTAGAGTGTTTTGCTACACAGTAATGTCGTTCTGATTGAAGAACGCCGGTGCAACCTATTAGCGAGTGATGATGAGAATCACTAATGATCTCATCCATAAACAAGTTGAATGTTATGTGGATGATGTGATCATCAAGAGAAAATTGAAAGACAATCACTTGTACGATTTGAGAATTATCTTTGAGCAGCTGCGATAGTTCAACCTTAAGATGAATCCTTTAAAGTGCGTCTTTGGTGTCACTTCTGGGAAATTCCTAGGGTTCATTGTTCATCACCATAGAATTGAAATTGATCCGGAGAAGAGTAAATCCATCTTAGAAATTACACTCCTTAAGAACATGAAGCAATTGTGATAATTTCAAGGGAGGTTAGCATATCTCAGATGTTTTATCTCTAATTTGTCAGGTAGGTGTCAGTATTTTTTTTATTTTGATCAAGAAGGATGTCAAGTTTACTTGGGATGACAAGTGTCAACATGCCTTCGAGGATATTAAGCAGTATTTAATGACATCTCCTATCTTAACAGCCTGTCACAGGTAGACCATTGATACTTTATACACGGCCTTAGATGATTCCCTCAGAGTTCTGTTAGCTAAGGTTAATGATGAGGGTAAATAAAATTCTCTTTACTACTGAGCCGTCGTCTAATTTCGATGGAAGTAAAGTATCCTCCTATTGAGAAGCATTGTTTGGCACTGATCTTCGCCACCTAGAAGCTCAAGCATTATGTGATTTTTTATAAGGCCAACCTAATTTCAAAGTTTAATCCTCAGGGATATTTAATGACATGACCGACGCTTTTTGTTAGATTAGCTAGGTGGTTGATGATATTATTGTAGTTTGACATAACTTTCGTTCCTCTTCGAGTCGTGAAGGGACAAGTTTTATTGAATTTCCTTATAGCGCACCCTTTATCGACACAGTCTCCTCTTAATGACGTTTGCCAGATGAGACCCCAGTGCTCAACGCTAGAAGATGTACTTTGATGGAGCTTCATTAGCATGGAAGGACAAAGAATTGTAAACGATAGTGCCTGACAAAGAATGGATCAGACTAATCTTTATCACACCAAAATAAGGAATGTTAAGATACTCTTACCATCTAACAGAGCTGTCTACAAATAATGAAGCAAAATTTGAAGCCCTCATAGCTGGACTAGAGTTAACCATTTCAATGGGGATATCTGACATCCGTATCTACGGTGACTCATAGTTGATCATACAGCAGATCGCTAGGCAAAAAAGAATTCTGAAACTCAGACTCAAGCAGTATTTTTGATATACGATGATGTTATTGGAGTAGATTTCTAATGTGACATTTTAATTCCCAGAAGAGAAAATACCCTTGCAGATGCTTTGGTTAGACTCATGAAGGAGTTTTCATGCTCGAAGTAGGATTATGTTGAAATAGCGGTCCAGCGACGTTAGGTCCTATATTTATGGTCACAGGAGGAATTTTTTTAGGGCATAAAATTTTTGAAAGTGGTATGGAAGTAGAACCAATTAAAGTACAAGTTTTTGCTAAACTACCTTCTCCTACTACAATGAGAGGAGTTAGAAGTTTTCTAAGACATGTTGGATTTTACAGGTGCTATATTAAAGACTTTTCAAAAATTGCTTAGCCTTTATGTCAGCTTTTAATAAAAAGATGCAATATTTGATTTCGATAAGGAATGCTTGCATGCATTCAATTTATTAAAGGAAAAATTAATTACCGCACCTATTATTATTTTACTGATTAAGGAAAACAAATTGAATTAATGTGTGATGCGAGTGATTATGCTATTAGGGTTGTGTTAGGACAAATTTATGATAAGATTTTGAAAGTTATATACTATGCCAGTAAAAATCTTAATGAAGCTCAGATAAATTATACTACTACTGTAAAGAAACTATTGGCAATAGTATATGCTTTTGATGATTTTATACCATACCTAATTGGAGTAAAATTTAGTGATCATTCTGCAATTAAATATCTTATAATAAAGAAAGATGATAAACCAAGCTTAATTAGATGGTTCCTACTAATGTAGGAATTTGATTTCAAAGTGATTGATAGAAAGGGATCAGATAATCAAATTATTGATCCTTTATCAAGGCTTGAACAAGAAAATTATGGTAATTTTGATGAAATAAATGAAAACATTCCTGATGAAAAATTATACACAACATCTGAGTGGTGTGTTGACCTGACTCACAATTACACAATTGTTTAAGTCCTGAAAGATGGCCAAATTTATATTAAGCAGTTAGTGTGTAAAATTAAATATTATGTAAAGTTGATATAATGGCTTACACAGTAGGGGTACTACGCAAGTATATGTATCGTTTCAAGTAATATAGGGCTCTAATGGAGTTCTAAGTATCGATCCCACAGGGATAGACAAAAATCTTATAAGTTAACTTTACTAAAATCCTCTTTAAACTACAGTTAACTTATTTACGAAATAATGAACAAATTTTGACTATTAACTAATCCTAAATAAATTAAAAGAAATGTTAGGTACGCTAAGCAAATGCAGAATACAAGTGCAGGACAATCTAAAAAAGCTAAAATGCAAAGTTACCAGTAAGAAATTATAAACTAACAATGTTTAGAAGAGTTCAAATTGTATAAAACATCATTCCCCTTGCAATGAGTTTATAATCAGTGTAGGAATCTAATAATTTTAAAAATAATTAATGATTGTGCCAAATAGGAGCATATCTATTCCTTATCCTCTCTTGAGTTCATAAGGATGATTGACTAATCCAGAGTTAAGTCTCTAAACCGTTGTTAGGCTAGGAAGTTACTATTTGTCACTCTAACGTTACCATACCCATTCACCTGAAAGCTAACAGCTCGCTTTAGGTTTCAAACATTTAGATCAAATTTAAAATTTTAGTCTATCACTCTAAAATCTCTAATTTACGCCCATCAAAACTTATTTTCCTATTTATTTACACTTAACCCCCATGGACTACATTCTCATGCATGAGACCAAATATGATTCTTACTATGTTAAGGAAAGAATAGCCCTTTTGGGTCATCATGTTTCATAACAGATTTTAACTAATCAATTGGCCAGATTGATAAGTAAATTAAGCATGGAGTTTAAATCATCATAATTTATTGGATTAAAAGCACTTTTACTAAACTTTATTCCTACACATAATTATTCCTCATGGCAAGGAGAAAGATAAAGGAAACTAGTCAGATCTCATGGAGAAGACACAACAACACATGAATTTATAGATAAATATAAGATTACAAAATAAGATTAAGTAAAATAAATAAAATAAACAACCTATCTCAAACTCCTTCCCAAGCAATCCTTCTAGTTCCATTGAATCACTCACTCTCCTTACAAATCCACTCCAATCTCACTTAGAACTGTAATGAAGAAGATATCTCTCACTTCTCCATTTCTTTTCCAAATCTAAACAAGCCACCAATGAAATCTTTTAAGCCTTTAAGAACTTCCAAGCCCTTCTCTCTCTCCCAAAAGCTCTTCCTCCAAAAGACTCTCCCTTTGACTCTCCATAAGTCTTTTTAAAAAGAGCTCTGAAAATCACCAATAGTCAGTTCAAGCACCCCTTCAAAATTTTCCCACATTCATTGAACCATCTAGAAAACGATTTCTGGCACATAAGCACCAAATTTTGGTGCTTAAGTGTCAGTCTCTCTATTGTCTGGCGCCTAGGTGCCACTCAACTTTGGCCTTTTTGCTTTCTTTGACTCTAAATTGCTCTATTTTTGTTTCATTTGCTCCACTTGCTCCATTTAGTGTACCTACAACTAAAAACATCAAAAATACTTTTCATTAAATCATAATATCATTAAAAATAGGTATTAAATGTGCAAATAAAAGTAATATATTTTAGGCATGTCATGTGTTCCATAGTATGCCGACATTGTGAATTATATAGTAAGTGAATTTGTACCTGTTGGATTAACATACCAACAATGAAATTTTTTTTTGAATGATACAAAATCTTACTTTTGAGACGACTGATACATCTAAAACATATAGTATTTTTGTACACATTTTTATACCTATTTTTGAGATATTGCACTTTAATGAAAGGTATTTGTGTTTTTTTCTTGTAGGTATAATCAAATGGATGGAAAATGCTAAAAAAAGTGAAAAAGGGTCAAATTTGGAGCAAAAATGAAGAAAGGTACAAAAATGAACTGGGGCGCCTACGCGCCAAAGCATTTGCGCCTAAGCGCCACGTACTTTGTGCTTAAGCATCAAAGTTAGTTACTTGAAAAAAAATTAATTTGAGTGGAATTTTGAAGAGGTGTTTGAAGCAACCCTTGATAAAAACGTGGGAAATAGCCCATGGACATGAAAATTCATTCAATTGGATTTTAAGGAGACAAATTTTAGAAGATTCATTAAATGGAGACACATTTTTGAAGAAACACCATGACACCCCTTGGATTTTTATAAGAAAAAAACTTAGTTTTTCCAAAAGAAAAGGGCCAGCAACCATCCACCAAAATTTGCAACCGCCACCGCTGCCGGCCACCTTTACTTTATTTTATTTTATTTTGAGTGTTAGTTTGTATTGTGAGAGAAGGAAGAAAATTCAAAGGCACTTCAAGCATTTGGTGGAGAGAATTTGAGATAAGTGTTTATCTTTGTGACTACACTTGGTTTTTAATTTAGATTTCTTGTTTGTGTGCATGATTTCTACTTCTAAACTCATGTGTGGTTGTGTTTTCTCCATGAATTCTGAGTAGTTTTTTTTATATTTTTCCTTAAAATGATACGTGATTAAATGTTTAAAGAAAGTTGTGTGAAGTATTAGACTTTAATGTTGGAAGAAGTTGTGATGATTCAAGACCTTGCACTTCATTTACTTCATGATTTGGCTAATTATGACGTTAAAACCTGTTGTGAGAACCTGTAAGATTCGAGATGGTATTGTATCAGTCAACAAATGGTTGGAATCACATATTGATTTCATGTGTGAGAATATAGTTCATCGGGTGGAGTGCAAATAAATAAGAAAATATGTTTTTAAGGGTGTAGATTAAGAGAACTTTAGAGTAACAGGCTAAAGCTCTCAATTTGATTTATAGTTTTAGGATTTGATATGAGATGTTAGCCCCCAGGTGGAGGGAGAAGAGGAAACTCTAGAGTGAGAGCTAATATTTTCCGTGCCTAGCCGGCCTTCAAGACTATTCAAATTATAGATTAACCAATATTCTTTATAGCATCTCTATTAAAGGTAAAGAGTATTATTGCTCCTATTTGGCAGAACACATTTAGCATACTTCCACAACTAAATTTCTATTTTTATCACTGATTCATGATAAGGAAAAAGATATTTTACTTATATTGCCTTCATCTTGCAAATATTTTAGTTAAGTTAATTAGTTGTTTACTTTATTTTCAATTATCAAAAATTACAAAAAGAATCAAACTTTTACTCTTATTTTAGCATCTTAAGTTTGAGTAAGAATATATATTGTTAAGTATTTTGTTATCTAAAACTAATCCTTCATGTGGGTTCGATATTCAGGACTCAATCAGAAAGTTCTATCTTACTTGAAAATGATATGCATCCTTGTGTAGTATCCCATATTGAATTATTATAAATATAATCGCATACATCGCATTTTACAACTTTATATATAGAAAGTCGGGATCAAGTTTTTTGCGCTGTTGCCTGGGAAGGAGAAAAATATTAGTAATTTGCAAAAAAAAAATTCAAAAAGAAGTTTTTGGATAACAAATTTTTTAGTAAGTCTTATTTAAATTTTAATATTTATTTTAGGAATATTGTAGTGTCGTTTTTATATACAGTTTTTGTTTGTGTTTTTTTTATTTTTTGCTTTATTTTATTATATTTTATGTTATTGTGTTTTATAGTAATGTACGCGTAGTTCAAGTTCCGCAGAACTTGTGTCTTACGATTCTGAATTAGAAAAAACTATTAGAAAAACTAAATAAATTAAAAATTACTAAAAATTTCAAGAAAAGGCAAATCAAAATAATCAAAATGTTGAAGAGTTTAGACCTTTAAGAGATTATACAAACTCTATGGTAGATGAACTTCATTGGAGAGAGAAGAGGGAACTCTAGAGTAAAAGCTAGTGTCTTCCCTGCCTAGCCAGTCTTCAAGACTATTCAAACTATAGATTAATCAATGTTCTTTATAGCATCTCTAGTAAGGGTAAATAATATTATTGCTCCTATTTGGCACAACCTGTTCTTTATAGCATCTCTAGTAAGGGTAAAGAATATTATTGTTCCTATTTGACACAACACATTTAGCATACTTCCACAACTGGATATTTATGTTTATCACTAATTCATGATAAGGAAAAAGATATTTTACCTATATTGCTTTCATCTTGCAAGTATTTAGTCAAGTTAATTAGTTGCTTACTTTATTTTCAATTATAAAAAATTAGAAAAAGAATCAAACTTTTATTCCTTTTATAGCATCTTAAGTTTGAGTAAGAGTATATATTGCTAAGTATTTTATTATCTAAAACTAATCCTTCCTGTGGGTTTGATTTTCAGGACTTAATAAGAAAGTTCTATATTACTTGATAATGATATATATCCTTGCGTAGTATCCCATACTGAAATATTATAAATATAGTTGCATACATCGCATTTTACATCTCTATATATAGAAAGTCGGGATCAAGTTTTTTGGTGTTGTTGTCGGGTGATCCCGTTACTACTGTTTATATGCATAGTATAACAATGTCTTTGATAATATTTTTCACTTATGTTTCCTTACTTTGCAACAGAACCAAAAACTTGATAATGGAGAAAATAAGAATTTAACTTTTTAATTTATATATATATTGGGATACTACGCAAGCATACATATCGTTATCAACTAATATAAGACTTTTTTATTATATCGAACCCACATGGAAAATAAGCAATATGCACTATTTATCAACAAAACCTTCTATTTTAAAAAGACAATTATTTAAACTATAGATATTTTCACAGTAGGTAAAATTCAATTTTTTTGGTATGTTTGATATTTTGACAAAACAATAAAACTTCTAAAGATAACTTAAGTTTATGTAAAAGAACTTGATATGAAAATATCTTTCTCATTATCATGAGTCAGTAATAAGTATAGAACTTCTGTTGTGAAGTGTGCAAATTGTGTTGTGCCAAATAGGAGCAATAATATTTTTTACCCTTACTAGAGATGCTATAAAGAATATATCTTCCTTACCATGAATCAATGATAAATATAAAAATTTGTTATGGAAGTATGCTAAATGGGTTGTGCCAAATAGGAGCAATAATATTCTTTACCCTTACTAGAGATGCTATAAAGAACATTGCCTGATTTAAAGTTTGAACAGTTCTGAAGACCGGCTAGGCAGGTAAGATACTAGCTCTCAATCTAGAGTTCCCTCGATTCTTTCCACCTGAGGGCTAACATCTTGTATCAGAACCTAAAATAATAAACTAAGTTGGGGGCTTTAATTTGTCACTTTAAAGTTCTCTAACTCTACACTCTTCAAAGATTATTTTCCTATTTATTTGCACTAAATCATATGAATTACATTCTCATTCATACAACCTCATATGATTGTTTCCAATTGTTGACTGAGACAATACCAACCCGATTCTTACATGTTCTCACAATAAATTTTAACATCTGGATAGGCGAAATCAAGAAGTGAATGAAGTGCATGGATTTAAATCATCACAACTTCTTCCAACATTAAAGATCAATACTCTCCACAACTTCCATCCAACACTTTAATTACTCATCATTTTAAGGAGAAAGATAAAGAAAACTACTCAAAATCCATGGAGAAAACAAAACCACACTTTAGTTTAAAAGTAGAAATCATTGTCAAACCAACAAGAAGTCTCGATTAAAACTAAAAGTAGTTTAAAAACAAAAGATAAAAAACTTATCTCAAATCCTTCACCAAACTCTTGAAGTTCCTTTGAATCTATTCGCTTGTACAACACTCTTGACTCTCTAAATAAAACTAATAACAAAAAGAATAAAGTAAATTTGTAGTGCCAGAAAATCTCTCCAAAAATATCTCTTAAAACTCCCTCTTTCCGACACTTTTCAGAACTTTCAAGCACACTTCAAAAAGTCTCAACTTCCTTCTTTTATAAATCTCCAAGAGGTGCCTTGATAACTCTTTAAAATCTGTCCCAATTCGATATACTCTCCAAAGGATGCCACCTTTCATAAGTCTTCTAACCATATTTTTGTTTCTAGTGGACATAACTACCTCTTTAACTAATAGGTGCCTCAAATGTCCTTTCAAAATTCTGCAAAATGAAGTAAACCGTCACATAATTGCCTCTGACGCTTAAGCGCGGGGCCTCTGGCGCTTAGGCGCGGCCTTCTCTAGTTCACCGGCCCTTAAGAACCGGATCTAGCACTTAGGCGTTAAAACACTTTTGCACCATTTTCACATTTTTGCTCCAGATTTGATCCTTTTTCACTCATTTTGGCATTTTTCACCTTTTTTACTTGTATCTGAAAGAAAAACACATAAATACCTTTCATTAAAGTGCAATATCTCAAAAATAGGTATAAAAATGTGTCTAAAAACACTATGTATTTTAGGTGTATCACCGGGGAAGGAAAAAATATTAGTAATTTGAAAAAAAAAATTCAAAAAAAAGTTTTTGCATAACAAAATTTTTAGCAAGACTTATTTAAATTTTAAGATTTATTTTAGGAATATTGTAGTGTCATTTTTATATAAAGTTCTTGTTTGTGTGTTTTTATTTTTAGCTTAATTTTATGTCATTTTATGTTATTATGTTTTATAGTAATGTGTGCATATTTCAGGTTCCGCAAGACTTGTGCCTTATGATTCTAAATTAGAAAGAACTATTATAAAAATTAAAAAAATTAAAAATTACTGAAAGTTTCAAGAAATGACAAATCTAAATAATCAAAATGTTGAAGAGTTTAGACCCTTAAGAGATTATGCGAAACCTACAGTGGAGGAACTTCATTGTAGTATTCAAAAACCCGCTATAGTGGCTTATTCATTTGAGCTTAAAACTGCTATTATTCAAATGATATCAAATAATCAGTTTAAGGAGCACCAATTGAAGATCCAAATTTACATCTTGCCAATTTTCTACAATTGTGTGCTACATTTAAATATGATGGTGTATCAGATGATGCTATAAGACTTAGAATATTTCTTTTCCACTGAGGGATAAGACTAAGATATGCTTACATTTGTTATCAACTGGAACTATCAGAACTTGGAGTGATTTAGCACAGAAATTCCTTGCTAAATATTTTACGCCATAAAAAACTTCAAAGCTTAGAATTGATATCACATCTTTTTTTCAGTTTGAAAAGGAATCTATTTATGAAGCATGTGAACAATTAAAGAACTCTTAAGAAAATGTCCACACCATGCTATAGTATATTGGTTAATAATTTAAAATTTTTATAATGAGTTAGCTTGATCTCTTAGATCTATTATCTATGTCGCTGCTGGTGGTTCATTGATGTCAAAACAATATCATGACACTTATGCTTTAATTGAAGAGATGGCTACAAATAATTTTTAATGGCCTTTTGAAAGGGTAATTCTTAAGAAAGTAGCCAATATTCACAAAACTGATGCTTTTGCCATGCTACTAATTCAAGTTGAAGCAATTTCAAGGAAGTTAGACCAATTTAGAATGAATTTTTCTCAACCAATTCCCCTGATTGAAGAGAATTCATTCGGCTAAATGGTAGATTCGCAAGCATCATTAGAGACTTTGAATGCCATAAAAAATAAGTAAAATAACCCATATTCAACTATTATAACCCAGGTTGGAAGAACCATCCCAACTTTAATTAAAACAATACCTCAGGTGGCAATAATCAATAATGTGGGAACAATCAAGTAAACCCATTGAGAAACTGGAACAACCAAGAGAATAATAATTATAGACCTACTTATCATCCAGGTTTTAACAGTAATCCACATTTAAGGAGAAAAAGTTGTCTATAGAAGAAGTGGTGTTACAAATGGGAAATCAATTACAAAGTCATGGAGCTACAATTAGAAATATTGAATCATCTGAGACAAATAGCAAATTCATTAAGTAATGGATCCCAAGAACACTTCCTAGTAATACAGAAATAAATCCAAAAGACCAGAATAAAGAACAAGTAAAAGAAGTTCAACTCAGAAGTGGAAGAGAATTGGAAGGCATAATTCAAGAAGAGACTGAAGTAGAGTGAGAAGAGATTGAAGAACCAAAAGAGGACGCTACAAAAGGTTTAGAGAGACCCATTTCTCCACTTAAAGTTGATTTGGGAAAACCACCACCTCCATTTCCTTAGAGGCTTTNAGCTAGACGAGATTATTTCTTCTTTGCTATTAGGAGAGGGTTATGGAAGATTACAAATGAAAGAAGAGTAAAATTTTCTACTTTAATGTTGGATGCCACTGAAAGGCATGGTATTATTTTATTTCTGCTTGTCTACTACCTACAAATCATTTAAGTGAAGTGACTCGAAATCGAGCAACCTTGAACTATTTCATTCTGCAGTTCAAGCCTATTGATATTGGAGCTTTGATTCATGGAGTTATTACGAGTTCAGCCATCGCTCCTGCTACTGAAGGTTTGGGATTCACATCCTTGATCTTTTCTTTATGCGAGTAGGCTGGAGTTAAATTTGAGTGCTGGGAGGAGATCTTATAGCTACTAAAGCCCATTAACAGTGTGAATGTGAAGTCTTATTCACACCATTCTATTTTTGGCTGGAAGGGTGGATTCTCCAGTAATTCTGCTGCCTCAACTTTGTGAGCTTCTACTTCACATGCTTCTACATCACGGGGTTAGACTTCTGGATCTGATTCTCAGTCACAAGTATTACAGAGGATTTATGACAATGTCAACCATACCGCAGATAAGGTATTAAACTTAGAACATTTTGCTAAGCATATGGATGGATACATGAAGAGATGTAGTGATTATGAGGGTGAATTCAACTTAATTATGGAAAATCTTATGAGACGTAACCAGGAGGTTGTATTTCCTCAGTACCCAATATATCCACCATATGAGCCTGCAGTTGTTTGGCATAGTGATGATAGTGACGAAGAGGAGAATGATGATTAGTTTGGATCTTTAGTTTTATTTTATGTTTTTAGTTTATGTGTTGTTATGAACTATTGTTGGTACTAGTTATCTGTACATTTTGTTATGTTTCTAGTTGTGATTGACGAGACTGTTTGTTTTTGCTGTCCTGTTTTGTTTCGTACACCTACTATGATGTATTTGTGTTTAGTGAGTAGTTATTATATGTGGTAGTAATTATTTTAATTTTGTTGTTGTATTTAGTTAGTGTTTGTTGAACTTAATTCTAGAATCTTTAGAGGGTTTAGAATTTAGCTAACTTGTTACATAAAGGTGCAGGTTTAAAATTTTCAATTTACTACCAATTATTTTTCTTTATGTCGCAGTCATGCATGTTTGTTAGTGTGTTTATTTGCTTTTATATTATACTTCACTACATAGAAGTCTGATGAATCTATATATTTTAAGTGAATTAAAATTTGATCAATTAAAATTTTCCTCCTATTTTAAATTTTTTTGCTTGCATATTTAGGATATGAAAATTCTTGCAAGCATGTTATAATTAGTTTTCATTTCTGCTTATTTATATACGATTATAAAATGTTTTATTTCTAATAAAAAATTAAGTTGGGGGGGGGATGAAAATTTTTTCTAAAAAGAACTTTAAAGTTTATTTGTTCTCAAATGTATTTCAAATAAATTTGATATTGATTTGAAGAAAATTATTATATGTATGAAGTTATATTAGGGAAGTAAAATTTTGAATATAGAAATGAGTAAGAGAATTTAGTTAAAATTTATAATAATGTGAAAACTTAAAGCTAAAAATGTCAGTGTGGAAAATGCTAAATATAATGTAACTATCCTTAGTAAGAAAAATTGTATTTTTGAAAAATTAAGAAATTTAGACCTTTTATTTTCAAAACATAAATTTCTTTTTATTGAAATTAATTTTCAAAACTATTATTATGTTTTTAAGTGAAAGAAAAATATCAACTCTTTGCTTTAGGAAAGGAAGAGTGGGATTCAAAATCATTAAAGCCTATCCATATATAATAATCCTTTCCTGAAAAAGAACAAGAAAAGAAAAGAAAATAAAAAAAGAGAAGAAAAAGAGAAAAATGAAAAGAAAAAGATAAATTGAAAAAGGGAGGATAAGCTTGAGGATTAGTGTCTAATCAAAAATTGGTTCTACATCTAATCTTTTTAAAGTATAAGACTTGAGAAACTCTTAAGCTTAAAGATATAATATAGAGAGTAAAATTATGCTAAATAAAAATTTATAAGTAAGGAAAATAAAATCCCTAAACTCTATATTTGGAAAATCTACAATATTTCTGAATTAGATAGGAACTTATATTTTCATATTTCTTATCAATAAAAATTTCTAATCTTTAATTTGGTCTCATTTACTAATATTTTTTCTATATTGGACTACTATATTTCTACATCAAAATTTTTGTAACTCCTAAAGAAACTCATATACATCATCTACTTGGTTGGTTTTTAAGGATTGAAGGGNAGGTGCAAGCATCAACCTTATGCCATTATCAATATTTAAAATATTAGTATTAGGATAAATAACCCCTTCTACAATAACTCTGCAGCTTACAGATCGTTCAATAACATATCCTAAAGGAGTTATAGAAGACGACCTAGTGAAAGTCGATCTAGATATGGAGGAAGATAAGGAGATACATATTATTTTGGAGAGACCTTTCCTAGCCACAGGAAGAACAATGATAGATGTACATAAATGATAATTAACTGTACGCGTCAATGATCAAATTATTACATTTAATATTTCCAAATCAATGAAATACCATGCAAAAGGTAAAGATGATGAATGTTATAAAATGGATGTTATAAGATATTTAAGTGAATGTCATTTCAAAATAACTTTTGAAGAAAAATTTGAAGTTAAAGAGTTGGAACACAAGCAAGAAGAGGAGTTGAATCAATATGAAGATTTATATAAGAAATATTTAAATTGAGAAAGTTTTGAAGATTTGGACACAACAGAAGAAGATACATCTTTTTATCCACTAATTGAAAAACCTCCTGAGCTTGAGTTGAAGTTGTTTCCTGAACATTTGAAGTATGCCTTTTTAGGTGATTCCTCAACATTACCTGTTATAATTTCCTCAAAATTAACTATAGAAGAAGAAGAGAGCTTGATGAAAACTTTAAAGAGTTATAAGAAAGCCTTTGGATGGACAATTGCTGATATAAAATGAATCAGTCCTTCAGTTTGTATGCATAGAATTCATATGAAAGAAAACTGCAAACCTAGGACTGATCCTCAAAGGAGATTGAATCCTATCATGAAAGAAGTTGTTAAGAAAGAAATTCTAAAGTGGTTAGATGAAGGAATTATCTACCTTATTTCAGATAGTGAATGGGTTAGTCCAATTCTCTGCGTTCTTGAGAAAAGAGGAGTGACTGTGACTTTAAATGAAAATAATGACTTAATACCAACAAGAAAAGTCACAAGAAGGCAAATATGCATTAATTATAGAAAATTAAATCTCACCACTAGNGATGAAGGAATTATCTACCTTATTTCAGATAGTGAATGGGTTAGTCCAATTCTCTGCGTTCTTGAGAAAAGAAGAGTGACTGTGACTTTAAATGAAAATAATGACTTAATACCAACAAGAAAAGTCATAGGAAGGAAAATATGCATTAATTATAGAAAATTAAATCTCACAACTAAGAAAAATCATTTTCTACTACCCTTTCTAGATCAAATGCTGGATAGACTAGCCGGGCAAAAATAATTTTGTTTTTTGGATGAATATACTTGTTATCATCAAATACAAATAGCTCCTGAGGATCGAGAGCAATTAACTTTTACCAGAATTTATGGTACATTTACTTTTAGAAGAATGCCCTTGGATTTGTGTAATGAACCTACTACATTTTAAAGATACATGATGGCTATTTTTTATGATTTAATTGAGAAAGTTATTAAAGTTTCNAATTTTGTTTTTTGGATGAATATACTTGTTATCATCAAATACAAATAGCTCCTGAGGATCGAGAGCAATTAAATTTTACCAGAACTTATGGTACATTTGCTTTTAGAAGAATGCCCTTGGATTTATGTAATGAACCTACTACATTTTAAAGATACATGATGGATATTTTTTTATGATTTAATTGAGAAAGTGATTAAAGTTTCTATGGATGATTTTTTAGTGTTTGGAATTTCATTTGAATCATGTTTAGAACATCTATCAAAAGTTGTTAAGTGCTGTGAAGAAAAAAATTTTCTTCTTAATTGGGAAAATGTCAATTTATGGAAGCAGCAGGAATACTTTTGGGACATCAAATTTCAGAAAATGGTATGGAAGTAGACCCTTCAAAAATTCAAGTGATCGCTAATTTACTTCACCCAACAAGTGTGAAGGAAATTAGGAGTTTTTTAGGATATGCTGGATTCTACAGGTGTTATATTAAAGACTTTCCAAATGTTGCTAATCCTCTATGCCATTTACTTGAAAAAGATGTAATTTTTAATTTTAATGAAGAGTGCCTAAAAGCTTTTGAATTATTAAAAAAAAAATTAGTCACTGCNTTTATGGAAGCAGCAGGAATACTTTTGGGACATCAAATTTCAGAAAATGGTATGGAAGTAGACCCTTCAAAATTTGAAGTGATCGCTAATTTACTTCACCCAACAAGTGTGAAGGAAATTAAGAGTTTTTTAGGATATGCTGGATTCTACAGGTGTTATATTAAAGACTTTCCAAAAATTGCTAATCCTCTATGCCATTTACTTGAAAAAGATGTAAGTTTTAATTTTAATGAAGAGTGCCTAAAAGCTTTTGAATTATTAAAAGAAAAATTAGTCACTGTACCATTTATTATTTCACTAGATTGGGAAAAAACTTTTGAATTAATTATTGATGCTAGTGATTCTGCTATTGGAGCTGTTTTAGGACAAAAGCATGATAAGATTTTCAAAGTTATCCACTATGCTACTAGAACTCTTAATAAAGCTCAAATTAATTATACCAAAACTGAGAAAGAGTTATTAGCAGTAGTATATGCTTTTGATAAATTTAGATCATACTTAATTGGAACAAAATATATAGTGAATACAGATCATTCTGCTATTAAGTATTTAATGAAAAAGAAGGATGCAAAACCAAAATTGATAAGATGGGTTCTTCTTTTGCAATAATTTGAATTTAAAATAGTAAATAGGAAGGGAGCTGAGAATCAAATTAGTGATCATTTTTTTAGGCTTGAATTAGAAAAACCACACTATTTTAAAAAAGAGATTAATGAACATTTTCTAGATGAAGAATAGTTCAATGTTAGTGAGTGGCTTCTTCCATAGTATGCCAACATTGTGAAGTTCATTGTTAGTGATATTATACTTTATGGAAGGACATACCAATAGAAGTGAAAATTTAAATCTAAAGCTAAGACTTATTTTTGGGATGACCCATTTTTTTATAAATAAGGAAAAGATCTTATTATTCAAAGATGTGTGCTTTTAGAAGAAACTTATGAAATTATCCAAAAATGTCAATTTTGATTTTGGGAGACATTTTTGTGTTGGTAAAACATCATACAAAATTTTACAATTTGGTTGTTGTTGGCCTAAAATCTTTAGTGATATTAACACTTATATCAAAACTTGTGATCGATGTTAACAAGTAGACAATATTTCTAGGAGGAATGAGATGCCCCTCAATTATGTATTAGAAGTTGACATATTTGATGTTTGGGGATTAGATTTCATGGGACCATGTATACCATCTTTCGAAAATTTATATATATTGTTAGCAGTAGATTATGTATCTAAATGGATAAAAGCTTGCTTTATATCGATGTGATGCTCAAAGTGTTACAAAGTTTTTAAGAACAAACATATTTTGTAGATTTGGGATGCCGAAAGTAATAATAACTGATGGGGAAAGTCATTTCAGAAGTATAATGACAGAGAAGTTATTAAGGAAATATAATATTAACCATAAAATTGCCACTGCTTATCTTCCTCAGACAAATGGATTGGTTGAATTATCAAATCATGAAATTAAAAGAATATTGGGAAATTCTATAAATCTAACCATAATGGATTTGTCAGCTAAACTTGACTATGCTTTGTGGGCTTATATGACTGCATACAAAACTCCTATAGGAATGTCCCCATATAAACTAATATTTAGGAAAGCGTGTCACTTACCAGTTGAACTTGAGCATAAAGCATATTAGGTTATTAAAGAATTTAATTACAATTTGAAAGATGCTGGTGAGAAAAGATTATTGCAAATAAATGAGCTTGAATAGATAAGGAATGAATCTTACGAAAGGGCTAAGATTTACAAAGACAAATGAAGACGTGGCATGACTGGAGGATTCTTATTAAAAATTTTCAGTCAGGGCAACAAGTTTTGCTTTATAATGCAAGATTAAGATTATTTCCAGGCAAACTTAAGTTTAGGTGAATGGGCCCATTTGTTGTGATGAAAGTTTATCCTTATGGAGTTGTGGATATCAAAGATCCTAAAACTGATAAAATATTCAAAGTGAATGTTCACAAGCTAAAGTCCTACTTTTTAGGTGTCCAACTTAAATTAAATGATTTTCTGATGTTGGGTCAACCAGAATAAGCACTGTTTACGTCAAGCTGATGACGTTAAATCAAGCACTTTGTGGGAGGCACCCCACAGTTATCTGTGTGTTTGTCTTCTGTTTGTTGTTGTGTGTGATTTAGAAAATTCTGGTAGTATTTTGAACATATTATGAGTTAGTAATTATTCTAAGACCTTAAAAGATGACTTGGACATGTAGAAAGAAAGTTTGGACGTTAAGTTGATTTATGCTAAATTGGGCACTAGAGCTTAAGCGCGATAGATAAAAAACATGTGCTAAAATTCAGTTTCTAGAAGTTTAAACCATGAATTGGTTAGCTTGAACATGGAAGATGGTTCTAGGACATGCCAAGGAGTTCTAGGAGGTGTTTAGAGCCTATAAATAGAAGGGTATGAGTAGAAATCTCACCACACATCCATTTAACCCTAAATTTTAAGTAAAAAGAGAGGAGTTTTGAAAAATGTCATCTTGGGAGAGTGATTTGAAAAAGGAGAAAATAATCAAAAAAAAGTTTAATAGTCAGAGTGTGCAAGAGATGTAGAACAGTTTCCTAGCCATTAGTATTGAAGGAATAACAGAGAAAATGACTAAAATTGAGGCTAACGTGGCTTCAGTTGTAGCGCAAGTGATGGAAGTTAACACACATCTGGATCATATGGGATGGCAACTTAAGATGCAGTTTAGCCATAACAATTTTATAGATGAAGCAAACAAGGCAATGTATCTGAAGAACAAGTGGATTGAAGAAGATTCAACTTGAGTTATTAATCATCATCCGTTCTTTTAGATATACATTCCAAATGCTGAAGGAGAGACTAACAATAGGCCATAATTTTTTCCATTTACTAGAGAGTGGAATTAAGTTTGTGATTTAGTGTTTATGTGTTTAGTGTTTGTTAATGTTAAATGTTTTAATGTGTGTTTTATGTTATTAAAGATCTAGCAGAATGTTTAGGAATTTCTCATCCAAGACTATTTGGATTGAGAATTAATGTATTTGAAAGTGTTTGTAATTGTTCGTAAATGAATATAAGTGTTTTTTTTTCATGTAAAATTTTGTGTTATTTAGTGTTGAATCGAATTTATTAAGATTGGTGAATCTTGAGTAAGAGAAGAGATAAGAGGGGAGGAAATAATTATTACAGTGTTTTGAGACCATATAGGGTTGGTTAACTCAGGTCAGGAGTGCATTTCACTTAAATCGAAAAAATCACAATTTGTGCACTAGTGCCTAAGTGCTAAGGCTCGCACTTAAGTGCTGTGTAAACCAAGAGACAGGTGCCTAAGCGCCGAACCATTCGCGCTTAACTGTCGGTTCATAAAAACTGGTTTGTGAACGGTTTTAAGTGAAAAGTTGGACTGAAAATACCATAACCGAGCCTCAAATTCATCTCCTACCTTTGGTTTTTGCGATTTGGAGAGCTAGGGTGTCATTTTAAGTGAAGATTTCTTGGTGGTTTCAAGCCAAATTTGCTATATTTAATCTTCTTAAGGTAAGAGCTTCACTTCTATGTAAACATTTTTTATTTTCACCATGTATTTTGAGCACATTCATGAGCTACCCAAAAATCACTATTCATGGTGAAAATTTGAGAAAAATTGATGGACAAATACATATATTTGTTAATTTAAGTTTTTAGGAGTTTGGATTAGTGATTTGGAGTTAAATTTGGAATTAATTTTAAATTTTATACATTTTTTAGAAAATAGCACCAAGAATGAAGAGAAGTAAAGGGAAAGTTCCATTTGATTGAAGTAACGTTGTTAGTTTGAGAGCTCAAGATCGATGCAGTGATGCACTGCATTTGAGGAAGTTGATTCCTAAGTGTTATTTTAAAAATCGGGGAGGAGTTTTTGAAGATTTCTTTGTTCGCCGCTAGTGGGAGCGGTGCTTATTTTTTGTTGCTATCGCAGTGATTTCTATTATGCTANGACAAATACATATATTTGTTAATTTAAGTTTTTAGGAGTTTGGATTAGTGATTTGGAGTTAAATTTGGAATTTATTTTGAATTTTATACATTTTTTAGAAAATAGCACCAATAATGAAGAGAAGTGAAGGGAAAGTTCCATTTGATTGAAGTAAATTTATCAGTTCGAGAGCTCAAGATCGATACAGTGATGCACTGCATTTGAGGAAGTTGATTCCTTAGTGTTATTTTAAAAATCAGGGAGGAGTTGTTGAAGATTTCATTGTTCGCTGCTAGTGGGAGCGGTGCTATTTTTTTGTTGCTGTCGCAGTGATTTCTCTTATACTGGAGTTCTATGTGAATCTCCTTGAAGATGATGAAGAAGGAGTCATAGTGAGGGGGAAGATAGTACCATTTTCTCCTGAGGTAATTAATCAGTTTTATCATTTGCTCCTGAGTACTTTGTGTTTTTATTCAAACTAAGTCCTGCTGAGGAGGAGCTAGACGAGATTATTTCTTCTTTGTTCTTAGGAGAGGGTTATGTAAGATTACAAATAAAAGAAGAGTAAAATTTTCTACTTTAATGTTGGATGCCACTGAAAGGCATGGTATTATTTTATTTCTGCTTGTCTACTACCTACAAATCATTTAAGTGAAGTGACTCGAGATTGAGCAACCTTGAACTATTTCATTCTGCAGTTCAAGCCTATTGATATTGGAGCTTTGATTCTTGGAGTTATTACCAGTTCAACCATCGCTCATGCTACTGCAGGTTTGGGATTCACATCCTTGATCTTTTCTTTATGCGAGTAGGCTGGAGTTAAATTTGAGTGCTGGGAGGAGATCTTATAGCCACTAAAGCCCATTACCAGCGTGAATGTGAAGTCTTATTCACACCATTCTATTTTTGGCTGGAAGGGTGGATTCTCCATGAATTCTGCTGACTCGACTTCGTGAGCTTCTACTTCACATGCTTCTACATCACGAGGTCAGACTTCTGGATCTGATTCTCAGTCCCAATTATTATAGAGGATTTTGGACAATGTCAACCATACTGCAAATAAGGTATTAAACTTAGGACATTTTGCTAAGCATTTGGATGGATACATGAAGAGATGTAGTGATTATGAGGGTGAATTCAACTTAGCTATGGAAAATCTTATGAGACGTAACCAGGAGGTTGTATTTCCTCAGTACCCAATATATCCACCATATGAGCCTGCAGTTGTTTGGCATAGTGATGATAGTGACGAAGAGGAGAATGATGATTAGTTTGGATCTTTAGTTTTATTTTATGTTTTTAGTTTATGTGTTGTTATGAACTGTTATTGGTACTAGTATCCTGTACATTTTGTTATGTTTCTAGTTGTGATTGAAGAGACTGTTGGTTTTTGCTATGATCGCGAGAGACTGGGAGCGAGGGGCAAATGAGGTAAAAGTCGCTTCATAACAAGGGGCACGGGGTTGATCCCGTGGCCTTTTCTTGCCTTTTTTAGCGACGGAAGCCACAAACGCAAATTCCAAACATCAAATTTGAGTGCAGATTCGTGGTTTGAAACTGCGATGCACAAAAAACACTGTCCCAAATGGACCATAAATGAGAACTTTCTAAAATTAAACCAAATCATCAAAGCAAAGCCAGTAATCACAAATGTTATTATCTACCCTCTAATGGTGAATACAATTGAGTACTCATCATTCTGATTGATGTGTCATCAATAATTTTTATCAAGCATGAATCTCGATGTAGTTTTTACAAAGGATCGTTCAAATTCAAATTAAATGATCATCTCAACAAGTTTATAGTCAAACTGTCCATCTCAACAAATTTTTAGTCAAGCCGATCGTCTTGATAAATTTATATTCCAAATTTTAGTAAATTTATAGTCAAATTGAAATTCTCGACATTTTGAATCCAATGATGTCAAAATTAGTTCAGTCAACCTCTAATAAAGCCCAAATCAAGCCATTGAAGCACAATTAAGAGCATTGGATCATCAATTGAATTGTCAAATAAACTACACATTTGTCATATTTATAGTTGAATCGAGTGTTTCAACTAGAAAAATCCAACAATCCTATGATTGTTTCATTTTGAGGTCATTAAGACACATTATTAAAAATAACCTATGCTCAAGGGGGATCAATGTGTACCGTCTAATCAACCCGTTAGGGAAGTNAGATTGGGGCTCAATGATGTAAAAACTATGAAATATTTATAAGGTAAAGGAGTGCTTTGAGTTTCAAATTTAAGGAAAGAAAAGTGATGTTCAAAATCATTAAATGCTATCCAGATATAGTAATTCTCACTTGAAAAAGGAAAAAGAAAGGATTGAAAACAATCCTTGAAAAGAAAAGAAAAATATTTAGGGTTGAAAGCAATCCAAATGAAAAAGACAAAAGAAAGAATAAATTATGGAAGTGAGGAGAAGCTTGAGGATATGCCTAACAAAAAATTGGCTTCACTGTACCTACCTAAAGGGAAAGCTTAAATACATTCCTGAACTTATATTTATGGAATAGGTCTTTTACTAGTAGAGTTCTCATGAAGTTCTCATCTTTTGGATATTCTAAGTGACTTAATATTGCAACATATAGTCATTCTTGAAATGAATAGAAGACTAGAACTCTTAAATTTGATGACTAGATAACCTTGTAGCTACAGAGTTAATTCAATTACTTGAATTTTTTTTGAAAATCTCATTATGATATTTATTTAAATCAAACTTATAGTATTTCTAGATTACAACTTTACTACAGTAGACAACTTTTATGTAGTACTAAAATTACTTGAGACAAGTAATAGTTAAGTTTGGGGGATTTTAACCAAAGTTTTATATAGTACTAAAATTACTTGAGGACAAGTAATAGTTAAGTTTTGGGGATTTTGACCAAATATGTAGTACTAAAATTACTTGAGGACAAGTAATAGTTATGTTTGGGGGATTTTGACCAAAGAATTTAAATCAAACTTATAGTATTTTTGAATTAAAACTTTACTACAATAGATCATAATTTTTATGAATCAAACTTATAGTATTTCTGAATTAAAACTTTACTACAATAGATCATAACTTTTATATATCTTAAATCAAACTTATAGTATTTTTGAATTAAAACTTTATTACAATAGATCATAACTTTTATGTAGAACTAAAATTACTTGAGGACAAGTAATAGTTAAGTTTGGGGGATTTTGACCAAAGGAAATATAAGATTTTCATACCTATTTTATACTGTTTTTAATGATATTGCACTTTAAAGAAAGATATTTTTTATGGATTTTCATACCTATTTTATACTGTTTTTGATGATATTGCACTTTAAAGAAAGGTATTTTTGTTGTTTTGTTGCAGGAATGATGAATTAGGTCATCGGAGAAAGAAGATGAAAAAAGGAACGAATTTGGAGCGAAAAGGACCAAAATGTAGAAATTTGAACTAAGCCGCCGACGGCGCCCTCGACCCCACTGACGAAGAGTTTTTCCTCAAGCTATAGGACAAAATTCTCCGGAAGTCCACCGACGGCGCCCTTGAGGCCGCCGACGGCGAGCTCGGCGGTTATGCNNCGGTTATGCCTACTCAAGCTTTGGATAAGGCCAAATTTTGAAGGGATGCTTAGACAACTCTTGAGAAAGCTCATCCACAACTTTAAAAGACTATTTTGGCCAAAAATTTGAGAGCCTAGAGAAGAGGGGAAAGAATCTAGGGAGTAAAGGAAGTGATAGAGAGAGTTCATAGAGATTAGAAAGGTTCCAATATTTNGGATGCTTAGGCAACTCTTGGGAAAGCTCATCTACAACTTTAAAAGAACATTTTGGCCGAAAAATAGAGGGGGAGATAGTGTGCTAGATGTCCTGGAGGTTAGAGAGGTTCTATTAGTGTGTAACAATTGTGAGGATTCTTCGAGAGATTGTAAGAGTGGAGGGAAAGTGAGAGATTTCTTCCTCCTTGCTACTTCAAAAAGGAATTGCTTCGAGAGATTGTAAGAGTGGAGGGAAAGTGAGAGATTTCTTCCTCCTTGCCGCTTTGAAGAAGAATTTTTCGAGAGATTGTAAGAGTGGAGGGAAAGTGAGAGATTTATTCCTCCTTGCTGCTTCAAAGAAGAATTCTGTGTGCTGTAAAGAAAGGAAAAAATTTAAAGGAACTTCAAAGAGTGTTCCTGTGGAGAAATTAGAGATAAGTTATTTACTTGTTGCAGTTTGTATGACTTTAATTTTAAATATGAATTTCAAGTTTTGTTGTGTTTTCCCCATGAAATCTGAGTTGTTTTCTCTGTCTTTCTTCTTGTCTCAAGATTTGTGAAATGGTGATTTGAATTGTTGAAGCCATAAAAATGTTTAAGAAAATGTGATGATCTTTTCACTTTGATCTTTATTTACTTTCAATCTAGCCAATTGATTTGTTAAAATATGTTGAGTTTTACAACTAAAGTGAAGATTACATCCAGGATTTAGGGAGGTCAAATCCCTTGGAAGTTGGGTGCCAATAAATAGGGAAATAATATTATCGGTTGTAGAATTGGAGATTTTAGAGTGACAAACTAAAATCCCCAATTCGGTCTTATTGTTTGGGTGTTGAAGTATAGATGTTAGCCCTCATGTGAGGGGAACGTTGGAGCTCTGAAGTGAGAGCCGGTATCCGCCCAGCCTAGCCGCAGATTCAGAAAACAAGCGTAGGATTAGTCAATGTTCTTTATGTTTGGACCACAGGGTAAATAATAGNTGATCTTTTCACTTTGATCTTAATTTACTTTCAATCTGGACAATTGATTTGTTAAAATATGTTGAGTTTTACGACTAAAGCGAAGATTACATCTAAGATTCTGGGAGGTCAAAGCCCTTGAAAGTTGGGTGCAAATAAATAGGGAAATATTACTATCGGGCGTAGAATTGGAAATTTTAGAGTGACAGACTAAAATCCCCAATTCGTTCCTATCGTTTGGGTGCTGATGTGTATATGTTAGCCCTCAGGTGAGGGGAACGTGGGAACTCCGAAGTGAGAGCCAGTTTAGTGTAGATGTTAGCCCTCAGGCGAGGGGAACGTGGGAGCTTCAAAGTGAGAGTCGGTATCCTTCCAGCGTAGTCGTAGATTCGGTAACCAGCATAGGATTAGTCATTGTTTTTTTTGTCTGGTCAAAAGGGTAAAGAATAGGTATGCTCATATTTGGCACAATACAATTTGAACTGATTCAAATTATCCATTCACTTAAATTTCTTGACAAGGAGAAGGATGTTTTCTTATATATTGAACTTCACTTTGGAAACTTTATGAGTAGAATTAGTTAATTAAGAGTTTATTAAAATTACATTTTTATTTCGTTTGCCTATTAGTGATAAATATGCAAATTGAACTATATTGTTATGTTTAAGTATTGATTTTTTTTTAATCTTATTTCGTAGCCTCTAATATTACTTTTTATGGGATCGATATCTAGGACTCCATTAGAGCCCTGTATTTTGAGCGATACGTATACTTGCGTTGATAAGTGTGACTTTGTAATTATTGAATATTTTATACACTTCTTTATTAAATCTATAACCGTTGTCAAGTTTTTGGTGCCGTTGCCGGGTATTTAAATCTTCTAGCAGCAGTATCAAATTCTTGTATTCTTAAGCATATATAAAGTCGCTGTCAAGTTTTTGACGTCGCTGCCAGAGAGTAAAAATTAGATTTAAAAAAAAAATCAAATCTTAATTAGAGTAACGGACAAAAAAGGACTATTATAAAACTTTTACTTAATTGCAACTTATTTTCATATTTAGTTTAACTGTTTTTCTGAGTGTACTGAATTTCATGCGTAAATTTGGACCTGAAAATCTTATACCCTACGATTCAGAATTAGAATGCACTGTTATGAGAATTAGAAAACTAAGAAAAAAAACTTAGAAATCCTG
Source organism: Phalaenopsis hybrid cultivar (assembly GCA_002079205.1). Lineage (NCBI taxonomy): Eukaryota > Viridiplantae > Streptophyta > Magnoliopsida > Asparagales > Orchidaceae > Phalaenopsis > Phalaenopsis hybrid cultivar. Next base: position 608,522 of record JXCR01128971.1, on the reverse strand, counting down.
ATAAAATGGAAAACAATGTGAACAATCAAAGAATAGAAAATGAACATCAACCTAGACCTCTACGAGATTATGCAATCCTACAGCAGATGGAATTCACTTATCTATCCAAAATCTTGATGTAGCTGCTAATTCATTTGAGCTCAATCCTGCTATTATCTAAATTGTACAAAACAATCAATTCAGAGGTACACTAAATGAAGAACCTAATTTACACCTCACAGTTTTTTAGAACTTTGTGCTACCTTTAAATATGACAGAGTTTTGAACGATGGTGTTAGACTTAGACTTTTTCCTTTTTCACTTAAGGATAAGGCTAAGATGTGGTTAAATTCGTTAGCACCTAGATCTATTAGAACTTGGGGAGAACTTTCATAGAAATTTCTATCCAAATATTTCCCTCCATCCAAAACTGCTAAACTTAGAAATGACTTAACATCATTTTGTCAGATTGATGGAGAGTCGATATATGAAGCTTCGGAGAGATTTAAAGATCTTCTTAGGAAGTGCCCACATCATTCGTTACCAGATTGATTGATAATTCAAACTTTTACAATGGATTAGTGGGATCTCTTAGATCGATTATAGATGTTGTAGCTGGTGGTTCTTTAATGTCAAAATCTTTTGTTGAGGCTTATTCGTTAATAGAAGAGATGACTGCCAACAATTTTCAATGGCTCTCTGAAAGGGTAAATCTTAAAAGAGTAGCTAGTATCCACGATTTTGATGCAACATCTATGTTAGCTTCGCAGATTGCTGCAATATCAAAGATATTAGAATATTATGGAATGAATTATTCTCCAAAATAGACCCAACAATCCTTATTTGAACTATTATAACCCAGGTTAGAAGAATCATCCTAACTTTAATTAATAACAATTCTTCTACAAATCAACTGGGCGAACAAGAAAATTCATCCAACCAAGGAAATGTTAACTATAGAACCCAGGTTGGAAGAATCATCCAAATTTTAATTGGAATAACAATTCTTCTATAAATCAAAAAAGGGGCAAACAACCCAGTAAACCCATTGGGAAATTCATCCAACCAAGGAAATGTTAATTATAGACATTCTTATCCTCCAGGATTTAACAGTAACACTCAATTTAACGAAAAGAAATTGTCTATGGAAGAGCTAATACTGAACATGGGTCAACAATTGGAGAGTCAAGGAAACCAGTTACAAAATCAAGGAAACCAGTTACAAAATGAAGGAACTGCTATCAAGAATATTGAAAACCAATTGGGGCATATCGCCACTGCGCTTAGTAACCGAACATTGAGAACTTTTCCTAGTACTGTGGAGCCAAATCCTAAAGATCAAGAAAAAGAACAGATAAAAGTGATACAATTACGAAGTGGAAAAGAATTAGAAACAAGAGTGCAGAAAGAAACAGAAATAGAAAAATAGAAAGTGGATAAAGAAAAAGAAAAGGATCATGAATACCCAGATTTAGAATATCCACTTACCCCAATGAAAATTACTATGGAGAAACCTCCACCACCATTTCTTTAAAGATTGAAGCAACACAAAAAGAATAAACAATTTTCCAAGTTTATAGAAATTCTTAAGAAATTAACGGTAAATATTCCCTTTGTAGAAGCTTTAGAGTAAATGCCCAATTATGTGAAGTTTATGAAAGATATTTTGAACAAGAAAAGAAAGTTCACTGATAATGAGACTGTTGCACTTAGCGAAGAATGTAGTGCAATTATGCAGAAAAAGCTTCCTGAAAAATTAAAAGATCCAGATAGTTTCACTATACTGTGTGCTATCGGTGAAAGATTTTATGGAAGAACTTTATGTGATTTGGGAGCCAGTATTAATCTTATGCTTTTATCAAATTTCAAAAGATTAGGATTTGGAAGTCTCACCTACTTCTATAACTCTTCAGTTAGCGGATCGTTCAGTTACTTATCCTAAGGGAATTATAGAAGATGTGTTAATAAAAGTTGATAAATTTATCTTTCCTGTAGATTTTATTGTTTTAGATATGGAGGAAGATAAAGAAATACCTATAATTTTAGGGATACCTTTTTTAGTTACTAGAAGAGCAATGATAGATGTTCAAAAGGGAGAATTAACCATGAGAGTTAACATTTTTAGCTACTAGAAAAGCTATGATAGATGTTCAAAAAGGAGAATTAAATATGAGAGTTAATGGAAGAAGTGACTTTTAACATTGTGAAATCTATGAAATACCCTACTGTTGAAAGAGATAATGAAAGTTTTCGCATGGAAATTAGTGACATCTATTGAACAAGCATTTTAAAGAATATTTTGAAAAAAAAAAAGATTTTGAAGACAAAGATGAAGTTATTTTGGACGAAATAGAAAATGAAGAGATAGATTATGTTGAGGAAAGATTTGAGATGTCGGATATTATAGAAAATGCTGATTAGAATCTAGTTTCGTCAATTATAAAATCACCTGAACTTGAGTTGAAAACATTGCCTAACCACTTGAAGTATTTGTTTCTGGGAAAATCATCTATATTAATTGTTATTATATCTTCAGAGTTAAATGATTTGCAAGAGCAAAGACTTTTGGATACATTAAAAATAAGAAAGCTTTTGGTTGGACCTTAGCTGATATTAAAGGAATCAGTCCTTCAATCTGTATGCACAAGAAAGCTTTTGGTTGGACCTTAGCTGATATTAAGGGAATCAATCCTTCGATCTGTATGCACATAATGATATTTATATCTTCAGAATTAAATGATTTGCAAGAGCAAAGATTATTAGATACATTGAAAAGATATAATAAAGCTTTTGGTTGGACCTTAGCTGATATTAAGGGAATCAGTCCTTCAATTTGTATGCACAGGCTTCAGAGTTAAATGATTTGCAAGAGCAAAGACTTTTGGATACATTAAAAAGATAAAAGAAAGCATTGGTTGGACCTTAGCTGATATTAAAGGAATCAGTCCTTCGATCTGTATGCACATAATTATACTGAATGAACAATATAAACCAAGAGTTGATACACAAAGGAGATTAAACCCAATGATGAAAGAAGTAGTCAAGAAGGAAATTTTGAAACGGTTGGACACTAGAATTATATATCCTATTTCGGACAGTGCATGGGTAAGTCCAATTCATTGTGTTCTTAAGAAAGGAAGGGGGACTGCTAAAGCACAAGAGAATAATCAATTAATACCTATCAGACAAATTACTGGGTGACGTATTTGCATTGATTATAGAAAATTAAACACTGCCACTAAGAAAGATCACTTCCCTTTACCATTTCTAGACCAAATAGTGGATAGACTTGCTGGACACAAATATTTTTGTTTTTCAGATGGATATACCAGCTACCATTAATTTCCTATTACTCCTGAGGATCAAGAAAAGGCAACATTTACTAGTACTTTTATTACCATAAAATTCCTATTGCTCATGAGGATCAAGAAAAGACAACATTTACTAGTCCTTTCGACTTTTGCTTTTCGAAGAATGTCTTTCGGATTATGTAATGCACCTGCAACATTCCAGAGATGTTTGATGTCTATATTTAGTAAGCTAATTGATGATGGAATAGAAGTGTTTATGGATAATTTCTCTATATTTGGAACATCATTTGACGCATGCTTAAATTTTCTTGAAAAAGTTTTGGAGTTATGCAAAAGAACTAATTTAGTTCTAAATTGGGAGAAATGTCAATTTATGGTTGCAGGAGGAATTGTGTTAGGGCATAAAATTTCAGAAAATCGTATGGAAGTAGACCTTGCAAAAACTCAGGTTATATCTAAATTAACACCTCCTTCTAATGTAAGAGGGGTTAGAAGATTTCTTGGATATGTTGGTTTTTACATGCGTTATATTAAAGATTTTTCAAAAATTACCAAACCTCTATGCCAACTTTTAGAAAAAGGACAAGAAATTTAAGTTTACTGAAGACTTTTTAAATTCCTTTGAGTTATTAAAAAAAAAGCTAATCACTAACCCTATAATAATTTCACCTAATTGGGAGAAATCATTCAAACTGATGTGCGATGCTAGGGATTATGTTATTAGAGCTGTTCTTGGACAAAGGTATGATAAGATTTTTAAAGTTATTTACTACACTAGCAAAACTCTTAACGATTNAAGAGATGTATGATGTCCATATTTAGTAAGTTAATTGATGATGGATTGAAAGTATTTATGGATGATTTCTTTCTATTTAGAACATCATTTGATGCATGTTTAAATTACAAAGTGTTTATGGATGATTTCTCTGTATTTGGAACATCATTTGACGCATGCTTAAATTATCTTAAGTATTTATGGATGATTTCTCTGTATTTGGAACATCATTTGAAGCATGCTTAAATTATCTTACGTATTTGGAACATCATTTGAGCATGCTTAAATTATCTTGTTTGGAGTTATGCGAAAGAACTAATTTAGTTCTAAATTGGGAGAAATGTCAATTTATGGTTGAAGGAGGAATAGAGTTATGTGAAAGAACTAATTTAGTTCTAAATTGGGAGAAATGTCAATTTATGGTTGCAGGTGGAATTGTGTTAGGGCATAAAATTTCGGAAGATGTTATGGAAGCAGACCCTGCAAAAATTCAAGTCATATTTAAACTAACACCTCCTATTAATGTAAGAGATGTTAGGAGTTTTCTTGGACATGTTGGTTTTTACAGGCGTTTTATTAAAGATTTTTCAAAAATTACTAAACCTCTATGCCAACTTTTAGAAAAGGACAAGAAATTTGAATTTACTGAAAGTTGTTTAAATGTCTTTGAGTTATTAAAGGAAAAATTAATCACAGCCTCTATTATAGTTTCACCTAACTGGGAGAAACCATTTGAACTGATGTGTGATGCTAGTGATTATGCTATTGGAGCGGTTCTTGGACAAAGGTACGAAAAAAATTTTAAAGTTATATACTACGCTGAAAACTCTTAATGATGCACAAATTAACTATACTGTTACTGAAAAAGAGTTACTGACAATTGTATCTGCTTTAGATAAATTTAGATCTTATTTAATTTAGCTAAATGCGCACACTGATCACTCTGCTATTAAATATCTGATGCAAAAGAAGGATGCCAAACCAAGGTTAAATAGATGGATACTTTTAATGCAAGAATTTGATTTTTTTGCTTATTGATAGAAAGGGAGTTGATAATCAAATTGTTGATCATTTGTTNGGGAGAAACCATTTGAACTGATGTGTGATGCTAGTGATTATGCTATTGAAGCTGTTCTTGGACAAATGTATGGAAATTTTTTAAAGTTATATACTACGCTAGTAAAACTCTTAATGATGTACAAATTAATTATATTGTCACTGAAAAAGAGTCACTCGTTNAGATTAGAAAACCATGAATTATCTAACACCTACAATGAAATTATCGATAGTTTCCCTGATGAACAACTTTATAATAGTAATGAGTGAAAAATACCATGGTATGCTGATATTGTTAATTATATTGTAAGTGATATTTTGTCACTTATGTTGACATTGCAACAACAACNGTGCATACTGATCACTCTGCTATTAAATATCTAATGCAAAAGAAGGATGCTAAACCAAGGTTGATTAGATGGGTACTANTTAGATGGATACTTTTGATGCAATAATTTGATCTTGTGGTTATTGATAGAAAAGGAACTGATAATCAAATTGTTGATTATTTGTCAAGATTAGAAAACCATGAATCATCTGACACTGACAATGAAATTACAGACAGTTTTCATGATGAACAACTTTATAATATTAATGAGTGGNCATTTGTTAAGATTAGAATATCATGAATTATCTGACACTGACAATGAAATTACAGACAGTTTCCCTGATGAAAAACTCTATAATATTAATGAGTGGAAAATACCATAGTATGTTGATATTGTTAATTATATTGTAAGTGATATTTTGTCACCTATGTTGACATTGCAACAGCAAAGAAAATTCATTCATGATGCGAAAGAATATTTTTGGGATGAGCCTTATTTATATAAACAATGTAAGGATCTGATTATGAGGAGATGTGTACCTTATTGTGATATTTGGCCACCTATGCTGACATTGCAACAGCAAAGGAAATTCATTCATGATGCAAAAGCATATTTTTGAATGAGCCTTATTTATATAAATAATGTAAGGATCTTATTATGAGAAGATGTGTACCTTATGAATAAACTGAACTAATTATTCAGAAATATCATGATTATGAATTTAAAGGACATTTTGGAACTGAAGAAACTGAACTGATTATTCAAAAATGTCATGATTTTGAATTTGGAGGACATTTTGGGAACTGAAGAAACTGAGCCAATCATTCAGAAATGTCATAATTCTGAATTTGGAGGACAACGATTGTGAGCTAATCTTTTAGAAATGTCATGATTCTGAATTTGGAGGACATTTTGGGATTGATAAAACTGTTATTTTACAAGCTGGATTTTATTGGCCTACTATCTTTAGAGATGTTTATAGATACATAAAAACTCAAATGTCATGATTCTGAAATTGGAGAATATTTTGGGATTGATAAAACTGTTTATAAAATTTTGCAAGCTGGATTTTATTGGCCTACTATCTTTAGAGATGTTTATAGATACATAAAAACTTGTGAACGGGATTCTATTGGCCTACTCTCTTTAGAGATGTTTACAGATACATTAAAACTTGTGATCGATGCCAACGAGTAGGCAATATATTTATAAGAAATGAAATGCCTCTGTAATTCATGTTAGAAGTTAAGATCTTTGATGTTTAGGGATTGGATTTCATGGGACCATTTATTTCTTCATCTGGGAACTTATAAATATTAGTTGCGGTAGACTAAGTTTCAAAGTGGATTGAAGCACAAGCTTTACCTTGTTGTGATGCTAAAAGTGTTTCAATATTTTTAATGAAAAACATTTTTACTAGATATGGAATGTCGAGAGTGACTATCACTAACGGAGGATCCCATTTCAGGAATAAATACATTCCGAGATTGACAGAAAAGTTTAACGTTATTCATAAAATCTCTTCTAAACAAATACTTGAGAAGACTGTAAACCCTAGTAGAGTAGATTGGTCTACTAGACTGGATACCGCATTATGGAACAAATACTTGAAAAGACTGTAAACCCTAGTAGAGTAGATTGGTCCACTAGACTAGATACCACCTTCCTATCACCCTCAAACCAGTGGGTTAGTTGAAGTTTCTAATAGAGAGATTAAACAAATAAACTACTTATCACCCTCAAACCAGTGGATTAGCTGAAGTTTCTAATAGAGAGATTAAACAAATACTGAAAGACTGTGAACCCTAGTAGAATAGATTGGTCCACTAGATTGGATACAACATTATGGGCTTGGACTGTAAACCCTAGTAGAGTAGATTGGTCCACTAGACTAGATACCGCATTATGGGCTTACATGGAACGTTATAAAACTCCTATTGGAATGACTCCTTACAGACTAATTTTTGGAAAGACTTGTCACTTACGCTCCTATTGGAATGACTCCTTACAAACTAATTTTTGGAAAGACTTGTCACTTACCAGTAGAACTTGTAAACCCTAGTAGAATAGATTGGTTCACTAGATTGGATACCGCATTATGGGCTTACAGGACTACTTATAAAACTCAAGTCGATTGGTCCACTAGACTGGATAACACATTATGGGCTTACAGGACTGCTTATAAAACTCTTATTGGATTGACTCCTTACAAACTGATTTTTGGAAAGACTTGTCACTTATCAGTAGAATTGGAGCATAAAACATCCTTAAAGGTGATTTTTGATGAATTCGGAAAGATTGTCACTTACCAGTAGAATTGGAGCATAAAGCATATTGGGCAATTAAAGAATTCAATTATATTTTGAAAGATGATGATGAGAAGAGATTGTTACAAATGAACGAATTGGAAGAATAAAGAAATGAATCTTATGATAATGATAGAATTTATAAGGAGAAACTAAAGTTATAGCATGATCAGAAGATTAAAAAGAAGAACTTTGAACCAAGACTGGAAGTTTTGCTTTACAATACAAGGCTGAAGTTATTCCCTGGGAAATTGAAGTCTCGTTGGTCAGGACCCTTTACTGTGACTCGACTTTATACTTACAGAGCTGTTAAAATTGAAGATCAAAAGACTGGGAATAGATTTAAAGTAAATAGACACAGATTAAAGACATATTTTAAGGGTAAAAGAGCAAATTTTAAAGAGGTTTTAATGTTCAGTCAACCTGAATAATATTTGAATAGGTTGGGCTGAAGACGATAAACCAAGCACTCTATGGGAGGCAACCCATAGTTGTCTTTATTTTTATTGCAATTATAGTGTTTTTGTTTGAAATTATTGTTAGTTTGTGGTAGTATTGAGCTCTACTACTCGTATTTACCCTTGAATCATCATAAAAATTGGATCCATAGAAGAAATTGGAACGCATTCGGGCCAGAGTGAAACTGTGAAAATTTTGTCTTGGGCACCGACGAAGGTCTCGATGCCGCCGACGGTGGGATTTTCCCGAGAGTCCAGACAATTAATTCTCAAGGCTTGTCGACGGCGCCATAGATGCCGCTGACGGTGAGAATGAGGAGATGACGGTTTTCGAAGTTTGAAATGTCAATTTTTGGCTGTTTTAGGCTAGATTTACTCCCTATAAACTTCCAAACTCAGTTCTTAAATTCATATTACTCAAAAACAAATTGGAACTCCACAAAATTTATCCCTATGGCTTCAAATTCCACTAAAAACCTTAGATTTCAAGTGTTCAAATGGAGAGAGTTTATTAATTACGAGGAGCAAAGAATCTTCAATAAAGTGCTGACAAAGAGGAGATTAATCAAAGAAAGAGGGTTTGTGAATCGAGGATTGAAAAATCCTTCGACAGTAGTTTAAAATATGATTGTGTGAAGACGATGAGAAGTGCTGTGCTACACTACTGCCGCCGTAGTCGTTCCTGTGGTGAAGGATTTTTATGCTAATTTGCATGGAATCAATCAGGGAGTCGTCTATATGCGAGGCAGATGGATAACTTTTACTCCTGCACGGATTAATGAGTTATATATGATCGAGAATGTTTCTATCTGCCATTATTCTAACTTCATCCTGACAAGAAATCTGATGAATGTGATCTACCAATTTTTGACGGACGAGACTGAAGACTGGAAAATGAAAGAAAATGGGTATTGTAGTCTCTACTACATTTTTAAACCCCGTTTCTAAACACTGACACTTCTACATTTCTACAAAACTATTATCGATAATAAGGATCGGTAAAGTTATTATAGAAAGTGCAATTTTGAATTACTATATTCAAATGGGACTGTCGATTGATACTGGATCGATATTTGTGAAGTCTAGTTTGGGCCTGATCGTTCATGGATCAACTTATGGGCTTGGACATCCTTCAACAATCTTCTTACTCTGAAGTGAGTTCCAAGTATCTTATGAAAATTAGGAAAAGGTACTTCTACCTTGGAAGCCTTTGGACCCAACTCAGAAGTTCACATCCAATGAAGATGAGAATGATATGACTATTATTATGGATCATCCGTCTCAGAATTCACATCCTATTCAACCTTTTGTTCCGGGCAAGACACTAGTGACCTACGTAGAATCAAGAAACTGGAGAAAGGGGTACAAAATGTTATGAATATAATTAACAATATCTATGAAATTTTTAATCATCTAGACTGGAGAATGAAAGAGCATTTTGATCACTCTGGACATATCAAAGGAAGTTTGATACGATTGATGAGAAAGATGGGATTGATAGAAGAGGACTCTACTGAAGAATTTGCATACTGACCCTTCTATAACCTCTTTGTTCATGTTCAATCGATGGGCGATATCAGAGGAGAAACAATAACTGAATCAGAGGAGTAGTAGATTTACTTTGCTACCTATATTTCCATGTGTGTGATTTGATTTGAACTTATGTGTTTGCTTTACTTTCAAATTTTGCTTTTAGATCTCAGTATAGTTGAGATCGAGCATAAAATGTTGGTTTTCAGTGTTTAGAGTGTTGGGGCTTGGATTGCGATGCTGAATTGATATATTAAGGTTGAGAAAATACAAAACATATGCGTGTCATGTAACATGTATTGTAATCCTTGGATTTTATATATAATTGTAATATTTTGTGTTGTGAATGTTTATTTTTATTAGTACTTCCTATATTCACTTAAAATTTATGTCTAAAATGATTGAACGGATGTCGACGAGGCTTGAAAATGATCAAAATCACAAAAATCTAGAAATTGAACCAATTTTAAAAATCTCACCAACGGCGCCATCGACGCCGCCGACAGTGGATTTTTCCCAAGACTTATGCTATTTAATTCAATAGAACTCACCAACGGCGCTGACGACCCCATCGACTGCGAGATATCAAAAAAACACTTTTAACCGCAATTTTATCATCTCTCGGTAAGAGCTTCACTCCAAAATAAAAATATTTGATTTTCACCTTGAATTTCTTCCACATTGTGGAGATCCAAAAAAATTGAAAATGTGGAGAAAATATTTGGAAGAAATTTATGGAACTTAGTTTTAAACTCTTATAGTCACTCTTGGAAGCCATTATCTTAGTATTCGAAGTGTATTTTGGATTTTTTTTATAATTTTGATTAGATTTTCGTTGTAGTTTGAATTTGGATGTGTAGTTATAATAGACTTTGATTAGTACTTTGTAAAATTGTAATGTGATGTGATTTTTTTTGCATTGTGATGTATTTGTAATTGTTTTTATTTAGTATTATGATGTGTTAGTGAAATATAGTGTTTGTATAATATTTTCTTTGTACTTATTTCAAAATTTCATTACCCAACAAATTCTCTAATGATTTATATGTATAGAAATCTCCTCATATTACAGATCAGTTCAGAATAATGAAAATGCCTAAAATACTGAGGTATGATTTATATTTAGAATTTTTCTTTCCACCTGTATCATTCTATATTGAAAAATTTAAGTTTGGGGGAGGGAAGAAAAAGATTAACTATTATATGTTCTCAGTTTAAATAATTTCAAAAATTATTAATATGATTTTATGAAAATCTCACTATAGTATTTACTTAAATCAAACTTATACTATTTCTGAATTAAAACTTTATCAGAGTAGATCATAACTTTTATGTAGTACTAAAATTACTTGAGGACAAGTAATAGTTAAGTTTGGGGGATTAATACCAAAGGAAAATATGTTGAGATTTCCATACCAATTTTAGACTGATGTTGATGATATTGCACTTTAAAGAAAGGTATTTTTAATGTTTTGTTGCAAGTATGTTGATTTATGGTCATTGGAACAAAGAGATACAAGAAGGAACGAATTTGGAGCAAAAATGATCAAAATATGAAGATTTGATCTTAGGGGCCGATGGCGGGCTCAACGCCGCCGACGACCTGTTTTTCTCGAGAGTCTAGAATTAAACATTTTAGAAGGCTGCCGACGACGAGCACGTCGGTTCTCTCAACAGAAGCATTGAATGTGGATGATTTTTGAAGGGACGCTTGGGCAACTCTTGAAAACTTTTCTACAACTTTAAAAGAAGTAATTTGGAGGCTGAAAAAGGGGTTGTCCGCTGAGTCTTTGTTGTTTGTGGTGCCCATTAGAGTGTAGAGAGTGGTTATTATTATGAGGAATTCTTCGAGAGATTGTAAGTGTGGAAGGAAAGAGAGAGAATTCTTCTTCCTTTCCGCTTCGAAGGAGGATTCTGTGTGCTGTAAAGAAAGGAAGAGATTTAAAGGAACTTCGAGGAGTTTGCTTAGGGAGGAATTAGAGATAAGTTATATTTAATTATTGAATTTTGTATGATATTACTTTTTTATATAAATTCCAAGTTTTGTCGTATCTTCTCCATGAGTTCTAAGTAGTTTTCTTTGTCATTCTTCTTGTCTTGAGATTTTTGTGAGAAGGTGATTTGAATTGGTTGTGCCATGAGAATGTTAAAGAAGTTGTGATGATCCTTTCACTTCAATCTTAATTTACTTTCAATTTGGCCAATTGATTTGTTAAAATATGTTGAGTTTTACGCTTTGATCTTAATTTACTTTCAATCTTGCCAATTGATTTGTTAAAATATGTTGAGTTTTAAACGATCTTAATTTACTTTCAATCTGGCCAATTAATTTGTTAAAATATGTTGAGTTTTAAAACTATCGTGAAGATTACATCCAAGATTTAGGGAGGTCAAAGTCCTTGAAAGTTGGGTGCAAATAAATAAGTAAATAAAAATTATCGGGCGTAGAATTGGAGATTTTAAATTGACAGACTAAAATCCTCAATTGGGTCCTACCGATTAGGTACTGAAGTGTAGATGTTAGCCCTCAGGCGAGGGGAACGTGGGAGCTTCGATATGAGAGCTGGTATCCTCCCAGTGTAGCAGCAAATTCAGTAACCAAGCATTGGATTAGTCAATATTCTTTTTGTTTGGTCCAAAGGGTAAAGAATAGGTATGCTCCTCTTTGGCATAATACAATTTGAACTGATTCAATTTATCCATTCACTTAAATTTCTTGACAGGGAGAAGGATGCTTTCTTATATATTGAAATTCACATTAGAAACTTTATTAGTAGAATTAGTTAATTAAGAGTTTATTAAAATTGCATTTTTATTTCAATTGCCTATTAGTGATAAATATGCAAATTGAACTATATTGTTGTGATTAAGTATTGATTTCTTTAAATCTTAGTTCGTAGCCTCTAATATAACTCTCTATGGGATCGATATCAAGGACTCCATTAGAGCCCTGTATTACTTGAGCGATACGTATACATGCGTTGATTAGTGTGACTTTGAATTATTGAATATTTTATACACATCTTTATCAAATCTATAACCATTGTCAAGTTTTTGGCGCCGTTGCCGGGTATTTAAATCCTCTAGCAGCAGTATAAAATTCTTGTATTTTAAGCATATATAAAGTTGCTGTCAAATCACATGTACAAATTTCAATTTCTAGAAGGTATACCTGCAATTTAGTTGGAATAAACGTGTTTTGGTAGTTTCTAGTCGTGCCTAGAAGTTATGAGGGGGAATTATGCCTATAGATAGAAGCGGTTTGTGAAGGAATTTCACCCCGGATTATTTTTAGTCCTAAAAGTCTAATAAAGAGAGAGATTTAGAGAAAATTTCTTCATGGGAGATGGATTTGAAGAAGAAGGAGGAAGCCATAATGAAAAAGTTCATTAGTCAAAGTGCACGGGAGATGTGTAATGATTTCTTAGTTGTTAGTGTTGATGGGATATCAGAGAAGATCAACAAGATGGATATTACTATATCCGTATTAGAGACTAAGGTGCTTGAATTGCATGCTCATCAAGAAAATATTGGGTGGCAACTTAAGATGCAATTCAGCCATACCAGTTATATAGAGGAAGCGGATAAGGCGATGTTCATTAAGCAAAAGTGGATTGAATATGATAGTATTAGAGCTAGTCACCATCGTTCGTTTTATCAACTCTATATTCCTGGAGAGACTATTGAAAGAAAAGAATTCTTTCCTTCTAATGAAGAGTGACATTAGGTTAAGTGTTAGGAATTGTGTGTTTGGAGTCATGTTTTTAAGTGTGTTAGTGTTTATGTCTTGTGTTTAGTGCTTGTGTCACTTATATGTTTAATTGTAAATGTGTGTTAAGTGTTTTGTACTTAGGAAAATTTTCTCATCCAAGACTATTTGGAGAGAGAACTAAGTGTTAAATGTGTTTGTACTTGTTTGTGAATTGATATAAGTTTATTTTTTGAAAATTTGTGTTATTTTTTAAGCTCGAATGGAATTAATTATTATGGAGAACATTGAGAGAGAATTTAGTTATAGGAAGTGAAAATAGTCATTTAAGTGCTATGAGACCATTTAGGGATGGTTTACTTAGGCTAATAGTGCATTTTAGTTAAAATTAAAAATTTTGAAAATTGTGCATTAGCACCTAAGCGGCATATCTCGCGTGCGAGCCAACCCGAGAGACAAGTGCCTAAGCGCCACTTACCCGCGCTTAAGTGCTGGTTCACGAAAATCGATTCATAAATGGTTAAAAGTGAATTTTAAGTCAAAATTACCATTTTTAACACCTCCTATCATCTCCCCCAACTCAAATTCATGATTTTGAGGGCTAGTTCAAGTGGAATTTGAAGATTTCTTGGTGGAATCGAGTGAGATTTGCTAGATCCAAGTTCCTTAAGATAAGAACTTTACTTCTATGCAAAAATTTAGGATTTTCACCATATATTTTAAGCACATTTGGAAGATTTCAAAAATCTACTATTCATGGTGAAAAGTGAAGAAAAATCTATCGAAATTGCTTGAGAAGTTTAACTAGTACTTTTCGAAGTTTAATTTAGTGATTTAAACTTTATTTTTAAAGTTATTTTTTGAATTTATCAAATTTGTAGAATGGCACGAAAAGGAGTAGAGGAAAAAATCCCATTTGTTTCGAGCAAATTTGTTAGTTCAAAAACTCAAGATCGATATAGTGATGCTCTACAGTCACGAAAATTGATTTAGGAGCGATGTTTCAAAAGTCTAGGTGGAGAGGTAGAAGACCTGATAGTCCGCCGACAGTGGGAACAGTTATGTTGTTTCTCTGCCGTCGCACTGATTTTGTTGTGAGGGAGTTTTATGCAAATCTCCTAGAGGCTGAAGACGATTGATTTATGGTTAGAGGGAATGGTACCTTTTACTCCAGAGGTAATCAACCTGTTTTACCATTTACCACTGGAGAGTTTATGTTTTTATGCAAATTATAGTCTTAGTGAAGCAGAGTTAGACGAGATTATTTCATATTTGACTATTGTGAGAGGACTTTGGAAGATTAACAATAAGAGGAGAGTAAATTTCCCAACTTCAAAGTTATGTGCACCTTCAAAGGCCCAACACTATTTCATTTCTCCTCGTCTGCTTTCGACCAATCATCTCAGTGAAGTGACCAAAGAGAGAGCCACATTGAATTATTGTATTTTGGAAATAAAGCCCATCAACATAGGGGCTTTGATCTATCACATTATCATTAGTTCAATTGTTGCTGCTACTACTGCAAGTATGAGATTTGCTTCCTTGATATTTTCATTATGTGAGCAGGCTGGAGTGAAGTTTGATAGTTGGGAGGAAGTTTTGTTACCTCTAAAGCCCATTATGAAGGTGAATGTGATGACTTATTCTGAACATTCGATTTTTGGCTGAAGAGGAGGATTTTCTAGAAGTTATGGATTAGAGACGTCTGTTGCATCTACCTTTGCTGCATCTTCATCATGACCATCTACGTCTCGTGCTTCTACATTTAGAGGTGATACCAAGACTCAGGATGAGTTATTGCAGAAGATGATAGATAATATCAATTTTATCGCTGATAAGGTACCAAATTAGAGCGTTTTGCAGATCATACTAATAGTTATAATAGAAGGAAGAGTGATTATGAAGAGAAATTCCACTCATGTTTGGAAAGCCTGATTAGAGGTGAACCAGGAGTGCAATTTCCTCCATATCCTCGATATCCTGATTTTGAGTTTGCAAAAAAATGGTACAACGGTGATTCAGAGGATGAAGAGTAGAGCTGAGAGATTCATTTTATGATTGTAATATGATGTGAACTATGTGGTTTGAGCTTGCTACATTTACATCTGTGAGTTGTTTTGGTCTATGTTGTGTTTTGGACGTTTATGTTTTATTGTTATGACGTTTGTGGTAGTTAATATTTATTTTAAAATTTTAGGGTAGTAGCTGTTGTTTTGTGTTTAGTACTGTGATTTAGTTAATTTAGAACTTAACTTAATTTTTTATCGGTTATAAAGTAGAAAATCTTGCTAGCTTTGATCTTAAACTTGAAATTTAGAAACTGCTGCCCTGTATTTTTCTTTTATCATCTTAGTGTGTTGTTTGCTTTTATACCCACTATTTAGAAGTCTATTGAATCTTTAAATGTTAAACTAAAATAAAATATAGAAAATTTGATCAAAAATTAATTTTACTCCTGTCTTTAGTTCTTTACTTGTATAATTAGGATGTAAAAATTCCTGTTAGCATGTTATTTTAATTTTCATTTCCTGCCTATATAATTATCTGAAGCTAAATTATTTATTCTGTTAAAAATTTAAGTTTATGGGGATGAAAAATATTTTCAAAACTGGAATTTTACTTGTTCTCAAATATACTACAAGTGAATTTGATTTTAAAAGAAAAATTGATTATGTATATGAAGTTATATTAGGGAAGTAAAATTTGATTTTAGAAATAAGTAAGAAAATTTAGTTACGATTTTGAAAAGAAAAACTTTAAGTTAAAAATTTTTAGTATAGAAAATGATTAATATAAGTGACTATCTTTGGAAAGAAAGATTGTATTTTTGAAATTTTTAGATAATTTAGACTTTTATTTTTAATACTTAAATTTCTTTTAGTAAAATGATTTTCAAAACTATTATTATATTTATAAGTAAAAGACTTATATCAAGACTTTGCTTTAGGAAAGGAGAAGGGGAATTCAAAATCATTAAAGGTCTATCCAGATATAGTAATCCTTGTCTAAAAAAGAAGAAGAAGAAGAAAAAGAAAAAGAAAAAGAAAAGAAAAGAAATATAAGGGAGGAGAAGCTTGAGGATTAGTGCCTAATAAAAAATTGGTTGTACATTTAATCTTTTTAAAGTATAAGACTTGATAAAATCTTAAGCTTGTAAATATAATATAGTAAGTAATATTATTTTTAATAAAAATTTTTAAGTAGAGAAAATAAAAGAACTAAAATCTAAAGTTAGAGAACTTACAATATTTCTGAATTAGATATAAACTCATATTTTCATAGTTCTTAACATTAAAAATTTTCAAATTTTAAGTTGTTCTTATTTACTAATTATTTTGTCTAAATTGGACTACTATATTTCTAAATCTAAATTTTAGTAACTCCTATAGAAATTCATATACATATCATACATATTTGGTTTTTAAAGATTGAAGTGTCACTTGAGGACAATTAATATTTTATGTTTGGGGGATTTTCATACACCTAAAATATATAGTGTTTTTAAACACATTTTTAAACCTATTTTTGAGATATTGCGCTTTAATGGAAGGTATTTTTGGGTTTTTCTTGTAGAGACAAGTAAAAATGGAAAATATTGCTAAAGGAGTGAAAAAGGATCAAATTTGGAGCAAAAAGGTGAAAAATTATGCAAAAGAGTTTTTGCGCCTAAGCGCCAGATTCGGCGCTTACATGCCGATAAAACAGAGAAGGTCGCGCCTAAGTGCCCTGACCCCGTACTTAACCGCTGGTGACAATTATTAGACGAGTAAAATCAGTTTTCATGAATTTCAAAGAGGTTGAGGCACCCATTTGCTTAATAGGTGGTTGTAACCACCATGGACGAAAATTATCATGAAAGGAAGCATCTCTTGGGCAAACACATCGAATAAAAACACCTTTTGAAGAGATCCCAAGGAACCTCTTTAAAAACTATAAAAGAAAGAAGAGAGGACTTAGAAAAGTGTCCTGAAAAGGTCCGAAAAAGTGTGAGTCCTGAAAAAATTGGCAAGTTTTGAATGTTCTTTTCTGGGGAGTTAATCGAAGAGATTTTCAGGAACCACTTTTTATTTACTTTATCCTTTTTGTTATTTTGTTTTGAGCGATTGTAAAAGAAAAGAGATTCAAAGGAACTTTAAGAGTTTGATGGAGGACTTGAAATAAGTTTTTATCTTTTTGTTTTTAGACTACTTTTAGATTTAATTGAGACAAGTTGTTGGTTTGACAATGATTTCTTCTTTTAAACTAAAGTATGATTTTATTTTCTCCATGGATTCTCAGTAGTTTCTTTATCTTTCTACTTAAAATGATAAGTAATTAAGTTTTGGATGGAAGTTGTGGAGAGTATTGATTTCTAATGTTGGAAGAAGTTGTGATGATTTAATTCCATGCACTTTATTTACTTTTTGATTTGGCCAATCCAGATGTTAAAATTTGTTGTGAGAACATGTAAGAACCGGGCTAGTATTGTCTCAGTAAAAAATTGGAAAGAATCACATGAGGTTGTATGAATGAGAATGTAATTCATATGATTGAGTGCAAATAAATAGAGAAATAGTCATTGATTGGTGTAGAGTTAGAGGACTTTAAAGTGACAGGTTAAAGCCCTCAACTTGGTTTATTGTTTTAGGTTTTTGATACGAGAATGTTAGCCCCCAGGTGAAGGGAATCGAGGGAACTCTAAAGTGAGAGCTAGTATCTTCTATGCCTGGCCGGTCTTTAGAACTACTCAAACTTTAAATTAGCCAATGTTCTTAATAGCATCTCTAATAAGGGTAAAGAATATTGTTGCTCCTATTTGACACAACACAATTTGCATACTTTCACAACAAAATTCCTATACTTATTACTGATTCATGATAAGGAGAAAGATATTTTCATATTAAATACTTTTCTTCTACAAAACCTTTAGTTATCTTTCTAGTCGTTAATGTTTCATTAAAATATCAAAAATACTAAAAATATATAAATTTTAACTTCCTGCAAAAATCATTTTTAGTTTAAGTAATTATCTTTTCAAAAATAGAAAAACTTTTTAAAAAGTGCATATTGCATAATATTTCCTGTGGGTTCGATATTCAGGTCTTAATCAAAAAGTTATATAGTACTTGATAACGATACATATCTTGCGTAGTATCCCAATATAAATATATATAAATTAAAAAGTTAAATTCTTATTTTTTTTCAAAATCAAGTTTTTGGTTTTGTTGCAAAATGAGGAAATATAAGTGAAAAATATCATCAGAACTATTGATATACTGTGCACAAGCATTAAGTATCCAGGGATCAGTAGGTTCCACCCGTTGATGAATACTAATGGATTTGAGAGTATTCGAGAAATTGTCGCTACTTTACCAACATTTCACGATCATAGTGAAGAGAGGGGGAAGCCCACTCCTATCATTAAAGTTTGTACGGTGTTTCAGAGGTTGGCCACTAAGAAAGGATGTTCAATAATCGAACTGCTTAAACGAATGAGATGCACAATATCCTTGCAGATGAAGAAAGAAATTCTAAAGGATGTCAGAAATGCCCGACAGTCCCGCAAGTTGGCGGAAGCTTACCAACACGTGTTCCTGTCAGATTCTATCTAGGAAGCGAGGTTGATACTACTGTTACTACTACAGATTTTATTACCTCTGTCACTCCAAAGACTGCATGACATCGACCGGTCAAGTCACGTCTGGGTCCAAAAATTCAACCATTTATACCCGTAAGAATGCTGCGAAGTGGGAAAAGATGGAGAAATTACCCGGTATTGTGTTTGGTTGACATCGCGGGGAGCACATTTCTCTCCGACATGTCGATGCCCCTATTGAGATACTCTGTCTCAACACATCATCAGCAAGAAAGAAAGTGCGGGTACCCAAAGTCACCATACCAATATAGTCTAGTGAGTTTGCAAGACAGAATAGCGGATTGAAGCAAAATTTTGAAATATCTGCTACAGAATTTGATGAAAAAGTGATGGATGTTCAGAAAAATCCTTTAGATCTTAAGATAATTCAGGAGGCAACAATTGAAGGGAAAGTCGAAAAGCTTAGGGCTGAGATTTCTGAGCTAGTTAGAGAACATGGTGCAACCATTAATGATGATGATGAGGATTTTGATTTCAATGATTATGTAGATGAAGACTTCATGAATATTCATATCATAGAGACTAGAGCTGCTTCATCAGCACACGATGCCCAACCTCTCGTCGAGGGGAATGCTACAGATGATTTGCGCAGGGCTATTATCTTGAGGGATGAACAAACCAGTCGAATGGAAAAGCAAATGGATGAGATGGTCGCCATGGCTACAGTTAATGGGCAATCCTAGCCACAACAGGTAGCTTTGCCAGGAGTTAACTAGCCTGAAATAATCCATATCACTGATGAAAGAAGAGAAGTTGCATCTGCTAATGGAGAAGATCAACAAAGAAAATATTCCTCACCAAATGCCATGCCTGAGAAGGATATTAAACAATTGGTCGAACAACAGGTTCAGGAGGCGTTAGCCAAATCTAAGGGTGGTGCATTAATTTTAAGGGGTAGACCTTACCCGGAAGGGTTTGATGTCGTACCCTACCTTAAGGGTTTTGTGTCATCGAACTTTAAGATATTCAATGGGACTGGGAATCCTAGACAACATATAGCACATTTTTGAGCCAGTTGTGGCAATACTAGAGGAAACAAAGCCTTAATCTTCCGTGAGTTCATTAGCAGCTTCTCAGGGTTTTCTTTTAATTGGTATGCTGAGTTACCTAATGGATCAGTGAAGACATTCATCGAGTTAGAACAGATGTTTGTAAAGAGATTTGCTGGAGCACAACACCATGTTTCTATTGGAGATCTCGTAGTGGAGAAGCAAAGACCCAACGAGACCCTAGTGGATTATATCTTGAGGTGGAGAAACCTTAGCATGAAATGTGAACCTCAACTACATGAACAACATGCGATTGAGATTTTATTCAAAAGCTTACATGAGCCAGTAGCTTTCATGCTCAAGGGACTCACCATCAATTCCTTCGATAAATTGTTAAGCAAATCCAATAGTTTATAGGAGGAATTTAAACATATGGATTCTCAAGAAAAAGCAAAGAAATCCAGAACAATCAAAGCATTCGAGAAGAAGTCTGGGACAGTAGAAACGGTTGATAAAGAAAAGCAGCCAATAAAGATACAGGTAGAGCATTCTCACCACAGTTCTCAGCAATCAGCACAACATGCTCAACAACAAACAAAACAGTATGGACAGTCCAAGCAACAGTCATACCAAGGAGGACCGTACCAAGTAGAAGGTAGAAAGAGTCTGACTCTTTCAGAATAAAGGAGAAGAGTGCATTCCTTCAAAGATGAGGTTGTGTTGAATATGTTCAGAAACTTAATGAAAAAGCCAGAGTTCATATTGTTAAAACCAAAGAAGCCTGAAGAGGTTGATAAGAAAGATAGTCCCAATTTTTTCCCATACCACAGGATGTTAGGTCATACAATAGAGGGCTGCTTTATTTTCAAGGATTGGCTCAAAAGGAATTATGAAGAAAGAAATATAACAATTCTGAAGGAATATTTGAAAGAGTCTAAAAAAGGTTTTGTAAATATGATTTTGGCCGAGCCAATCATCCCAATAGATCCATATGCAGAAAAAGACAGATGAAGCATAGTTTGGAGCAAGTTATCCAAGAAGATACTGGGTCAGATTTAGACTGCTTCAGTTCAAGTGGCCGTTCAGAGTCTACAACGTGCTCAACCCAAGTTGGAGATTTCACCAGAAAGGTCATCGCAACCTGAAGAGAAAGAAAAGAGTGACATTGTGAAGATCAATAGCATGTGGGGTAGGATAGGGTCTCCCTCTGTATGATTGGTGTTTCTATTTTGGGAGAGAAAGTCCTCAAACTCCTGACCATGTATGATTATCTTTTTGTCCCACTAGGGTATTATTAATATAATGATTATGATTTCAGCTACATTTTGACTATTTTTAATGATAATGTAACTGACTTTGTTCATTTTAACTCCAATCTTGATTCCCAAACTGATCCTCAAATCGTACTTGAGTCCGATAAAACCATTAATGAGAACAAAGAAGACATCGACGATACCGGCTATGATAACACCGGAAGTGAAGAGCCAGTCCTTGAGTGCCGCGGTGTACGCCTTGCTATCAACTTGGATCTCTCCGATCAAGAAGGAATATAAAAAAATTTTCCTACAGCTTCTCAGGAAGAAGAAATTATAGAAGTGAACCTTAGGAGCGGGAAAGTATTACCATCGAGGTCAACTCTAGTGGATAAAGGAAAATAAATAGTCACTCAAGAAGAGCTACCTCCACTTCCGCTAGTGGAAGAGCCACATAGCCAAGTGAAAATCGGAGGATTATACAAAGTTTTTTATAATGTGCTAGCTCATCTTAGGAGGTTGCCGACCAAACTAAGCATTTATGATGCTCTAATCCTGTGAAAGGAGATGAGAGAATCTTTGGTTATAGCCTTGCTCGACCCAGAGATATGCTTGGCTCAGTTGGCCAGTACATCCTTAGATGAAGTTTATTTGTTGAAAGAACAACCCAAGATAACATTCACAGATGAAGACTTGTTGCTCGGTACCACCGATCATAACCAACTGCTCTACATTTCCATCAAAATTGGCAGATTTGTATTATCCAGAGTATTGGTAGACCCGGGACAATCACTAAACTTAATGATTCTATGGACATTGGCATACTTGGACATTGAGGCTCAAGAGCTTACAAACAATAAAATGATGTTAAGATGATTCAACCAGAAAGGAGAAAGAGCACTTGGATCAATTACACTGTTAATGAAAGCTGGAGAATTAGTAACAACAGCAAAATTCCATATCATCGATGCAGAGACTTCTTTCAATGCTCTACTTGGACGGTCATGGATTCACGAGCATAATATGGTTCTATCATCCTTACATCAATGTATCAAATATTTCAAAGAGGGACATGAATATTGTATTAAAGGAGATTTACAATCACTCTTGGTTCATGAAGTAGGCATTCATGAGGACGCCACCTACTACACACCTCCAAAGAAAATAGTCTTTTCTTGTGAAGTTGCAACGAATGAAATACAAAACTTAGAAGGATCACAAAGAAGAGGTCATTTAGCTCTGTTTCATCTATCTACTATCATCTCTTCACAACAAGGTGATAGAGGTTCGTTTAGTTCATATACCCGAGATCGAGGCTGGCGACATGGACAAGGAAGAGCCAACAACCTTGTTGAACAGACTAAGACAATCATAAACATCAACTTGGAAGAAAGTTCTGATGAAGGAAGTTCCGAAGAAGAAATGATGATGATAAAGTAAAAGAAACCTCAATACGAGATCTCCTTAGCAGACATGGAAAACGATGAATATAAGTTGATGTATGATCGAATCAACCACTATGTGAATGCCGTGACCCTTACTCCGATCTACCCTCAAAAGGTTGAGAGTTTAGAGGTCAAAGAAGTCTGTAGTGTTGGTTTGAAATCGATCAAGTTTTACCGTGCTTCGCCTTCTACTAATTCTGAAAATCATGTAAATTTAGATGATGATTCTACTGAATTTATGGAATTACCTTTTGGTTACTTTTTTTCTTGTGTACAAAAATTAATCCAACAAGGATATGTTCCAAAACAAATGCCAAAATATAAGCTACAACTTTTTGAAAAATTGTGGAATGTTAAAAGTCGAACTCCTAATTCAAAACAGGGTCTCGAATTTTGTATTGTAGGACCAGTTGACGATTCAGAATTTTTCATGGTTGTTACTAATGAATTAGAAGAGTTCTACCTTGATGTAAAAGATGACTCTCATGAACAATTAATAGATGATGTTCTGCCAGAATTTGAAGAAGAGATTAAGTCAACAATTGATGAGTTAAAAGAAATCAACCTCGGGACAAAGGAGCAGCCCCGATAAACCTTTATAAGCTCTTTACTTGGTGAGGAAGAATTCATAGAGCTGAAAGGGTTATTTTCTGAATTTAAAGATTTCTTTGCCTGGAGCTATGATGAAATGTTAGGTTTGTCAGTAGAAGTTGCAGTGCATAAGCTTAGGTTAGACAAAGATATGACCCAAGTAAATCAAGCTCCCAGAAGAATGCGCCTCAAAATAGAGCAACAGATCATTGCTGAGGTGAAGAAATTAATAGATGCTAACTTTGTAAGAGAAGAGAAATACCCCACATGGTTAGCCAATATTATGGACAAATTTGTGTATNTCGCAGAATTTCACATTCTGCACATAACTCCACAAAGCTCTACAAATCTTCTTCAAAATCAACCTTCTCACAGTACACACTACTGCAAATTCAACACCACAAGCTCTTTGTAAGTTTCAAATCACATTTTTAAATCAGAACCTAAATCCTGATTCTCACATTTCGAAGTTGATACCTAAATTTCGACTCTCTGCTGGAATTGATACCCACATTTCAATTCTCACATCTTTGAATTGATACTTACATTTCAATTCTCACATCTTTGAATTGATACCTACGTTTCTATTCCCATTTCTGAATCAGTCCTACATTTCTGATTCATTACATTCGAGGTCGGTCCTTGCATTCCGACACTTTCATTTGAGAATTGACCTACATTTCAATTCTCATTTCTAAATCAGTCCTACATTTCTAATTCATTACATTTGAGGTCGGTCCTTACATTCCGACGCTCTCTTTTGAGAATTGACCTACATTTCAATTCTCATTTCTGAATCAGTCCTAAATTTTTGGTTCATTACATTTGAGGTAGGTCCTTACATTCCGACACCTTCTTTTGAGAATTAACCTACATTTCAGTTCTCATTTTCGAATCAGTCCTTCATTTCTAATTCTTTACATTTGAGGTCGGTCCTTACATTCCGATGCTCTTTTTTGAGAATTGACCTACATTTCAATTCTCATTTCTGAATCAGTCCTACATTTCTGATTCTTTACATTCATGGTCGGTCCTTACATTTCGACGCTCTGTTCTGAGAATTGACCTACATTTCAATTCTCATTTCAGAATCAGTCCTAAATTTCTGGTTCTTTACATTTGAGGTCGATCCTTACATTCTGACACCTTCTTTTGAGAATTGACCTACATTTCAGTTCTCGTTTCCGAATCAGTCCTACATTTTTTATTCTTTACATTTGAGGTTGGTCCTTACATTCCGACGCTCTCTTTTGAGAATTGACCTACATTTTAATTCTCATTTCTGAATCAGTCCTAAATTTCTGGTTCTTTACATTTGAGGTCGGTCCTTACATTCCGTCACCTTCTTTTGAGAATTGACCTACATTTCAGTTCTCATTTACGAATCAGTCCTACATTTGTGATTCTTTACATTTGAGGTCGGTCCTTACATTCCGACGCTCTCTTTTGAGAATTGACCTACATTTCAATTCTCATTTTTGAATCTGTCCAACAATTTTGATTCTTTACATTTGAAGTCGTTTCTTACATTCTGACGCTCTCTTTTGAAAGTTGATCTATATTTAGTTCTCATTTCCGAATCAGTCCTACATTTCTGATTCATTACATTCGAGGTCGGTCCTTACACCCCGACTCTCTCTCTCACTCTCTCTCTCTTTTTGAGTTGATATTTGAATTTCAATTCCCACCTCGAGGTCAACACTTACATTTTGACTCCCATCTTTTGGAAATTTTTTAAATTTCATAACTCAAAGTCCACTCTCCAATCCCCAGCGAGAGTCCCTACTCCTTGATTTCAACGAGATGATCACCTGCTAATTCCCTAGCAGAAAGAAATCACACACACAACCCTATGCATACTTTCGGGTCTATTAACTTAGGAGTTTGTATTGGTTTTTTTTGATATCGTCGGTTAACGCCAACACACCCGGTGTGTTTTCCCAGCACACCACACCTATTAGGGGTCCATTTGTTGACCTCATTTTTTGTTGAGGTTTAGTTTTTACTCTTTAGTAGCCTAGGATCTAGCCATAAAACTTTTCCTGCTGAATATTCCTAGAAAAATAGAAATGGAACCCTCACCACTAGAAATTCCAAACCCTTCTCCAGACAACTTGAAGTTCCACATATTGGTTCTAACCTCTAAACACCTAATAGGTGGGGTCACTGTGGGGAAAACTCAAGATGAGTCACCCTAAGGATTGTTGAACCTTAGGTTGATCCTGGGTGTTGGTCTGGAGGTAAGGCACTCACTACCCTTATCTGCACCCACAATCACTCACAACCCTAAACTCAAATTTCAAGCTTAGATCCCTTGATCTTTTGGGATACTCATGTAGATGGTCCCCAAAACCTACTAGCCCTAGGGCTATGGTTTAGCTAAGACCACTATGTAGAGGACCCAAAATGGAATTTCCATTATTGGCTTATTGGTGATGATTGGTACCTCAACTCTTACCAAAATACCCATCTTGGCCTTTTACCCTAAAACAGCTTATTGGTGATGATTGGTACCTCAACTCTACCAAAATACCCATCTTGGCCTTTTGCCCCTGAAACACCCCCAAATTACCAAAATACCCCTCCATGGCCCAAAATTCCAAAAATTCCCAAAAAATCCCAATAAACCCTAAATATTCCCAACGTCATTTCTCTTAACTATCACATGACCTAATTTGGCCAATTTGACCATCTTTAACCAAAATCCCTAAATTGTCCTTTAAAAGACCCAAATTTCCCCAAATCCAACTCAAATGTCCATCAATTGGGTCTTAATTGACCCCAATTCCAATCCTAAACTCAAATTTACTTTTGATATGACCAAACTAAACCAAATCAAAGCTTTTGGTCCATGATTTGAGCCCAATTTTGATTTGGGTCAAAACCCCAATTTTGACCATATGACCTGGTCCATGATTTGAGCCCAATTTTGATTTGGGTCAAAACCCCAATTTTGACCATATGACCTCGTCCATGATTTGAACCCAATTTTGATTTGGGTCAAAACCCCAATTTTGACCATATGACTTAATCTCACCAAATTGAACCCATCGACTAGTCAATTGACCTCAATTAATGTTGAAAAATATTTATGACATCCTTATACATCAAAATCAACCATAAATTTCAATTGGCCTCAATTAATGTTGTAAATCTTTATGAATTTTCTATACATCAAAATCAACCATCCATTTGCATGTTGAGCCTCAAATCCATTTGATTTTGGCCTAAATCCAAAATTCCCAAATTTAGCCCCAAATTGGCTAAGTCCAATCCATTTGATTTTGGCCTAAATCCAAAATTCCCAAATTTAGCCCCAAATTGGCTAAGCCCCAAATTTCACCCAATTGATTGCCTTAACCTCCAAATTGGCACCCAATTCATGTTGAAAACTCTTCATGAGGTCCCTATTGACCATTTAAAACATTTAATTTGGACTTAGCCCAAGGCTAACCCAAGCTAGACCCAAGCCTAGTCCAACATGACCAAATTGATTAAAGTTCAAAATTCCTTCAAATTGTCCCTTCAATTGGACTCAAAACCACTTCCATACTTCACCAAAGTTATTCCTTAGGATCATATACACCACATGCAACAATCAATTTGTCCAATTGACATGGCTAGCCTAACCCAAACCCAAGTTTTGGTCATTTGCACGCACTTGGACCCATGCACCAAATGTGACCTAACCACCCTAAAGCCACCAAATTAACTCCACCACAACCATTAGTTGGACTTAGTGACCAGTCCAAACACCATGAAATCACCTAAATCGAGCCATGGACCAAAAGTCCCCCAAATTAAGGGATCTTTTTTCCAAAAATGCACATGCTTAAGATATCTTTGCCAAATCGAAGCACATTTGCATTAAATTACTGTGATGGACTCCTCTGGGTTCCCTGAGTTCCTAGCCACCTCCCCCTGGCCGGCTGGCCAGCCTAGTGGCCGGAAAAGCCCAAAACTGAGAGCCACTCCCATGGCACCTCACCCAAATCAAACCTAGAGGCCAGCTCATCCAAATCAAACTATGGAGCTCCTCTGCCCTCCACCTAAGCACCACAATGCACCCAAACTTATGCCCTGAGAGCTACCCCATGACCATTTTTATAAAAATTCACCTCCCATAGCCATGGGAGGTGTGCTGAAATTTTCTTTGAGAGGCCTCTCCAAACTTCACACAGAGCTTCCCTAAGATCCCCTCAGTGCATTCCAACCATTTTCCCTCACCCATTCCCATTGTCGGAGCTCAATTTTCAGCTTGAAACGCTGTCGGAAACCAGGACATAACCCAATACACCTCCACACTCCACCAAACTTCAATTTCTTGTGCCCACACCTTCACAAGAGTGAAAGAAGCCAAAGCCCTATCAAATCCCCCTTCCACAGATTCTCTAATATAGGTCTAGACTAACACCTGAAATCGAGCTTGGTCGAATTCATACCTAGGCCTTACACCAAGACCGGGGACTGAATCTCTAGCCTCCCGTGCCGAGCACCTCTGATCGAAGCTTCCCTTCTCAGAGTAAAGGTATAAAACTCCTCCTCCTCCCGAGCTTATTTTGATTCTCCATTTACTTAAGCTTCATATCATGACATCTTAGCTGTATGGATGTGTTCATCTCACTTAGACGAGTCCATAAGATCAAAGCCGAAGTTATTTGGTTGAGTCTAGGTCGAGATCTCAAGATTTTAATGTGGACGGGCACGAGATCAATCTATCAGGGACGATGATGGGGAGCCGTTCGATCGAGCGTATATCAAATGAACGGGGGAGATCGAGACGGACAACGCTTCAGGATATAAACAGCGGGCTGAGTCAGCAAGCTACGTGGATGGCGGCATCCAACCAAAGCGCGCCACACATGTCTTTGGAGCCGTCGTAGGTTGAGGTGGCACGCGCAGTTTAAATAGAAAATTACGGGTATTTTTATATTTATTTAGTCCCCAAAACTTCAAAAATACATAACTTTGTGTAGAAAAATCACAAAAATAAAATAAAAATACCCACTTGCTCAGTGAAAAGAGGAAAATAATATGGAATAATTTTCAAGTCCATTTGATGCATAAAATATTTTTAATTAATTAAACACTATTTGAAATCATTTGATTCCCCATGAATTATTGACACATCACCTTGGCTTGAAATTTTGACATGTTGTAGCCTCTGTCAGGGGAAGTATTANAAGAAGCCAAAGCCCCATCAAATCCCCCTTCCACAGAGCCTCTACCATAGCTCTAGATCAACACCTGAAATCATGCTTGGTCAAATTCATGCCTAGGCCTTACACCAAGACCAGAGACTGAATCCTTAGCCTCCTTGGACCCCAACGGACGTGCTGAGCACCTCTGATCAAAGCCTCCCTTCTCAGAGCAAAGGTATAAAACTCATCCTCCTCCCAAGCTTATTTTGATTCTCCATTTACTTAAGCTTGATGTCATGGCATGTTAGCCATATGGATGTGTTCGTCTCACTTAGATTGGTCCATAGGATCAAACCTGAAGTGATTTCATTGAGTCTAGGCCGAGATCTTTAGGTTTTATTGTGGACGGGCACGAGATCATTCTATTGGGGATGATGACGAGGAGCCGTTCGATCGAGCGTGTATCAAATGAAATGGGGAGATCGAGCCGGACAGCGCTTCAAGACATAAACAGCGGGCCAAGTCAGAAAGCTACATGGACGGCGGCATCCAACCAGAGCGCGCCACGCTTGTCTTCGGAGCCTTCGCAGGTTGAGGTGGCACGCGCGGTTTAAATAGAAAAATAGGGGTATTTTCTTATTTATTTAGTCCCTAAAACTTCAAAAATACATAACTTTGTGTTGAAAAAATACAAAAAACAAAATAAAAATACCCTCTTGCTTAGTGAAGAGAGGAGAATAATGTGGAATAATTTCCAAGTCCATTTGATGCATAAAATATTTTGAATTAATTAAACACTATTTGAAATCATTTGATTCCCCATGCATATTGACACATCACCTTGGCTTGAAATTTTGACATGTTGTAGCCTATGTGAGGGGAAGTATTCTAAGATTTTTCTAAAGTCAGAAAAGGTTTCTATATAGAGACCCATATTTTTCAAGTTATTTCACATTATTCCCTTAAAATAATCATGCAAATTAATATATTGGTTATAAAATCCCAAGAAAATTTTGAAAGGTCCACCATGACCAGAGAAACTTTTGAAAATAATTTCATGGGTCAAGTTATTTAAAATATGCTTAAATTTTACAAATACTAAATCACTAAGATAATTAATTTTGAAAAATAAAAATATTTAAATGACTTGATTTTTGATCTCCACTATGATTTATGATTCAAAGAACTCATCATAAAAGTTTCAAAATATTTTGAGCTCATTTGATAACTTAAATTGATTTTTAAAGATAAATACCACTTTTAACACTTAAATGATTTTTAAAAATCAAAATACAACTCAAAAAGTTATGAAACTTATTTTTTTGAGTTCTCTGTGATCAGGGGAATTTTGAAAATAAAATTATATTTAAAGTAAAAAAACTTTAATTTTTGGCCTATTTTAAATATTTAAATAATTAAAAATTCATAAAAATCATAAAAATAATAAAACTCACGAAAAATGTTCNTATGATTTTTCCAAAGTCAGAGAAGGTTCCTATACAGAGACCCATATTTTTCAAGTTATTTCACATTATTCCATAAAATAATCATGGAAATTAGCATACTGGTTATTAAATCCCAAGAAAATTTTGGAAGGTCTAGCATGACCAGAGAAACCTTTCAAAATAATTTTNAAATAATTTTATGGGTCAAGTCATTTAAAATATCCTTAAATTTTACAAATACTAAATCACTAAGATAATTAATTTTGGAAAATACAAATATTTAAATGACTTGATTTTTTATCTCCACTGTGATTTATGATCTAAAGAAATCATCATAAAAGTTTCAAAATATTTTGAGTTCATTTGATAACTTAAATTGTTTTTTAAAGATAAATATCACTTTTAACTCTTAAATGATTTTTAAAAATCAAAATACAACTCAAAAAATTATGAAATATTATTTTTTTGAGTTTTCTGTAATCAGGGGAATTTTATAAAAATAAAATGATATTAAAAATAAAAACTTAATTTTTGTCCTATTTTAGGATATTTTATAAAAATAAAATAATATTTAAAATAAAAACTTAATTTTTGGCCTATTTTAATTATTTGAATAATTAAAAATTCATAAAAATCACAAAAATAATAAAACTCATGGAAATGTTCTAAATTGCTCAATTAAAAATTCATAAAAATCATAAAAATAATAAAACTCATGGAAATGTTCTAAATTGTTTCTTAATCACTTAGGGATGATTAGAATATTTTTCCTGATTTTCTAAATAAAGATATTGAATTTCAAAGCTTAAAAATAATTTTTACAAGGCTAAAAATGAGTTTCCACTAAAATAATCTCAATAAATCAAGGAAAAATCAGTTTCTCCTCTGAGTTCTCTGACCTTAGGGAGATTTTTCAAAAATATAAAACTTAATTTTCACTGCCTGCTCCTTTGAGTTCTCTGACCTTAGGGAGATTTTTCAAAAATATAAAACTTAATTTTCACCGCCTGCTCCTCTGAGTTCTCTGACCTTAGAGAGATTTTTCAAAAATATAAAACTTAATTTTCACCATCTAAAATATTTTATTTTTATTAAATAGTCCATAAGTTAAAATAATTCTAATAAATCACAGAGAATTCAAAAAGTTATGAAATTTAATCAAA
Source organism: Phalaenopsis hybrid cultivar (assembly GCA_002079205.1). Classification (NCBI taxonomy): domain Eukaryota; kingdom Viridiplantae; phylum Streptophyta; class Magnoliopsida; order Asparagales; family Orchidaceae; genus Phalaenopsis; species Phalaenopsis hybrid cultivar. Next base: position 577,407 of record JXCR01128971.1, on the reverse strand, counting down.
ATGCTTCTCTAGTCTAGGTCTACCTCCAATAAAAATTTCAAGGCATTATAATTTATCTTGGTTAAGTTAGGAATTTTCTTTTAAAGAGCTTATTTTTGCATCAANAGCTTAAAAATAATTTTTACAAGGCTAAAAATGAGTTTCCACTAAAATAATCCCAATAAATCAAGGAAAAATAAAAAAAAATATAAAATTTGCTCTTATGAGTTCTCTGACCTTAGAGAGATATTTCAAAAATATATAACTTAATTTTCACCACCTAAAATTTTTTATTTTTATTAAATAGCCCATAACTTAAAATAATTTTAATAAATCACGGAGAATTCAAAAAATTATGAAATTTGATCTAAAGGCTTCTCTAGTCTAGGTCTACCTCGAATAAAAATTTTAAGGGATTATAAATTACCTTGGTCAAGTTAGGAATTTTCTTTGAAAGAGCCTATTTTTGCATAAAAAATAATTATGTAAATTAAATTAAAATTTGAAAAATCACATTTCCTCCTCTGATGTCTCAATTGACCCATGAAAGAGGTAGGATAAAAATTTCAACGTACACATTTTCTCCTCTGATGTCTCAATTGACCCATGAATGAAATAGGATAAAAATTTCAAAGTCATTGGAATTGAATTTGACAAATTATGAAGTGTTAGAGCCTTAGGGGCAAATGTGTAATTTTGGAAACATTGCCTTAGGTAACATTTAGGCCTAATTCAAAGGAGGGAAAATGGGTAACCCCTGATCTTAATTAATTTATGCTTGAAATACAAAAGGCTTAATTGGTAGAAACCAATCTCACTTTCTTGATTAGGATTAATAAATTTCTAAATTATTAAAATTTGAAAGTTTATTAAAATTAAATGATCCTGGACTTAGGGGTATAATTTTTGAAGTCAATGATTAATCAATTTAATACCCCCATATTAATTTTCAAATATAATCCAATTCATGAATCATGACCACTTAAAGCTTAACCCGTTTCAAAACTAATTAAGACACTCACCTAGGTCTTAAGGTCTTAGTGGTGACTTAGGCCAAATCAGAATTGACTAAATGAGGATTAGAGAAATAAACATAATTATATCAAACATCCTTGAAACACCACTAAGCTCAATTAGGATTGAAAATTTGGTTAAGTGTTCAAATTACACTAACTTGCCCCTTTAAGGGTCTTCACCCACATAATTCTTAAATGGAAGGATAAATGATAATGAACCTATTCTTAAGGATAATTGAAACACCAAGGTTCATTGAGCAATAAGGGTATTTACAAGGTGAACCATTAAGCGATATAATAAGTTTAAATGGAGGTCTGTTTCGGATGGTCGGGAATCCCTCGGAGGAGGTAACATACGGTTGCTAACGAGGCTTCCCACGGTTTAAATGAAATTATGGAACTCATTAAGTTGGGTTTAGTAAGTTCATTTGGACTAAGTGAATCCAATAGAAAATAGTGATGTCTGAACGAGGGAACTGTAGGATCCTAACCGGTGTCTCTCTAATCAACTTTAATATACCTTCATAAAATTTAAAGAACTTCAACCATAGGGCCACCTAATTTGACATTATAACTTGATACACTAGATAACTCAAACTCGTCGCAGTGAAGAACTTGGAGCTAGCATGGTGGGCAGCACGACCATCTTCAACAGCAAAACCTGCCTTCCCCAGCTAAACCAATCTTCCTTCCTTAGACTTAAACAATCCATAGGACTTTGAGGTTGTAGCTAAACCAATCTTCCTTCCTTAAACTTAAGCAACAAAGCCATAGGACTTTGAGGTTGTTTTTATTGCAACGTAAATCCTCACCTTATCTTTAGGCCTTTGTATAGCCCTGCTATACAATATAAGCCCTAAAACGTAAATCCTCACCTTATCTTTAGGCCTTTGCATAGCCCTGCTATACAATATAAGCCCTAAACGTAAATCCTCACCTTATCTTTAGGCCTTTGCATAGCCCTGCTATACAATATAAGCCCTAACACAGTAAATCCTCACCTTATCTTTAGGCCTTTGCATAGCCCTGTTATACAATATAAGCCCTAACTTGTCTTAGGATTCTGAGGTGGTCGTTTGTCACGACCTAAATCCTCACATCTTCCAGGCTATTTGTGTGATCATTTCACACGAATGTAAGCCCTAACTAATAAAATTGGCAGGATGAAACACTTAAATACTTCCCATTTCATACGAATGTAAGCCCTAACTAATAAAATTGGCAGGATGAAACATCTAAATATTTTAATTTCACACGAATGTAAGCCCTAACTAATAAAATTAGCAGGATGAAACACCTAAATATTTCTTAACATCTTCCAGGTTATTTGTGTGATCGTTTCACATTAATGTAAGCCCTAACTAATAAAATTGACAGGATGAAATACCTAAATATTTCTCCTCAAAATTGGAAGCCAAACATTAGGATAGCTTGAGAAGTCACCGAGGTTCTCCTCTGGATCCATGACATCCTTGAAGCCAAACATTAGGATAGCTTGGGAAGTCACTGAGATTCTCCTCTGGATCCATGACATCCCTAGCATTAGGATAGCTTGGGAAGTCATCGAGGTTCTCCTCTGGATCCATGACATCCCCTAGTTCCTCCTCCTTTGGACTCTACAACAAAATGTTCCAAATTTGAACCAATCCCCTTTCACACCTCTTTGTCCGATCTCATTGAAAAGTCTCCTTTGGATTCTACAATAAAATGTTCCAAATTTGAACCAATCCCCTTGCACACCTCCATGTCCGATTTCTTTGGATTCTACAACGTAATGTTCCAAATTTGAACCAATCACCTTTCACACCTCTATGTCTGATTTCGCTTTGGATTCTACAATAAAATGTTCCAAATTTGAACCAATCCCCTTTCACACCTCTATGTCCGATTTCATTGAAAAGTCTTACCCTTTGAAATTCCGTGAAGATAATTTTTCTTGATTTTTATCGAGAGTCTTCTTAGGTGGCTTTGGTCATTTAGGATGTAATTAACTATAAGGGCTTGCCCTTATAGGAAGCATGTCCTAACCCAGCTTAATATAAACCCTATTTAATCCTTTATATTAAATAGGGCAACTTATCGACAAATACAAAGGTTTCACAGTCCAGAGGGACGTCATACTTTTCTTAGTTTATTTGATCGAGCCTCATCCTCAATTCTTGTGTTCCTTCGGGATAGATACAGGATTTGAGGTACAGTGCTCTTTCATTTTAAACTATGAAAAATATGTGGACAGTTTGATTTCAAACTTCAACGTCCTTTCGAAGCGGGCGACGGGATTTTGATTCAAGCGACCGACAGCTTTTTACGGGCAACCCCACAAAACAACCCAAAATAACGCCGACAGTGTGGATTTTAGGGATCTAAATAAGGCATGTCCAAAAGATGAATTTTCATTACTGATACCAGAATTAATGGTGGACATCACTTCAACACATGAGATTTCCTCCTTCATGGATGGGTCTTCAGCATACGACAAGATAAAGATGGCTCCAGAGGATGTAGCACTTACAGCTTTTCGGACAACAATTGGGATTTTCTGCTACACAGTGATGCTGTTCGGATTAAAGAATGCTGGAGCAACATATTAGCAAGCAATGATGAAGATTTTTGACGACCTCATTCATAACTAAGTGGAGTGCTACGTGGATGATTTAGTCATCAAAAGTAAATAGAAATTGGACCATTTGTGTAATTTAAGCATCGTGTTTGAATGAGTACGACAATATACACTTAAGATGAATCCCTTAAAGTGTGCCTTCGACGTTACCTCCAAGAAATTTCTAGGATTTGTTGTTCGTCATCGGGGGATCGAGATCGACCCAGATAAGATTAAAGCTATCTTGCAAATGCCTCCTCCCAAAAATTTAAAATAATTATGTTCATTTCAAGGAAAGTTGGCATATTTGAGATACTTTATTTCTAATCTCTCAGGTAGGTGTTAGCTCTACTCGGCATTAATTAAAAAGGATGCCAAATTTGTTTGTTTAGAAAAATACCAGCGGACCTTCGAAGACGTCAAGCAATACTTAATGACACCTTATATTTTGGCAGCCCCTATCTCGAGAAAACCGTTGATACTTAATACTGCAGCTTTAGACGACTCTCTCAGAGGCGTATTAGCCTAAGTCAATGATGAGGGTAAGGAGAATACACTACACTTCTTGAGTTGTCATTTAATACCAACAGAAGTAAAGTAACAGCCTATCGAGAAGCATTGTCTAGCTTTAATTTTTGTCGCCCAAAAGCTTAGGCACTACATGATTTCTCATAAGATTACCCTTATCATAAGATTACTCTTATTTCAAAAGTTAATCCATTGCAATATTTAATGACCCGACTGACACTTTCTGGACATCTAGCGAGATGGTCAATGATTTTATTACAATTTGATATAACTTTTGTTCCCCTCCGTGCTACCAAGGGACAAATTTTAGCACATTTTCTTGTTGTACACCCACTTCCAGCCGAGTCCCCACTCAACGATGAACTACCAGATGAGTAGATACTGCAAATAGAACCCTTTAGTGCCAGACATTGGGAAATGTACTTTGATGGAGCCTCTTCGGCGAGGAAAAATAATGGATAAAAAATTGTTATACCAAGAAAAGTGGGGATTGGATTGATTTTTATCATGACCGATAAGGGTGTGTTGAGATTCTCTTATCACCTGACAGAGTCGTGTACAAATAACAAAGCTGAATATGAAGAGCTAATCATCGGGTTAGAATTGACAATCTCAATGGATATAATGGATATTGCCATCTATGGTGACTCTTAACTTATCATTCAACAAGTTTCTAGACAATAAAAGATTTTGAAACCAAAATTAGCTGAATATCATGAGTATGTGATGAAGCTGTTAGAGTAGATCCTTAATGTAACTATATATCGGATTCCTCGGGGAGATAACACACATACCAACGCTCTAGCGAAACTTGCTAAGGAGTTGGCATATCCACCAGAGGATTCCATTGATATTACAGTACAAGGAAGATGGGTTTTGTCTTGAATTGACCTCGATAATCTACATAAGCTTGAAAAAGATGAAGCAATGATGATTGCAGTTGCTAACATCAATGAGGATTGGCGTAAACCATTAATAGAATATTTGCAAACTGGAAAATTATCGGAGGACAAATCCGAAGCATATCACATAACAAGAAAGGCTATTTTGTATGCTCTGGTGGGAGATGTTCTCTATAGGAGGTCATTTGATTAGATGTGGCTGCGATGTATGAGCAGAGCAGAAGCACAAAATATTATCAAAGAAGTACATGATGGATTGTGTAGTGCTCAGCAGTTAAGGCCAAAGGTGAAGATGAAGATCAAAAGACTCGGATATTATTGGTCAGCAATGATATTCGATTGTATTGATACAGCTAGAGGGTGTCACTTTTAACAAGTGCATGGGGTGGTCTTATACCAACCTCCAAATGTGCTACACATGACTGTCGCCTCATGACCATTCGAGTGTTGGGGCACAAACATAATAGATCCGATAGACCCTCCATCCTCTAAGGGACATAGATTTATTTTTGCCGCTATGAATTACTTTTCCAAGTCGGTAGAGGCGTTGCCGTTAAGAGAGGTTACAACATAGCATGTTTTGCAATTCTTCAAGACCAATATAGTCTACCATTTAGGAGTTCCACACATAGTAATTTCTGACAATGGGATAGCCTTCAAGAGCACGAAGATCAAAAACTTTGTCAAACGACATGGGATAGATTGGAGGTACTCAACAATTTATTATCCCAGAGCAAATGGCTTAGCTGAGGCTTTCAACAAAACACTGATGCAGATCTTGAAAAAGACATTGGATGAAAATAAAAAAGATTGGCTTCACAGACTACTAGAAGCTTTGTGGGCCTACCGGACAAAGTTCAGAACTCCCACTCAATGTACACACTATGCGCTTGTGTATGGGTCTGAGGTCGTACTATCGCTAGAAGTTCAAACATTGTCTCTTAGAGTCGTTGTCACTAACCAAATCATAATAGAAGAAAGTGCAAAACTCAGACTTGAAAAATTGGAAAGTCTCAAGGGAAAACGATTAGAAGCACAACAGCATTTGGAACTCTACCAAGCAAGGATGTTGCAAGAACACGACAAATTGGTCCGCCCGAGGGAATTTAAAGTCGGTGGCCTCGTTTTCATTCTCCGAAGTCCTATTCTTACACACCGTAAAATAGGTGAAAATTTTGAAACAACTTGGGAGGGTAGAAAAAGTCTATTAAGGAGGAGCCTACCAGCTAGTGGATTTTCGGGGCGAAAGACCTATGTTTCCAGTTAACGACCACTACTTGAAGATATATTACCCGACATGATGCCGCTTGAAATCAAAAATTGCTCTTAAATTTTTTATAATTTTGGGGTTACTTTTTTTGGCCAAACATCTGTGACTGGGTCCAAAATTTTGTAGTAAATTAACCTCAATAAAATGAAAAAGTTTTGGAATTGCTCATCTTATTTTTTTTCTTTCTTGTTTCTAATTTCTAAATCTAATTAAATTAAATAAAATTGAATAAAAAAAATTTTCAAAATTTCAAAATTGTTGACGCTTCATTTTTGTTCTTGTTCGTGCTAGATGTCAGCACACTGATGTTTTTCTGTCTTCCGCAGAAGAAATTTCAGAGCCTAAGCTGATCTTTTCCTTCAAATATGGCTTAAATCTTGCACTAAATAAAGGAAGGGCTGCTCAGAGCGGCTTCATAGACCTCAATTTTGACTTTGGTTAGGTTAATGTAAATTATGAAGGCCCCCTAATGGACATTTTCACCCGGCGGGAAAAAGAAGGATTACTGTCTCTACTAAAAATTGGAGCTGAAGATGATTCCTCATGGAAGTGGAAAAAGATGATCACTCTATAATACCCAATGGAAGGGACCAGTCATCTACAGTCCATAATAATTGCACCAACGGGAGATTTAATAGGTGTAAATGAGGATAGAGTGCCTGACGCACCACTTCGAAGAACCCAACGTCGCAATGCCAACCGACGCAAGCATAGAGCCTTTTTACTAAAGGAAAGAAGATAACAGAGAGAAGCAGCTTGATTACTTGCCTCAATTCCTGAGGGAAGGATTTATTAACCACCTATGAAAGAAACCTCTTGCAGCCTACCAGGTACAGAGGATGAGCTGGAGCCAGCCGTAGAGCTAATGCAGACAGAGATACCCCATGAGTCTTATAGGGGTTGTCCAATGTGTAATGTAGAGCTGGCCATAAGAGCATCTACCGAAAGAACATACGTAGAATGCCAAGGATGCAATGTTCTACACTTGGATTACTACAGTTCAATGTAAGAATTCACAACCACTAGAGTAAGAGGTCATGAGGCAAAACATACAGACGTTGAGTAATACAAATAAAGTAATACAAAACATGTAGATACAGAGTAGAAACCGGTCATTGAAAAGGTTGAGTCAAGAAGGCCATCTCAAAAATGTGATGATATTCCTACAGCTGAGATGGAGAGAATGTGCAGAGTAAAATGAAGAGGAATTGAATTCTATGAAGAGGTCCGGGGCGAAGTCGTCAATATATTGGAGGGCATGACACTATTTACTAGAGTCTTCCAGAGAACGATGAGAAAATAATTTTGGATTGAGTATTTGATCTGCATGCCAGAGGCCGGGCAGGTATACTAAGGCCAAGAACATATGCGAAACCACAAAAATGGATGCGCGGGAAAGGGAGGATAACCATTCAATGTGGTTGTTGCTAAAATTTTGTTGAAGACAGACAAGAGAATCCCCTGGTATCTTAAGATATGATAAGGTGGATCTGATGCCTTATGTGATAAAGGAAATGGTAAAAAGATTAATTCAATGGAGTATACTACCGCCAGACTGCATTCCAAACAGTTTCATCATCAATATTGATGATGAAGGAAGTTTCATTCTTCCCCATATTGACCATCATGATTTTGTTAGACCTTTGCAAAGTGTCTTTTGTCAGTAAAAGCAATATACTCTTCAGAAAAGAGATTGATATCGTTGGTCCCAGGAAATTCAGAGGGTCTGTTGAAATTTTGCTGCCACTGGGAACGGTGCTGGTCTTAGATGGAAATGGTGCTGATTTAGCTAAACATTGCATCCAGGGAGTGTGACATCCCCAAGTTTTTGTGACCTTCAGAAGAATACAAGATGATATGATACCATGAGGATTCCATCCAAATCCTAAGCTAGAATAGTTGTAGCAATATGAATTATAAGGGGTTGCACCTATAAGTACACGTGAAGGGAATTCTTATCCTGGAGCATGGCTTAGTAGGCCAGCTCAATCAGGAGCTCACCACGCCAAAGATGATCAGTAGGATACCTTTTTGTGTCAAATTTTGCGTAGCAAACATGATATATGTATCAGATATGTTCAGTGCATGACATGTATTCAATATTTAATGATTCAGATAAGTTCAACATGTTGTATTTTGATACTTCAGCATCTACTCAGTTTGTAGCTCGCTTTTAGAGTAGATTAATGGAATTTCTTTCAAGCTTCAACTTGTTTCTCAAATTGCCTCTCTTATGCAATAGATGAGAAGCCATACAAATAAAGAACGATATAGCGAAAGCTCAATATTAAAACTTCAAAAATATTTTTAAAAATTAACCAAAATTAAAATATTTTAAAATATAGTTTGATAATTAAATATGATAAAAACAATAAGAAAAGAAAATAATAAATTTGTTGAGTTCGCTTCTCTCAAGTTTGAGATTACTTACCCTTTGCTTGCGCAGTGCAACTACCTTGTCTTGCACCAATCTCTTCACATTCTCACAAAATTGCATGTTCTGCACAAAATCTTCCAAAATCCCACAAACTTTTATCAAATCTTTACATGCCACATATCTATAGGGTTAACATCACAAGTTCTCTACACTATTTTTACGTTATACTCAGGTTCAGTACCTAGGCTCTGACTCTCATCTTTACTTTTTGGGATAGACGTAGACGCCCTATTCCCATCTTTGCTCTTTAGGATAGGCACAGACATCATATTTCCATATTTGTTCTTCAAGTATAGGCACAGATGCCCTATTCCCATCTTTATTTTTTGGGATAGGCACAAACACCCTAATCCCATCTTTGTTCTTCAGGGTAGACACAAACGTTCTATTCTCATATATGTTTGTCGGGATAGACACAGATTCCCTATTCCCATCTTTACTCTTTGGGATAGGCACAGATGCCCTATTCCTATCTTTGCTCTTTGGGGTAGGCACATGCACCCTATTCCCATCTATACCTTTGGAGTAGGCACAAACGCCCTATTCCCATCTATACCCTTGGGGTAGGCACAGACGTCCTATTCCCATCTTTACTTTTTGTGATAGGCACATATGCCTTATTCTCATCTTTATTCTTTTGGATAGGCACAGATGCCCTATTCCCATCTTTGCTCTTTGGGATAGGCATAGACGACCTATTCCCATCTTTACTCTGCGGGATAGGCACAGATGCCCTATTCTCATCTTTGTTCTTTGGGGTAGGCACAAACTTCCTATTCCCATATATGTTCTTTGGGATAGGCACAGACACCCTATTCTCATCTTTACTCTTTGAGATAGGCACAGATGACCTAATCCCATCTTTCCTCTTCGGGGTAGGCACAGACACCCTATTCCCATCTATACCCTTGGGGTACGCACAGACGCCCTATTCCCATCTTTACTCTTTGAAATAATCACAGACACCCTATTCCCCTCTTTACTATTTGGAATAGGCACAGACGCTCTATTCCCATCATTATTATTTTGGGTAGGCACAAACATCCTATTCACATATATGTTCTTCGGGATAGGCGCAGATGCCCTATTCCCAACTTTGCTCTTCGGGATAGGCACAGACGTCCTATTCCCATCTATACCCTTGGGGTAGGCACAGATGCTCTATTCCCATCTTTGTTCTTCAGGATAGGCATAGACGCCCTATTCCCATCTTTACTCTTTGGGATAGACACTGACGCCCTATTCCCATCTTTGTTCTTTGGGATAAGCACAGACGTCCTATTCCCATATATATTGTTGGGATAGGCACAGACGTCTTATTTCCATTCTTCGGAATAGGCACACACATCCTATTCCCATCTTTACACTTCAAGATAGGCGCAGTCGTCCTATTCCCATTTTTAACTTTAGAGGAAGAGGATACATACATCCGACTCCGCATTGCTTTGCAATTGTCCAAATATTAAACTTTAGGGGTTTAGGGAACAAGCCCTTCGATTAATTCAAGTCATCCCACTCCTATTCTTTGAGATCGGTTTAAGATCACCTTCTATGGAGTAAGACATCTGATTCTCCTTTAGGGATCGATACCCAAATTTTAATTCTCATTTTCGGGCCAACACCTAAACCTTGATTCTTACCTTCCAATATACCTGAAACCTGACAATCTAAAATCCACCTTTTAATCCCCAGCGAGAGTTTCAAACTCCCAAATTTGCTTGAATGTTTCACTTGCTAATTCGCCAGCGGAAACAACTATTACTCAAACCTACTCTTTGTCATAGGTTCCAAACTTTTCTTTACTCAACTTGAATTTCCACATGTTGGTCCTAACTCTAGCACTTAGTAGATGGGGTCAATATGAAAGAGGTCAAAGGAAATCCCCCATAGGATGGTCAGACCTTAGGACTAACCCTAGGTGAGCTGGTTTTTGGTGAGGGCTAACATGCACACACTACACTCTCTCACTTACCCTAAACCCTATGACCCCTTAGGTTGGTCTCTTGACTCCTTTTGGAAAGCTCATGTGGATGACCCTATACCCTTAGTCTTTGGCTAAGAGGGTTAGAACCAGCACATTGAGCATCCAAAATTAGTTTTCATATGGCTCCTATTGGTTTAGTATGGCTTCATGGCTTGTTGGCCCATTTTGGCCTAAAAATCACCAAATTACCAAAATACCCCTACAACCCTAATTTTTCCAAAATTACCCAAAATACTTGAATCTTTCCAAAAATCATCTCAAACCTCTCACTACTACCTAAATTGTCCAAAATTCACTAAAAGTACCAAATTTCCAAAATATCCCCAAAAATTGCCAAAATTACCAAAATGCCCTTCATGACCTACAAATTCCAAATATTAAAAAAATTTGACCCAATTTGACCAAATTATTCCATATTGACCAAAAACCCCAATTTGCTCTTAAAGGCCCAAATGCCCCCAAATTAGCCCCAATCTTAGCTCAATTGACCCCAATCTTGTTTAATCTCAATTCCAAACCAAAAATTTAGCATTCCCAGTCCTAATTTAAAAAAAAATCAAGCCCAATTTGATCCAATTGCAAACCCACTTTCATTTAAATAAAAAAGGCCCAATTTTGATTATATGTCCAAATCCACCAATTTGGCCTATCAATTTAACTCAAAACCATTTGAAATTTTGCCAAATACTTCATGAAATTCTCCTACACCAAACTCAACATTCAATTAGCCCAAATTTTATCCCAAAATCAACTTCTATTTTGAAAGCCCAGGCCCACCACATCTATTCCAAAGACCCAAGTCCAAAGCCCATATGAAAACCCTTCTCTTCATCATCCATTTAATCAAATATCACCTCCTATGTCCTAAATTCAAAATCAAAGCATTCCAAGTCAAGCATCAAGCCAAACTTCATCAAAAATATCAAATAAATCCAAAATCCCTTATCATAAAAATTAGCTAAGCCACATGCAAGCCATGAAGCCACTCTCAAGCTATAGTCAAGCTATGAGAGCCTCGCCACATCATCAAGCTATTAATGGAAAGAGGCCAAGCCACTCTTAAGACTCTTTAAAAAGGTTTTTAACCCTTTTAATTTATCACTTAAACCCATGCGTAGCCAAAATTCCTTGGATGGAGACTTCTCCAAACTAATTTAGCTGACCCATCTGATCCTCTTCAGCTCAAGGCCAACCTTGGTGGCTGAACCCAACCCAAACCATGATTTGACCCAAATTGACCCAAAAATACCGTTTCCACATAATATTCCAATTCAATTCCTTTACACATGGCCAACCCAATTGACTTCACCAAACCCAAGCTCTGACCTCCCTAGACTATATGGTGACCTGAGCCTGGCTGGCTGGCCACCTTGGCTGTCAGAAAAGCCACCGTAAAGTGCTCCACCTAGACTAAAACTCAAAATTTAATTCATCCAAGCTGTCTCATCCCAATTGGTTTTTTGCACATTGTTGGCATCCACATAAAAAACTTAGGACACCCACCAATTGCCTCTGGTGGCCTCTCCTTCCCCCTCTATTTAAACCCACCCTCCATGGCCAAAGAGAGAGAGCATGAAATTCCTTAGGGAGAGTCTGTTAAATTGCTTCCAGAGCTTCCTTAAGACCTCTTGAGTTCAACCCAACCATCTCTAGCCACACAAATCCACTGCTCAAGCTCAATTTTGGAGCTCAAATTCAAGGCTGAAACATGACACCCCTTAAAACTCCACCAAATTCAAATTAATTGCACCCACACCATCCCCACAGTGAGAGAGTAAGATTCCCCATAGAAGCCCCATCACCAGAGCACCTTAAGGTGGACTTTGATCCACACCCCAAATTGGTTTAGGTTAAAATTAGGTCTATGCAATTCACCACCACCAGAGGCTCACCCCTAGGCTCTTAGGACCCCTACAAAGCTTCCATAAGCATCCAATTGAGGCTTCACCTCTTACACCAAGGTATTGAAACTTAACCCTAAATTGAGCTTCATTTGATTCTCCATGAGCAGAGATTTGATTTTGCATGTGTGCATCTCGTCGAGACGAGTCGATAGGAACAAACCTCACTTGATTTGGTTGAGAATCGAGAGAGATATTAGGGTTTGAATGCAAACGGCTCATGGGTTAGCTCATTTGGGTCTATGACGGAGCATTGTTGGATCGCACCTATATCGGACGGATGGCTGAGATCGCATTGGATGAAGTCTCGGTGCGTGTACAACATTCTAACTCAGCTAACGACGCCCAACTAGAAGCAGACGTGTGCTTGGTTCAGAGCTGCCTAGGATGACGTGGTGTTGACTAGTTTAAGTAGATAAATAAGGATTCTCTTATTTATTTAAATAGCCAAAACTTAAAAAATTGATAACTTTTTGTAGAAGAATCACAAAAATAAAATAAAAATATCTTGTTGGTCAGTGAAGAGAAGAGAACAATGTGGAAATATTTTCATGTCTAATTGACGCATATTTTATTTTTAATTAATTAAATGGTGTTTTCTTTATTTTGATTATCCATTTGCATAGACATTTCACCATGACATGGGACCATGGGACTTTTGATGTATCTATTGTTAGGGATTTCCCCTGATTTTTCCAAGGTCAGGGGGCATCTCTAACTAGAGATATTCAATTTCCAAATTAATGGTCTCTATTTTGGTATAAAAATTATAATAATTAAAATACTCATAAAAAATACAAAATTTATTTTAGTAGGTTCACTGTGGACAGAGGATCCTAAGAAAAATATAAACTTGGTTTAACTCATTTAAAATAATCATAATTGTCCCCGACCCTAAAAATGAAGAGAAAATTAATTTGGAGAAATTATAAATGTACATGGCATAAAAACTATTCCGCCCTATAATTTAATGTTATAGGAGCTTCTCAAAAAAATTTCAAGTCAATTAGAGTTAATTTGATCACTAAAATGAATTTTTTAAGATAAAATCACATTTTTGGTATTAAAATAATCATAAACATTAAAATACAATTAAAAAATCTCCAAATTGGTTTTGGGAGCTCCTTATGACCAGAGGAATTAAAAAAAAAATTCAATTAAAATAAATTCTTCATTTTTAAGCTATTTTTAAGTATTTAAATTAATAAGATTAATTAAAAATCATAAAAATCACAAAAAATTGTAAGAAGATGCCAAAATATCACATTTGGCTTCTTGATTACTTAGAACTAGTCAACATATTTTTTGTCTAATTTTCTAAGTCAAAATATTAATTTTAAAAGGCTTAAAAATGAATTTTCTTTAATTTTTCACTAAAATAATTCTAATATTTAATAAATCCCAAAAATATGTTTCTTTTGGTTCCTTAGACTTAGAGATATTTAATAAAAATATAAAACTTAATTTTTCATTTTAATATTATTTTAGATTTAATTAATACTCAAAATCAACAAATAATTTTAGTAATTAAGTTAAATTTTTAAAAATCATGACAATTAGTCCAAGTGATCCTTTGACCTAGGTGAACCTCCAATGATTTTCTTAAGGATAGAAGTTTTATTTTGATTGAGTTATTAAATTTTCATTGAAAATCCCTATTTTTGCATTAAAATGATTATAAAAATAAAATAAATTCAAAAGAACCGTATTTTCTACTTTAATGTTTTAATTAATCTATGAGTGAGGTAACAAAAACTTTCCAAGTCATTTGAGTCTAATTTAATGAATTATGGGGCGTTAAGGCTTTAGAGGCAAAAGTGTAATTTTGGAATTTAAAGCTTAATTAATATTTAGGCCTAATCAAGAGGGTAAATGAGTGATAAATGATCTTAAAATAACATGTTTTGATGACTGAAATATAGAGAGGGATAAGTGGTAGAAACCAACCTTAGTTTAAATTTCATAAAAGATAAATTTATAATTTTTTAAATTAATGAAATTTGGAAGAATATTTAAATAAGGGGATATTAAGGTGAGGGGTTTGATTTGGAAGATCATAATTCACTGATTTTTTAATTTTATTTTATGGTTTTAATATAATTTATAAATCATGATTGAGAGCACAAATATTCAGAACCATTTTCTAAAAAATTACATACCTACTCATTAAATCTTAAGGGCTTAGTAGTGCACTAAGCTTAAACAAAATTTCATCTAATGAGGTTTAGAGAACAAGTCATAATTAATTAGAAATCTTCAAAACACCATAAGCCCATGCTATAAATAATCAAATTAACCAAATTCTTTAGTTAAGTCAAGTCACCCCCAAGGGTCTATACCCATATAATTCAAAAGTAAGATTTCAAGTGATAATTACTCCCCTTAAGGGATAATTAAAACATCAAGTTCATTAAGCATAGGGTTATTAATTGGATGAACTATATAACAAATATGATAAAACCATAATGAACTCAAGTTAATTTTGAGGACCATGAAATGTCTAAGGTATTACCCAAAACTTCTTCACGATCGTTTAAAAATCTTGAAGGAGATGTGAGTTTATTATAATTTGCTTATTTGAATCATCCTAAAATTTAAATACACAAAAATATGACAAAGGATTTGGTAGGCACACTTTAAGTTTGTACTTCCTACTTTTTCTATAAGCATGTTTCAATTTCTGCAAAATTATACATATATATGCTTTGCAAGTACTGAAGTTTCAGGTGGAAGAACGAGAATACTCGCCAGGTACACTTTTAAATTAATGTATTTACATTTCTATACCTTTTTTTCATTTCAAACTTGCATGCTAAACAACGATGTCACCCTGCATGAAAACCAAAACCCTTAGGATAGCCACAAAATTGAAACCAAAACCAAAACTAAGATCAATCAAGATAAAATTCACCGCCACAACATTCAAAATGTAAGACAACTCAAAATTTAATCACAAACATCACAAAACAACAATTGCAACTAAATTAAGATATCTCTATCGGATGATCATGAATCCCTCGAGTGAGGTAACATACGGTTCCTAACGAGATTTCTTGTGGTTTAAATGAATGTATGGAACTCATTGATTTGATTTTAGTAAATTCATATTTACTAAGTGAATCCAAGAGAAAATAGTGGTGCCTGAACGAGGGAACCGTACAATCTTAACCTGTGTCGCTCTAATCAACTTTAATATCCCCCATAATATTTAAAGAATTATAACCATAGGGAGATTTAATTTGACATCATAACTTCACACAATATAAAACTTAAACTCGCCATGATGAGGAGCTTACATAAACTCGCCATGATGAGGAGCTTGGAGCTAGCATTGTGGGTAGCACGACCATCTTCAACAGCAATAAATGTCTTCACCAGCTAAACCATTCTTTATAATTAAACAACAAATCCATAGGAACTCAAAGTTATTTTCATATATGCAAACATAAATCCCCAATTTATCTTTAGACCTTTGTGTAGCTCCGTTATACAATTTAAGCCCAAACTTGCTTCAGGATTCTGAGGTTGTCGTCTGTCACGACCTAAATCCTCACATCTTCCAAGTTGTTTATGTGATCATTTCACAGAAATATAAGCCTTATGTAATAAAATTGGCAACATGAAACATTTAAATATTTCTCCTCTAAATTTAAGCCAAATCATAGGATAGCTTGGGAAGTCACTGAGGTTCTCCCCCGGATCTATGACATCCCCTAGTTCTTCATCCTTTGATTCCAAAGTAAAATGTTCCAAACTTGAGTCATTCTCCTTTCACATCTCTTTGTCTGATCTCGTTGAAAAGTCCTAACCCTTTGACCACTTTGAAGATAATATCCCCTGATTTTTATTCAGAGTTTTCTTAGGTGACCTTGGTTATCTAGAATGTAATTAATTATAGGGGCTTGCCCTTATAGGAAGCTTTTCTGAACCCAGCTTAATATAAACCTATTTAATTCTTCATATTAAATAGGGGAATTTGTTGGTCAACATAAAATGGTTTCACAGACTTAAACGAATGTCATACAATCTTTAGTTTATTTAATCGAGCTTTCACTAGTAAGTAATGTACCTATCCCTCAAGATAGGTGTACTACTTGTGGTATTAGACTCGTTTATTTAAACTACTGGGGATATGAGATCGGTTCAGTCTTGTATTTTCAAAATTTAAAATACTATTTTTTAAAATTATATATATATTAAATTAAAACTGCTGTTAAGATATCCATCATAGCAGCCGACAACTTAACAACTCCTTAACTTTTAGTGCCGACAACACTGAATCATGGTAGAGAATTAAAATTGCTCCTATTTGACACAATACAAATTTAAACCATTTATCTTATCTCATTTCACCAAAAAGCTCATTTTAATGGGAAATATGTTTTTTCATATTAGAAAACTTCATCACATAAACATAGTTTAGTAGTTACTATTTTAAACTCTACATTTAAATTTTGCTAGTAGTTAATAAGTTAGTTTTGTTAGCATCTTACACATTCAAAATTAGTGATAGTAATTTTTTTTTATTTTTGTAAATTTCCTAGTTAATTTATCATTTTAAATTTAAACCTTCCCCGTGGAATCAATATTTGGGACATAAACAAAAATTCTTATATTACTTGATAACGATTCGTATACTTACGTAGAATCCCAATCTTAAGAACTAAATGTTATTATTACTAAAATACAACATCAAGTTTTTGGCATCGTTGTAAAGCAGAGTCAACTTTATAAATTTTACACAACTATATTCAATCGGGATCAGTGCAGTGGCGCCTAAGTACCACATTCTCGCGNTATATATATATATATATATATAATTAAAAATCCAAAAAAAATATAACTGTATATTTAAGATATTTTTCTTTACTTATTATATTTTTTATGCAAAATATTGGATCTAAAGGTTTAGTACTTTACGATTCAGAATTAGAACGTAATGGCTAATAACTTAGATAATCAAATAAATGAAAATCAACAAAGACCTTTAAAAGATTATGCTAATCCAATAGCAGATGAACTTCATTTAACTATTCAAAATCCTGATGTTGTTGTCAATTCATTTGATTTTAAACATGTTGTTATCCAAATGGTAAAAAAATAATTAGTTTGGAAGAACAACTATTGAAGATCGTAACTTACATCTTATTATTTTTCTTGAAATATGTGCTACTTTTAAATATGACGAAGTGTCTAATGATGCTGTTAGGCTTAGATTTTTTCTTTTCATTAAAGGATAAAACCAAAGCATGGTTAAATTCATTAGCACCTGGATCTATTAGAACTAGGGGATAACTATGACAATAATTCTTGGCTAAATAATTTCCATCCTAAAAAACCGCTAAGCTTAGAAATGATATTACATCTTTTTATCAGTTTAAAGGGGAATAGATATATGAAGCCTATGAAAGATTTAATGAACTCCTCAGAAAATGTCCACACAATGCTTTGCTAGATTGGTTAATAATTCAAAATTTTTGCAATGGATTAGTAGGATCACTTAGATCTATTATAGATGCTGTTGCAGGTGGATCTTTAATGTCAAAACCTTTTGATGAAGCCTACTCTTTAATAGAAGAAATAGCTACTAACAATTTTCAATGGCCCTCTGAACGGGTAAATCCTAAGAGAGTCGCTAGTATTCATGAATCTGATGCAATGTCTATTTTAGAATCTTAAATTGCTACTATATCAAAAAAGATTGATCAAATTGAAGTGAATTATTCTCAAATACCACCAATATTAGAGGAAAATTCACTAAGACAGATAATTGATACTCAATCATCTTATGAAACTTTGAATGTTATTAATAATCAAAATAACAATTCCTATTCTAACTACTTCAACCGTAGATAGAAAAATCACCCTAATTTTAGTTGGAATAATTATAACAATTCAACGAACCCCTCAAGAAATTTAAATAACCAAGGAAATCCAAATTATTGACCTTGTTATCCTCCTCGATTTATTTCTAACCCTAACCCACAAGTTAAGGAAAAGATGTTAATGATGGAAGAGGTAATGTTAAATATGGGAAATCAAATACAAAATCAAGGGGCTGCTATTAGAAATAATGAAAATTAATTAGGACATATAGCAACTGCACTTAGTAACAGACCTTCAAGAAATCTTTCGAGTGATGTGGATGTTAATCCCAAAGAGAAATTCAGTTATGAAGTGGAAAAGAAATTGAAACAAGAATCTAAAGAGAAACTGAAGTTGATGAGGAGATGGAAGAGATGGAAATGAACTTAATGAAAATGAACAAATACAAGTTCCTTTAGAAAAACCATTACTTCTATTTCCTCAATGACTAAAGTAGAAGAACAAAGAAAAACAATTTACAAAATTTTTAGAAATCCTTAAAAAGTTAATGATAAACATTCTTTTCATTGAGGTTTTGGAACAAATGCCAAGTTATGTGCAATTTATGAAAGATATACTAAACAATAAAATGAAGTTTACAATCATGAGACAGTTGCACTTAGTGAAGAGTGTAGCACTATTATTCAGAAAAAATTTCATGAAAATTTAAAAGATCCTGGTAGTTTTACTATACCTTGTGCAATTGGTGAAAAGTTTTATGGAAAAGCATTATGTGATTTAGGAGTGAGTATCAATCGTATGCCTCTATCAATTTTTAAACGGTTAGATTTAGGAGAGATTTCTCTGACTACTGTAACTCTTCAGTTAGCTGATCGATTGATCACTTATCTTAAAGTAGTTGTAGAAGATGTATTAGTAAAAGTGGATACATTTATTTTTCCTGTAGACTTTATAGTATTAGATATAGAGGAAGATAAAGAGATTTCTATTATTTTGAGGAGACCATTTCTTGCAACAGGGAGAGCTGTGATAGATGTGCAAAAGGAAGAACTAATAATGAAAGTTAATGATCAAGAAGTAAAATTTAATATTGCAGAAGCTATGAAATATTCTGCAATAGAAAAGAATAATGAATGTTCTAGGATGGAAGTTACTGATTATCTAGGTAATGAGAAATTTAAGAAAGATTTTGAAGAAAAAGTTAGGCAAGAAGAATTTAGTGACAATGAGAATGAAGTAAAAGAAGAAAATTTAGATTATGTACATGACAAATTTGATACTTTAGATTTGTTGGAAAATAATAATAATAATCTTATTCCTTCAAGTATTAAACCACTTGAACTTGAACAAAAGTATTACCTGCTCATTTAAAATATGCTTATTTAGGAGATTTGTCTACATTGCCTATTATTGTATCATATGAGTTAATTGAAATTCAAGAAAAACAATTAATAGAAATGTTAAAAAGATATAAAAATGCTTTTGGATGGACTTTAGAAAATATCAAAGGAATTAGTCCTTCAATTTGTATGCACGGAATTTTATTAGATGATTAATACGAACCTAAAGCTGATCCTTAAAGGAGATTAAACCCAATAATGAAATAAGTTGTTAAAAAAGAAATTTTAAAATGGTTAGATGCTAGAATTATATATCCTATTTCAAAAGTGCTTCGGTAAGCTCAATTCATTGTGCTTCAAAGAAAGGATGAGTGACCGTTAAAGTAAATGAGAAAAATGAATTACTTTCAATAAGACCAGTTACTAGTTGAAGAATTTGTATAGACTATAGAAAACTAAATATGGCCACCATGAAAGATCATTTTCTATTACCCTTTCTAGACCAAATGTTGGATAGATTGGCTGGAAACAAATATTATTACTTTTTAGATGGATATACTGGTTATCATAAAATTCTAATTACTTCAAGGATCAAGAAAAGACAACATTTACAAGCCCTTATGAAACATTTGAGTTTTGTAGAATGCCTTTTCGACTATGCAATGCACATGCGACATTTCAAAGATGTATGATGTCAATATTTAGTAATTTGATTAAACATGGAATGGAATTATTTATGGATAATTTCTCTGTGTTCGGGACTTCATTTGAATTATGCTTAAAAAATTTAGAAAAAGTTATGGATTTATGCAAAAAAATTAACATAGTGTTAAATTGTGAAAAATGTCAATTTATGATTGCAGAAGGAATTGTACTTGGGCATAAAATTTCTGAAAATTGCATGGAAGTAAATCCTGCAAAAGTTCAATTTATTGAAAAATTATCACCACTGGCTATGGTTAGAGAGGTAAGAAGTTTTCTAGGACATGTTAGTTTCTACAGGCTTACATAAAAAAAATTTCAAAAATAACCAAGTCATTATGGCAACTTTAAAAAAAATACAAAATTTGATTTTAATGTGGAATGCATGAAAGCATTTGAATTATTGAAAGAGAAATTAATCACTACACTTATCATAGTTCCACCTGATTGGGAAAAATCGTTTGAAATAATGTGCGATGCTAGTGATTATACTATAGGAGCTATTTTAGGACAAAAGCACAACAAAATTTTTAAATTAGTACATTATGCTAGTAAGACTCTAAATGTGCTTAAATTAACAACACCACTATTGAAAGAGAGTTATTAATTATTTTTTAGGCCCTTGATAAATTTAAATCTTATTTGATTGAAACTAAATGTATAGTGCATACAAATTATTCTGCTATTAAATATTTGATGCAAAAGAAGGATGTTAAACCAAGATTAATTAGATGAATACTTCTTTTGTAAGAGTTTGATTTGACTATAGTTGATAGAAAGGGAAATGATAATCAAATAGTTGATCATTTGTTTGGACTAGAAAAAGAAATATGACCCCTCTTGATACTAATAATATGCAAATTACATGAATAATTCAGATTATATTTCACTTATATTTCCTTTACAACATAACCAAAAACTTTATCCCGAAGAAAAATAAGAATTTAACTTTTAATTTATATATATTGGGATACTACACAAGTATATGTATCGTTATGAAGTAATATAAGACTTTTTTATTAAAACTTGAATATCAAACCCACAAGGACTTTATACAATATGCACTTTTAGAAAACTTTCAACTTTTGAAAAGATAATTACTTAAACTAAATATATTTTACAGTAATAAAAATTCAAATATTTTTGGTATTTTTGATATTTTTGATATTTTGAAAAAACAATAACAACTTAAAAAGATAACTAGAGTTTTGTAGATGAAAATCACTTAATAAGAAAAATATCTTTCTTCTTATCATGAATTAGTAATAAGTATATGAATTATGTTGTAGAAGTATGCAAATTGTGTTATGCCAAATAGGAACAATAATATTCTTTATCCTTACAAGAGTTGCTATAAAGAACATTGGTTTGAGTAGTTCTGAAGACCGGCTAGTCAGGGAAGATACTGGCTCTCACTCTAGAGTTCCCTCAATTCCCTCCACTAGGGGGCTAACATCTCGTATCAGAACCTAAAATAATAAAACAAGTTGGGGGATTTAACCCGTTACTTTAAAGTCCTCTAACTCTATACCCTTCAATGAATATTTCCCTATTTATTTGCACTCAATCATATGAACTACATTCTCATTCACACAACCTCATGCGATTCTTTTCAATTGTTGACTGAAGTAATATCATCCCGGCTTACATGTTCTCACAATAAATTTTAACATCTGGATTGGCCAAATCAAGAAGTAAATGAAGTACATGGATTTAAATTATTCATACAACCTCATGTGATTCTTTCCAATTGTTGACTGAGACAATACCAGCTCGGTTCTTTCATGTTCTCACAACAAATTTTAACATCTGGATTGGCCAAATCAAGAAGTAAATGAAGTACATTGATTTGTTCTCACAACAAATTTTAACATCTGGATTGGCCAAATCAAGAAGTAAATGAAGTGCATGGGTTTAAATCATCACAACTTCTTCCAACATTAAAGATCAATACTCTCCACAATTCCCATCCAAAAGTTACTTGTCAATTTAAGAAGAAAGATAATGAAAACTACTCAGAATCCATGGAGAACATAAAATACACTTTAGTTTAAAGTAGAAATCATTGTCAAACCAACAACAAGTCTCAATTAAAATTAAAAGTAATCTCAAAGAAAAAAATGAAAAACTTATCTCAAATTCTCCACCAAACTCTTGAAGTTCCTTTGAATCTCTTCTCTTTATAATCACTCAAAATAAACCAACAAAAAGGGTAAAATAAAAATAAAAGTGGTGCTTGAAAATCTCTCCGAACTAACTCCCCAAATTGATGAACTTTCAAAACTTTCTAAGTATTTTTAGGACTCTTTTCAGAGTCCTATCTTCTTTCTTTTATAGTTTTCCAAGAGGTGCCTTGGAAACTCCTCAAAATGTGTCTAGATTTGATGTATTTCTTCAAGAGATGCGTCCTTTCGCGATAATTTTTGTCCACGGTGGTTATAACCACCTATTAAGCCAATAGGTGCCTCAAAAACCTCTTCAAAATTTGCAAAAAACTGACTTTACACATCTAGTAACCACCACTGGAGCTTATGCACGGGGCCTATGGCACTTAGGTGTGACCTTCTCTGTTTCACCAGTGCTTAAGCGTCGGATCTGGCGCTTAGGCGCCAAAACTCATTTGCACATTTTTTACCTTTTTGCTCCAAATTTGATCCTTTTTCACTCCTTTAAGCAGTTTTCACCTTTTTTTTGTATCTGTAAGAAAATCACAAAAATACCTTCTGTTAAAGTGCAATATCTCAAAAATAGGTATAAAAATGTGTCAAAAAATACTATATATTTTAGGTGTATCAAAATACTAACTAATTTTGCAAATGAAATTTTAGAAAATTTTCCTGATGAAAAATTATATAGTATTGATGAAATAGATTCACCATGTTATGTTGTTATAGTAAATTATATTGTAAGTGATATTCTATCACCATATATTAAGAATCAACAATTAAAGAAATTTATATATGATTAAAGATTATATTTTTATGATGACCCATATTTATATGAACAATGTAAAGATCTAAGTATTAGAAGGTGTGTGCCTTACGAAGAAACTCAACAAATAATTGAAAGATGTCATGATTTTGAATTTGGAGACATTTTGGAACCAATAGAACTGATTATAAATTTTTGCAAGTTGTATTTTATTGGCCTACTCTTTTTAGAGATGTTAATGAATAAATTAAAACATGCGATAAATGCAACGTGTAGGAAATATTTCTAGAAGAAATGAAATGCCTCTAAATTACACATTGGAAGTTGAAATTTTTGATGTCTAGGGATTAGATTTTATGGGACCATTTATGCCTTCATTTGGAAACTTATATATATAACTTGTTATTGATTATATGTCCAAATGGATTGAAGTTGTTGTTGTACCTAAATGTGATATTCGGAGTGTTTCTAAAATTTTAAATAAAATTATTTTTACAAGTTATAGAATACCGAGAATAATAATTACTGATGAAGAATCCCATTTTAGAAATAAGAGAATCGAGAAATTAATTAAAAAATATGATATTATACATATATTCTCTATTATTTATCATCCTCAAACCAGCGGTCGAGCAGAAATATCAAATTGTGAAAAAAAATGAATTTTAGAAAAAGCTGTAAATCCCTATAAATTGGATTGGTTTGTTAGATTAAATACCACATTATGAGCATACATAATTGTTTATAAGTCTCCTATAGGAATGTCCCCATATAGACTTATTTTTGGAAAAAAAACATGCCACTTACCAGTAGAATTGAAGCATAAAGCATTTTGGTCTATTAGAAATTTAATTTTATTCTAAAGGATGCTGGTGAGAAAGATTATTGTAACTCAATGAACTTGAGGAAATTAGAAATGAAGCATATGATAATGTAAAAATATATAAAGAGAAAATGAAAATATGACATGATTTGAAGATTATTAAAAAGAATTTTTAACTTGGACAAGAAGTCCTATTATATAATACAAGATTGAGATTATTTTCAGAAAAACTGAAATCCAGATGGTTAGGTCCATTTAAACTAATTAAAGTTTATCATTATGGAACCATTGTTATTAAGGATCCTGAAACTAAGAAGATATTTAAATTTAATGGGCATCGATTAAAAAATTATTATGAAGAACACATACCCCAATTTAAAGAAGTTTTAATGTTAAGTCATCCCAACTAAAAGAATGGTATGTCGAGCTGACGACATTAAACCAAGCACTTTGTGGGAGGCAACCCATATATAAATCTATCTATATATATATTATTGTTTTGTTTAATAAGTGTATTTATATCTTAAATAAAACTATATTTGTATCCTACTCAATTATATATATCATAAATTAAGAAAAATATTGGTATTAGAGGAAAATTTGGAATCAAATTGAACAAAAAAAAAGTTATAGACGCGAA
This sequence comes from Phalaenopsis hybrid cultivar, assembly GCA_002079205.1. Lineage (NCBI taxonomy): Eukaryota > Viridiplantae > Streptophyta > Magnoliopsida > Asparagales > Orchidaceae > Phalaenopsis > Phalaenopsis hybrid cultivar. The sequence continues at coordinate 552,529 of JXCR01128971.1, read as the reverse complement.
TTTGGCCTATGGAGCCGACGACGCCCACCTAAAGGACCATGGTGCTGACAGCACCATCGGGAGCGCCGACAGCATCTCGAGCAGTTTTCCACTTGCTGAACGGTTTTAACAGACTTTGGCGGGATTTCACTCTTCAATAACCATCGAGAGGTGTCCTTAAAGTCCTAAAAACTGCCTTGGATCTCTAAAAACTTCCTAATTTCAAATTTCATGGCTTCCAATTCCAGAAATACTTCAAGGTCAGGAGTTTTCAATAGAAGAAATTTTATCAGTTTTGACGCACAAAAATTATATGACAAAGTCATCATGAAGAAGAGACTTATCAAGGAGAGAGGCTTTTTCAACCATAGATTGTGTCATCCAAGTTCACAGATTAAGAAAATCATTGTACAGAGAAGTTGGGAAGTTCTGTACTACACTACCACTGCAGTTGTAGTACCCGTAGTCAAGGAGTTTTATGCTAACTTACACGGAATTACCCAAGGAGTCGTCTTCGTTTGAGGTAAGGCTATACCATTTACTCTGGCTCAAATTAATGATTTGTATATGATAGAAAACATTCCAATTTGTCATTATACAAATTTTATCCCAATGAGAGATATGATGCATGAAGTATATAATTTTTTTATGGATGAACATGATAATTAGAAAACCAGAGATGAGGGATACGTTAGTTTCTCTGCTTTGCTACTTAATCCAATTTTAAAACAATGACATTTCTTCATATCTGCAAAACTACTCCCTACCATGAAAATTAGTAGAGTTACAAAAGAAAGTGTCATTTTAAACTATTGCATTCAAATGGAAAAACCCATCGATGTGGGGTCAATTATTTTTAAATTTGTTATGGGTATTATTATGAATGGGCCAATATCTGGACTTGGGCATCGTTCTACAATTTTCCTACTTTGCAGTCAATCTCAAGTTCCATATGAAAGTTGGGAAAAAGTGTTATTACCTTGGTAGCCCATGATTTCTATTGATGGCAATTATACAGGAAATGAAAATGAAGCATTAGATATTATCATGGATTATTCATCACATGCTTCAACACCATTGATGCCACAAGCAGTTGGAAGTTCAATATCTTTGGAGATAAGGATGAAGAAAATAGAAAGAGAACTTTAGATTATTACAAATGCAATAGGAAATCTTAACTACCTTTTCGATCACCTAAATTCTAAAATGAAGGAGAACTTTGATCATACTGGAATAGTTGAAGCAGGATCAGTACAAATGTTCAAGAAAAATGGATGGATTGATGAAAATTTAATTGATCAATTCCCATACCGGCCTTTCTATAATTTGTATCTCCATTATCAGTCTATGGGAGATATTAGAGGAGGAGAAAGCACTGAAGAAGAGGCAGAATAATTGAAGAAGTTGAACTTTTTACTAGTTTAAAATACTTATGTCTTTAATGTAATTGTGTGGATTTGATTTACTTTACTTAGCTTTAGAACTATATTTGTAGTTTTATGTCAGCGTTCTAGTTTTGTGGCTTGATTTTGACGCTGAATTATAATTTAGTCTGTTTTAAGGATGTGGAAGTATGATTAGAAATATATATTTGTAAAAAGTGTATTTTCATTTATAAAAGTTAGTTTGGTTTTGTTTGTGAAATTTCTTCCTTGTAGATTATGTTAAAATGAAAATTAGTGTTCAAAAAGATTAAATAAACTTTGGAGTAAATTGTGAGAAAATTGAAATTGAAAAAAAAAATCAAAATATAAATTTCTGACCATTGGCGCCGACAGCGATGGCATGGGCGCCAACAGCGCCCTCGACCCGAACTGACCCAACACCCTTTAAATTTATAATTTGCATAATAAAATGCCATTTTCAACCTTTGAGTCACCTTCAACCACCATTTTTGCACCTAGGGCTTGCTATTGCTCAAATTAGAGGAGATTTTAAGGCAAACGAAGTTTGAATTTCATCTTCCCAGGTAAGAGCTATACTTTGAACTCAAAATTTTTTATTTTCACCAACAATTTATCTTACATTATCGTTATCCAAAATTTTGAAATTTGTTTGGAATTTTTTGAGAAAATCCTTTAATGAAGAACTCTTACTTAATAGATTTCAGTTTAAAAAGTTCCACATTGTGATTTTCAGAGTTTTTGGGAATTTATTTTGATTTTATCAAATTTCCTTAGATTTATAATGACACCTAGAATGAGCAAATGAAAGAGAAAGGTAGATTTTGATGATCAAAGGTTTGTCAACAACAAGGCCAACATTTCTTCCATAGTCTACTTTCAACTAAAAAAGTGATTACGGATCGAGGATTTAAAAATCTGGGAGGAGAAGTCGAGAGATTAATCAATGCTCGCCAGTGGGAAAATTTTTACTACTTTACTGCCGAGGAAATTATTGGCGTAGTGATGGAGTTTTATGCCAATTTCAAAGAGATTTCTAAAGACTATGTGTTTGTTCGAGGTAAAATGGTGGAGTTTACTCCAAGGAAGATTAATGAATTTTATCAGTTAGAAGATGTGTATAGCTGCCAGTATAAATTGTTTTTTGCAACTAATGAGGCCTTGGATGAGGTTACTTCTTTTCTTACTAATAGAAGAGGAACTTGGAAGGTGAAGAATGGATTTAAGGTAAACTTTCCTCTTTCTATGTTAAATGTAGTATCTAAGGCCTAGCACTACTTTATTTCTGGAAGAATGATACCAACAAACCATCATAGTGAGGTAACAAAGGATAAAGCCATCTTGAACTTTTGTATCCAACAGATGATGATGATAAATGTAGGCTCTATTATTTATAAGAACACTTGATCTATTGCTTTGGGAGAGACCACTAGTGGTTTAGCTCACCCTGCACTGATGTTCAAATTATGTGAACAGGAAGGAGTTGATTATAGAGCAGATGAGGAGAGGATTGAACCTTTAATACCTATTGGTCCTGTTAATATAAAGACTTATGAATCTCAGGTAGGACCAGGTATATTCCTTCTACTTCAAGTACTTCTAGCACCCCTACTATTCAAGAACTTATGGAGCAAATGATGATCCAACAGGGAGATATCTTGATCATGGATCATATAATGGAAAATATGGAGGGGAGAAATGCTCACATTGATGATTTGATATAAAAAAAATTCAAATATGATGCTGCTTATGATGATGTAATTTTCAAATATATGAAGGTTGATCACTCAGTTCAATATCCTACTCAGCCTATTTTTACTCCATATCAGTAGCAGAAATTTGACATGGAAGAAGAAGAAGATGATGATTGGTGATATGTGTGTTAGATTTTTTTTGTTTATTTTTTTGTTTAATTGTAATTTATTGTTAAGACTGTTTGTTTGTAGACTGTGGACTCTATTTTGTTGTATGTTGTGTTGTGAACTTTTAGATTTGTAAAACTACTGGAAGTTATTAGTTTTTAGTACTTTATTGGATGTATTTGTAGTTAACTCTTTCTCAGAAAAATTTTATTTATATTATGTGCTATTTAATGTTTTAAGTCTCGTACCTTCTTCTATTAGCACAGGCAATATTTCCGAGTTAAATTTCAAATCAGAACCTTCAACAGGTATGTCTTTTCTTTATGTATTAAATATTCTCTTTCACCCTTTATTTTTTAGTTTTTCATGTAAAATCTTATAAAAATTTAAGTTTGGGGGGAAGAAAAATTCTTTTAAAAAGAAAAGAGACTTAACTTTATTTGTCCTAAATTAGTTATATTTTCAAAATATTTTAAAAGTTTAACTTGACATTTGGTATTAAAGGGTAACTTTAGATTACTATATTTATGTTTCTAAATATATAGTAAACTTAAGTAAAACATTTTTAATAATTAAGGTTAATTTTAAAGATTAAGATATTTGGTATGATAGAATAAGACTATGTTTTTCTATTTTAAGTAAAGGAATTTGTATTTTTGAAGTATTAAAAATCATAGAGATTCATGCAAGAAGAAAAGATTAAAATTTTATGAAAGATCTTTAAAGCTAACATAAATTTATAAGTGAAGGAATGTGAAAAGTTTTTAACTTTAAGAAATGGATTGTGAAGTTCAAAATCATTAAAGGCTATCTAGATATAGTAATCCTCACATAAGAAAAAGAAAAAAAAAAGAAAAAAAAAAGAAAAGAAAATAAAATAAAAAGGATTGAAAATGATCCTGAAAAGGAAAAGAAAAGAAAAAAAATGTGAGAAGCTTGAGGAGATGCCTAATTAAAAATTGGCTTCACTTGATTCAACTTAAAGAAGAAAGCTTGGCTACATTTTCTAGACTTATATTTCAGTATTAGCATATTTACTAGTAAAGTATCATAAAATTCTTTTTCATATGGATACTCTAAGTGGCTTTAATATGAATAATTTGCAATTTTCCTTTAAAAGAATAGAGAATCAAAAATCTTAGACTTGACTACTAGATATTCTTATACCTTTAGTATTAACTTGAGTTATTTTAAATTTTCTTATGTTATGCTAATGTATTTAGTGAACTGAGATATGGAAATCTAGAAGTTAAAATCTTTACCATGAGTCATATTTTTATGTAGTAAAAGAGTTACATGAAGAAAAATAACATTTATGTTTAGGGGATTTTGATACACCAAAAATATATGCATTTTTAGACCCGTACTTTATACTTATTTTTGGTGATATTGTACTTTAATAGAGGATATGTTTTGTATTTTATTGCAGGTTGTTGATTTTGAGGACTTGGAGCAAAAATGAAGCATAAAGGATGAAATTTGGAGTCACAAAAGAGAATTTTAAAAAATGTTCAACACCGACGACACCACTGAGCGCTGACGGCGCCATTTGATAGAGAAGGTGAAATTAAATGAATGACCTTTAGTGCCAGAATGGGTGTTGATGCTGCTAGTGTCGGTGCAGACCCTATTTCTAGAAGATTTGACAAATTTGGATGCACTTATTGGTAAACCAACCTAGGCTCTATTTAAGGCCAAAATTTGATCACAACCCCCCCTCACACCATTTTGACTTCTTCCACTCATTTTAGTTTTTCCTCTTCACACACCTACATTCCACACTATTCCACACCATTAGTTAATTATTTTTTTTATAGTTTTGAGTTTTTATGGTGAGTTTAATCGTGAATTCTTCTCTAAAAAGTGTTGGAGAGGAAGAGAAGATAGAGATTTCTTCCTCCTACATTTCCTATGAGAGGCTACAAAGGATTTTCTTTGAGAAAGAGTTTCAGATAAGTTTTTTTTATTTATTATTGTTGTATAAACTTTTGTTTATATATGAAATTTGTATTTTATTGTATCTTTCTCATGAAGTCTGAGTAGATTCCTTTATCTTTCTTCGTACTCTGGATATGGTGAAATAAAGAGATAATTTGGATGTGCCAATGTTAAAATTTAAAATAATTTGTGATGGTTTTTCAACTCCGCTCTTAATTTACTTTTTGATCTAGCCAATTGAATTGTTAAAATATGTTGTGAAACATATGATCTGGGAAATGGAGTATAAGCTCTATAACAGAGTGAGAATCATATTTAAGTCCATGAAGGAGTGTTGCATTCTTGGAATTAAGTGCAAATAAATAGGAAAATATATTTTTTTGGGTGTAGAATTGAAGATTTCTAGGGTGACAGACTAAAAACCTTAAATTTGATCTTAGTGTTTAAAACCTAAAGCAAGAGTTAGCCTTTAGGGGAAGGTAAGTGTGAGCTCTAAAGTGGGAGCCATTAATCTCCGAGCATAGCCACAAATTTAACAACTAAACCTAAGTTTAACCAATGATTTTCTATAACACTGAATCAGGGTAGAGAATTAAAATTGCTCCTATTTGGAATAATACAAATTTAAACCATTTATCCTATCTCATTTCACCACAAAAACTCATTTTAGTGGGAAAGATACTTTTTCATATTAGAAAACTTCATCACATAAACATAGTTTAGTAGTTACTATTTTAAACTCTGCATTTAAATTTTGCTAGTAGTAAACAATTTAGTTTTGTTAGCATCTTACTCATTCAAAATTAGTGACAATAATTTTGTTTAATTTCTGTGAATTTCCTAGTTAATTTATCATTTCAAATTTAAACATTTCCCGTGGGATCAATATTTGGGAGTTAAATGGAAAGTCTTATATTACTTGATAACGATACATATACTTAAATAGAATCCTAATCTTAAAAGCTTAATGTTATTATTACTAAAATACCACATCAAGTTTTTGGCTTCGTTGTAAAGCAGATTCAACTTTATAAATTTTTCACAACTATATTCAACCGGGATTAGTGTCTAGTTGCCAAATTCCTATAGGCCCTACGTTTTATCTCCTGTATATTTGGTACACTTCCAACTTCCCATAATTTCATATAAAACATGATGCAACTTATATAGTCATACTGCTTTTGCAATACAACCATATAGAGACCACGCCCTAATGAGGGATCTTATAAGACATCTCACCGTTGATACGGTTGAGAGAGATGAATTTATTTTGATTCCAATAATTTATAATAGATATTGGACTCTACTTGTGGGGAATCTAAATACCCTTAAATGGAGATTGTTTGATTCGTTACCCAATAAAATTCATGTGGTGGTCATTCGTGATGTTGTAAGCAAACTGATCCTCAATTCTTGAATTCCTTAAGAAAATCTTTCTTTGTGTATCCTATCACAGATTTTAATTAACATAGTTATTTCCAGATTCAACATCTAGTGAAGTACACTAGAAAAGTCTTCCCCTTTGATCCGCAAAAATGACCAACTTCCACAACTAGAGGTGGTCTTACAAAAACTAATAGCATTGAGTGTGGTCTACTTGTATGTAAATATATGAAAATAATTATATAGCTCGAGAAGTTGAATTGGAAAGATAAATTAAATTGGTAGGATGATATGTCATGATTTAAGGCAGAGCTGACATATGAGATTTGCAAATTTACACTAATTGAACGAAAAATTGATGTATGTGAATGTAAATTTATGTAATACTATATGAATTTGTGTTATTTGATGATGAATTTGTTTACCTTGCAAGAAAATGTAAGTACGAATGCTTTACTGATTGAATTTATGATAAACATGAGTAGAAACAATAATTTCTCTTTAATAACCATCACATTATATTATAACAATACAGAGATAGCCTAGAAATAACTCAAAGATAACTCATAAAAAGTCCGCCTTTATAAAGATGGAGAATGGCAAGAAATAAGCTGAAAATAACTCATTATTAATCTGGAGTATGGGGGTGAATCAATTTTATTTCCAAGGTAGTATGGAGAGCAATGAAAATTTTAAAAAAAGAGGTACAATAAACTTCAAAATAAATTAAAATAAGATAGACATAACCTTGCAGTAACCTAGAAATAAATTCTAAAAAGGCCATGTTTCTGTACGATTATTGCGGGAACATCATGATTAATGTAGGAGCTACTTCGAGAGTACTGTAGAAGTTTATGCAACTACTACTGCGGGTGTACTATGGAATTTTATCAAAAGTTTTTTTGGAATACTTTGGGATTAACACTCAGAAATTAGGGAAATTTAATGAGAGTACTATCAGGGCACTGCAGAGGTTTTGAAGGAGTTTACTACGTAGGTACAGCAACGGAGTACTGTCGAAGTATTGTTAAAGTACTACAGAGTATTGCAGGAGTACTGTTGGAGTACTTAGGGAGTCTACGTGGGTGCTACTGTGAAAGTGTTGCAGGAGTATTACAGGAGTGTTGTGAGAGTACTAACAGGGTACCACAGGAGTTCTGATACACCAAAATAATGTGTTATTTTAAGTATACATTTTATGTTTATTTTTGGTGATATTGCACTTTAAATAAGGGTATTTTTGTGCTTTTGTTGTAGGTATATCAATTTTAGGCATTTGGAGCAAAAGTAGCAAAAAGGAGGAAATTTCGAGCAAAAATGGATAACTTTATGATTCTAGCGCCTGACGTGCCAGAGGCGCCAACTTATAGAGAGCTAGCGCCATTATACTGAGAAGTGGCACCTGAGGTTCCAGATTTGGTGCCAGAAGTGCCAGAGATGATACTTGATGGAATAAGGTAGATTTGGATAAATTTCGACTGGATTTTGAAGGATCAAAATGTTTCAAATGCCCCATGGAGTGATTCAATGCATCTAGACACTTTGGAAGGCTTTTTAATGAGGAGATATGCCTCTTAAATTAATGGACATGTCTTTTGGGTTTCAAAAGGTGTGACTTTTGAAGAGAATTTGGGAGGGAATTTGGAAATCTTTTTGAAAGGAGGCAGCCCCTAATTAAAAAGGAGAGGAGTATAAGGCATGAGAGTGGCGCTAGAGCAAGAGGAAGGCTTTGGAGAAGAGAATATTCTCTTCTAGGGTTGTAAAGGGAGAGGAAAGGTGAGAGATTTCTTCTTCATTACATTTCTAAGAGAGAATTAAGTGTGATTATAAAGAGAAAGTGCTTAAAGAGAACTTCTAGGTATTTTCTTGAGAAGGAGTGTGAGATAAGTTGTGTTCTTTACTTACTATTTTTTTGTAAACTTGTTTTTATATGAAATCCGTGTTTTAGGGTATCCTTCTCATGAATTATGAGTAGTCTTCTTTACCTTTCTCCCTACAATGAGATTTGGTTTTGTTAAGAATTGGTTTTATTTTATATGGTTATAATGTCTATAATTTGTGATAATTCAAACTTTGATCTTCAATTACTTTTTAGTTTGGCCAATTGAAAGGTTAAAATTTGTCGAGAAACATAAGATTTGAATGGATTATTGATACACGTAATATATATATATATATATTTAGACACATTTTTATATCTATTTTTGAGATATTGCTCTTTAATGGAAGGTATTTTTGTGTTTTTCTTGCAGATATAGGTGAAAGGGTGAAAAATGCTTAAAAGAGTGAAAAAGGATCAAATTTGGAGCAAAAATGTGAAAAATGTGCAAAAGAGTTTTGACGCCTAAGCGCCATATTCGGCCTAAACAGAGAAGGTCGCGCCTAAGCACCAGTTAAACATAGAAGGCCACTCCTAAGCGCCAGAGGCCACACGCTTAAGCACATGTGGCAGTTATTGGACGAGTAAATTCATTTTCTACAAATTTTGAAGATATTTTTGAGGCACCCATTGGCTTAATAGGTGGTTATAAACACCATGGATTAAAATTATAACAAAAGGATGCATCTCTTTGGGAAATACATCGAATTAAGACATATTTTACAGAGAAACCAAGGTATCTTTTGGAAAATCATAAAAGAAAGAAGGAGAACTTAGAAAAGAGTCCAAAAAGTATTGGAAAGTCTTGAAAGTTCTCATTTGGGGAGTTAGTTCGGAGAGATTTTCAGGTGCCACTTTTACTTTTATTTTAGCCTTTTTGTTATTTTATTTTAAATTATTGTAAGGAGAAGAGAATCAAAGGAACTTCAAGAGTTTGGTGGAGGACTTGAGATAAGTTTTTATCTTTTTGTTTGAAGACTACTTTCATTTTAATTGAGACTTATTGTTGGTTTGACAATGATTTCTTCTTTTAAACTAAAGTGTGGTTTTATTTTCTCTATGGATTTTGAGTAGTTTTCTTCATCNTATATATATATATATATATATAGTTTAGAAAAATATGAAATCAAATCGATCCCATATCTTTCATAGTTTAGATAAAAGAGCACTGCACCTCAAGATATATATCTATCTCGAAAGAAAAAAGCAAGACTTGAGGGTCAGGCTCGATCAAATAAACTAAAGAATATATGACATCGTTTGGTCTGCAAAACAATTTTATTTATAGGTCGATAAGTTCTCTTATTTAATATGAAAAATTAAATAGGGTTTACATTAAGTCGGGTTCATTAAGATTTTCTATAAGGCAAACCCTTATATTTAATTACATCTTAGATAACCGAAGTCACTTAAGAAAACTCGATAAAAATTAGGGGATATTGTCTTCAAGAATTTAAAATGATACGAATTTTCTAAGAGATCAGACAAAGAGGTGTGAATGGAGAATGACTCAAATTTGGAACATTTATTTTGGAATCTGAAGGAAGAAGAACTAGGGGATGTCACAGATACTGAGGAGAACCTCGGTGACTTCCTAAGCTATCCTACTATTTAGCTTCAGTTTAGAGGAAAAATATTTAAGTGTTTCATCCTGCCAATTTTATTAATTAGGGCTTACAGTTGTGTGAAAGGTTCACATAAATAGCCTGGAAGATTTGAGGATTTAGGTCATAACAAACGACAACCTCAAAATCATAAAGCGAGTTAGGGCTTATATTGTATAACAGAGCCATACAAAAGCCTAAAGAAAAGTTGAGGACTTATGTCGCATTAGGTGAAAAACCTCAAAGTCCTATGGCTTGTTGTTTAGTTCTAATTAATGGTTTAGCTGGTGTAGACATGTTTTGCTACTGAAGCTGGTCATGCTGCCCACAAAGCTAGCTCTAAGCTCCTCGTCCTGGTGAGTTTAAGTTTTTTAATGTGTCAATTCATGATGAAAAATCAAGTGTTTCTTAAGGTCATGGTTATTTAAATATTATGGGGACTATTAAAGTTGATTAGAACGATACCGGTTAGGATCCTGCAGTTCCCTCGTTCCGGCACCACTATTTTCTTTCGGATTCACTTAGTCCAAATGAATTTACTAAACCCAACTTAATGAGTTCCATACTTTCATTTAGACCGTGAAAAATCTCATTAGCAACCGTACGTTACCTCCTCCGAGGAATTCCCGATCATCTGATAGAGACATTTTAATTTAGTTAAAATTTTTTTTTTTTTTATTTGAGACTAAATTTTGAGTTGTCTTATATTTTGACTGTTGTGGCGGTGAATTTTATCTTATTTAATTTTTAGTTTTGATTTTGAGATGCAGGGTGACCTTAAGCATGCAAATAAAAAATAGGAGGTACAAAAAAGTAAATGCAATAACTTAAAAGCTTACATGTCAATTTTTCCCGCTCCTCCACCTGAAAGGCTAGCTTTGACAATATGTATATAATTTTGCAAGGAATTCAAATTACAGGAGTAGATGAAGGTGTAGTTACCAAACCCCAAGTTATGACTTTATTGAGTCTCGAAATATCTTAGTGGATGATTTTAGAACAAAATAGAACAAGTTTTGTTCGCCCTTCAAAATATTTAAGAGATTTCAAAGTGCTCGGAGCATGACCCTGAACCACTTTGAAGATTTATTGAAATATTTTGAGTTCATTTTGAACTTATTATATTGTTTTATTAATCATCCAAGGTTAAGCTAAGGTTATCCCATTGCTCAGGGAAACTTGATGTTTTATTTATCCCAAGGCTAGGTCACTCAATCAATCAATTGATATTTCATTTAAGAGTTATGTGGGTGGGTGTCTCTAAGGCAAATTTAAGTAAGTAAAGATTTTGATTCCTAAAGTTAAAATTAGACTTATAGTGTAGAAAGGTGTTAATCATCAATAATGTTATCTTCTAAATTCAATCTAATGAGTTTAAATGTCAAGCCTAGGTCACTACCAAGTCCTAAACAATCACGATAGGTGAAATGATAACTAGCAAAATTTTGATTTAAATGGCATGCATTCTTATTTAAAGATCAAATTGTCATCAATTATGGGCTTAAAATTAATGAAATATTATCTTCCTAACTCAGACCCATCACTTGAGAATTTTTTAATTTTGATTGACTTCCAAGTCCTGATAACTAAGGAAATTACAATTTTGTTCTTACTAGAGAAACGGTGGTAAGTGAGTTCCTACTTTTTAATCCCATTGTATTTCAATCATTCAAATATGTTCATCAGGATCAAAATTTCCCATTTTCCTTTATTAATCGTAAATTTTGATTTAAGGCAGCAAAATCTAAAGTTACTCCTTTGCCTTTGGGGCTCTCCACCTCATAACTCATTAATCAAAATTCAAATGACTTTGAGAATTTTTAGAGTGTTATATCCATGGGTCAATTAAAATATTAGAGGAGAAAATGTGAATTTTCAATAATTTATTTAATTTAAAAAAATATTTAAATTTAAAGGTAGTATTTTCCAATTTGATTTACTAGACTATCCAAAATAAAGTTTTTATTCATGAGAAGATTATTAGAGGTCCCCTTAGGTCTGAGAAACACTTAAGCAAAATTTCATGATTTTTGGAATTAAATCTTTAATTTAATTTTATAATTATTATTGAGTTTTACGATTTAATTTGAATGGAAAAGATGTTTTATTTACAAAAAATATTTTTAAAATTTTTATTAAACCTTTCTGAGTCCAGGGAACTCTCAGAGAAAAAATTTGCATTTTTATAATTTTTACTTTATTTATTATAATTATTTAAGTTGGAAAATAGGAAAAAATCATTTTAAGCTTTTTAAAAAAATTATTTTTAACATAGAAAAATTAGGAAAAATATCCTAATGAGTTCTAAGTGATCAAGGAATAATTATGCACATTTTAAAATATTTTCTTATTTTTGAGATTTTTAATTATTTCTAATTATTTTAAATTCAAAGGAAAGTTCAAAAATCAAGTATTTTCTCGAAATTAAGTATTATTTTTCTCAAGTGTATTTAATTTAATATAATTATTTTTGTACAAAATTACAAGGTTTCTTAGAAAATCAACTTTAGTGCTCAAACTTAGTCAAATAATTTTAAATTTTTATAATGGGTAAACATGATTTTATACATAGTGTGGGATTGATTTTGTCAACTTCTTTATTAGTAATTAATTTACATAAGTTAAGATAAGATATATACATTTAATTAACAATAAAAATGTACAGAATAATTCAAATCATCATGACATTTTTTCTAAGTTTTTCTGACCATAGGAAACCTACTAAAATTATTTCCATAATTTTCCAAGAGGTATTTTCATTTATATAATTAAAATAAGCCAAAATAGTCATCCTAGCTTGAAAATTAAGGTTAGAAGCATAGAGATGTCATCTGACCTTAAAAAAATTAGAGAACATAGCCTGTATCATGAGAAACAAACCCTCAAAATTTCAAGCCATGGTGAGCAATTCTTGATCAGAATGAATTAAAATACTCCAGAAAGTATTTAATTCATTAAAAATCAGAGACTCAATAAATAATTTTTATTTTTAGTTCACATTATTCTCCTCTATTCACTGACAAAGAGTGTATTTTTATTTTTTTTCTATAATTTTTTAGAGGAAGATATGGATTTTTGAAGTTCAGGCATTTAAATAAATCCAAAAAATCCATATTTTTCTACTTAAACATGCGGCACCATCTAATTCTCATCCTCGTTGAACTTTATACACAGTGCTTCGCTATTTGATGCCTGATCCCTGGATACTACTAATATGCACAGTACAATAATAATTCAAATTATATTTCACTTATATATTCTTACTTCGCAATAAAACCAAAAACTTGATCCTGAAGAAAAATAAAAATTTTAATTTTAATTTATATATATTGGGATACTACACAAGTACACGTATTGTTATCAAGTAATATAAGACTTTTTGATTAAGACCTAAATATTGAACCCACACTGAGAATACGCAATATGTACTATTGAACATCAAACTTTCTATTTTTAATAAAAAGATAATTATCTAAACTAAATATTATTTTTATAGTAATAAAAATTTAAATATTTTTGGTATTTTCAATATTTTGATAGAACAATAACAATTTAAAAAGATAAATAATGTTTTTGTACAAGAAAAGCACTAAATTTGAAAATATATTTCTTCTTATTATGAATCAGTAATAAGTATATGAATTCTGTTGTGGAAGTATGCAAATTGTGCTGTGCCAAATATGAGCAATAATATTCTTTACTCTTACTAGAGATGTTATAAAGAATATTGGCTAATTTAAAGTTTGAATTGTTCTGAAGACCAACTAGGCAGGGAAGATACTAGCTGTCACTCTAGAGTTCCCTCAATTCCCTCCACCTGAGAGCTAGCATTCTCGTACGGGAAGATACTAGCACTCACTCTAGAGTTCCCTCGATTCCCTCCACCTGAGGGCTAACATCTCGTATCAAAAACAAAACAATAAACCAAGTTAGGGGCTTTAACCTGTCACTTTAAAGTCCTCTAACTCTACACCCCTCTCACTCTAGAGTTACCTCAATTCCCTCCCACTGGGGCTAACATCTCGTATCAGAACCTAAACAATAAACCAAGTTGGGGGCTTTAACCTATCACTTTAAAGTCCTCTAACTCTACACCCTTCAAAAATTATTTCTAAACCAAGTTGGGGGCTTTAACCTGTCACTTTAAAGTCCTCTAACTCTACACCCATCAATGACTATTTCTTAACCTGTCACTTTAAAGTCCTCTAACTCTACACCCTTCAATGAATATTTCCCTATTTATTGCACTCAATCATATGAACAACCTGTCACTTTAAAGTCCTCTAACTCTACACCCTTCAAAGATTATTTTCCTATTTATTTACACCCTGTCACTTTAAAGTCCTCTAACTCTACACCCTTCAATGAATATTTCCCTATTTATTTGCAGTCACTCACTCTAGAGTTCCCTCAATTCCCTCCACCTAAGGGCTAACATCTCGTATCATAACCTAACAATAAACTAAGTTGGGGGCTTTAACTTGTCACTTTAAAGTCCTCTAACTCTACACCCTTCAATGAATATTTTCCTATTTATTTGCACTAACTTTAAAGTCCTCTAACTCTACACCCATCAATGAATATTTCCCTATTTATTTGCACTCAATAATAATCCTCTAACTCTACACCCTTCAATGAATATTTCCCTATTTATTTGCACTCAATCATATGAACCATTTCTCATTTATACAACCTCATGTGATTCTTTCTAATTGTTGACTGAAACAATACCAGCCCAGTTCTTACATATTCTCACAACAAATTTTAACATCTTGATTGGCCAAATCAAGAAGTAAATATGGATTAAAATCATCACAACTTCTTCCATCACTGAAGATCAATACCTTTCACAATTTCCATCCAAACTTAATTACTTATCATTTTAAGAAAAAAGATAAAGAAAACTATAAAATCCATGGAGAAAACAAAACCACACTTTAGTTTAAAAGTAGAAATCATTGTCAAACCAATAAGAAGTCTCACAAATTCCATCCAAAACTTAATTACTTATCATTTTAAGAAGAAAGATAAAGAAAACTACTCATCATGGAGAAAACAAAACCACACTTTAGTTTAAAAGAAAAAATCATTGTCAAACCAACAACAAATCTCAATTAAAACCAAAAGTAGTCGCAAAACAAAAAGATAAAAACTCATCTCAAGTCCTCCACCTAACTTTTGAAGTTCTTTTGATTCTCTTCTCTTTACAATCACTCAAAATAAAATAACAAAAAGGATAAGATAAAATTAAAAGTGATTCCTGAAAATCTCTCCAAACTAACACCCCAAATGAGAACTTTCAAAACTTTCCAATACTTTCAAGACCTCTTTCAAAGTCCCAATTTTCTTTCTTTTATAATTTTCCTAAAGGTGCCTTGGTTTCTCTTCAGAATATGTCTAGATTCAATGTATTTCCCTGAAGAGATGCATCCTTTTGTGATAATTTTCATCCATCGTAGTTATAACCACCTATTAAGCCAATGAATGTCTCAAAAATCTCTTCAAAATTTGTAGAAACTGAATTTACTCGTTCAATAACTGCCACTGGCGCTTAAACGTGGGGCCTTTGGCGCTTAGGCTTGGCCTTCACTATTTAACTGGTGCTTTGGCGCCAAATCTAGCACTTAGGCACCAAAACACTTTTGCACATTTTTCCCCTTTTTACTCTAAATTTGATCATTTTTCACTCCTTTAAGCATTTTTCACCATTTTTACATGTATCTGCAAGAAAAACACAAAAATACCTTCCTTTAAAGCGCAATATCTCAAAAATAGGTATAAAAATGTTCTGCAAAATACTATATATTTTAGGTGTTTCGAAATCCCCCAAACTTAAAATGTTACTTGTTCTCATGTGTCACTTCAATATTTAAAAACTAATATGTATGGTATGTATATGAGTTTCTTTAAGAGTTACTAAAATTTTGATTTAGAAATATAGTAGTCTAATTTAGAAAAAATATTCAATAAATGAGACCAATTTAAAGCTTAGAAATTCTTAAAGTTAAGAAAAAAGAAAAAAATGAGTTTCTATCTAATTTAAAAATATATTGTAGATTTTCCAAATTTAGAATTTAGTTCTTTTATTATCACCACTTAAAAATTTTCATTAAAAATAATTTTACTTACTATATTATATTTATAAGCTTACGAGTTTCTCTAATCTTATACTTTAAAAAGATCAAATGTAGAAACAATTTTTTATTTGGAACTAATCCTCAAGCTTCTCCTTCCTAATTCTTTTCTCTTTTTCTGTTTCTTTTTCTTTTTCTTTTCTTTCAATTTTTTTTTTCTTTTTCTTTTCTTTATCTTTTTTTTATTTTTCTTATTTAGGCAAGGATTACTATATCTGGATAGGTCTTTAATGATTTTGAATTCCATTTCTCCTTTCCTAAAGCAAAGTCTTGATATAAGTCTTCTACTTATAAATATAATAATAGTTTTTAAAATTATTTTAATAAAAAAATTTAAAAATTAAAAATAAAAGTTTAAATTATCTAATTTTTTTTAAAAATACAAATTTTCTTACTAAAGATAGTTACATATATTAATCATTTTCTCATCTAAAAACTTTTTAACTTGATGTTTTTCTTCATTACTAGAAATTTTAACTAAATTTTCTTACTCATTTCTAAATCAAATTTTACTTCCCTAATATAACTTCATATACATAATCAATTATTTTTTTTTTTTCAAATCAAATTTACTTGTAGCACATTTGAGAACAAATAAAATTCCAGTTTTGAAATTATTTTTCATCCCCCCAAACTTAAATTTTTAACAGATTAAACAGTTTAGCATAAGATATATATAAGAAGGAATGAAAGTTTAAAATAACATACTAACAGGAATTTTTAAACCCTAATGATACAAGTATAAAACTAAAAACAGGAGTAAAATTAATTTTTGTTCAAATTTTCTATATTTTCATTTCAATTTAAGATGTAGAGATTCAATAGACTTCTAAGTAGTGAGTATAAACATAAAAGTAAACTAACACACTAACTTGTTTCACGATCTCAGCATAAAAACAAACACACTAACAAGATCAAAGAAAAATACAGGGTAGCAATTTCCTAAGTTTCAAATTTAAGACCTAAGTTAACAAGATTTTCAACTTTGTAAAAGACATAGAATTAAGTTAAGTTCTAAACTAACTAAATCACAAAACTCACAACACTTAATACCCTAGAATTTTAAAACAAACTACTCACTAACAAAACATATCAATATAATTAAAAATAAAAGTCTCACACATCACAATATCTAAACAAGTAAACATACATATATGTTTCAAGTCCAAAACATGAAAACACATCACATCACATATCTCAGTTAAACATAAAAGTACAAAACACATCACATAGTTCAAACCAACACATAGATGCAAGCCAGGACCACATAGTTCATATCATATTACAATCATAAAATAAATATCTCTGCTCTACTCTTTAACCTCTGAATCACCGCTATCCCAAACTTTTGCAGGCTCATAATCAGGGTATCTAAGATATGGAGGAAATTGCACTCATTGGTTACCCCTAATGAGGCTCTCTAAAAATGAGTGAAATATATCTTCATAATAACTTTTTCACCTATTATACCTATCAGTATGATCTGCAAAATGCTATAAAATTTTTACTCTATCAGCGATAAAATTAATAGTATCCATCATCCTCTGTAATAATTGATCTTAGGTCTCAATAGACTCACCTAGAATTGTAGAATCACGTGAGGTAAATGGTCTAGACGTGGAAGCAACAGAGGTAGAAGCAGCAGACATCTCCATTCCATAGCTCCAAGAAAATCCTCCTCTCCAGCTAAAAATTGAATGCTCATAATAAGTCTTCACATTCACCTTAGTGTTGGGCTTTAGAGGTAATAAAAATTCCTCTAAACTATCATATTTAGCTCCAGCCTGCTCACACAAAGAAAAGATCAAGGAAGCAAATTCCAAAACTGTAATAATTGTAGCAGAACCGATGATAGTCTGACGGATCAAAGCTCCAATGTGTATGAGCTTTCCCTCTTGATTACAATAGTTCAACATCGCTCTTTCTCTGGTCACTTCATTGAGATGATTGGTCAGAAGCAGATGAGCAGAAATGAAATAGTGTCAGGCCTTTGAAGGTGTACATAACTTTGAAGTTGGGAAGTTGATTCTCCTCTCATTAGTGATCTTCCAAAGTCCTCTCCCAATAGTCAAGTAAGAAATAATCTCATCTAACTCCGCTTCTGTAGAACTATAATTTGCATAAAAACATAATGTATCTGGTGGTAAATAGTAAAATATGTTGATTACCTATGGCAAAAAAGGTATCAACTTTCCTCAAACCATAACTCGATTGTCTTCAGCATCATGGAGATTTGCATAGAACTCCCTCACAACAGATATAACTGCTACAACAGAGAAACAACAGAAATATTCCTACTGTCGATGAACAATCAAATTTTTGATGTCTCCACCCGGATTTCTAAAACATCACTCCTAAATTAGTTTGTGTGATTGCAATGCATCACTATACCAATCTTGAGCTTTTGAACTAACAAATTTACTCAAATTAAAAGGGGCATTGCCTTTGCTCCTCTTCATTTCTTGGTTCCATTCTACAAATTTGATTCCAATAATAACTTCAAAATTCAAGTTTAAATCACTAAACCAAACCTTCAAAAGCACAAACTAAACTTCCCACGCAATTTCCATAGATTTTTCCTCATTTTTCACCATGAATAGTGAATTTTTTAATTTCTCCAAATGTGCTCAAAGTACATGGTGAAAATCTAAAATTTTTACTCAAAAGTAAAGCTCTTACCTCAAGGAACTTGGATCTAGTAGATTTCACTTTATTCCACCAAGAAATCTTCACTTTAGTTGTGCCCTAGCCTTCCAAAATAGAATTTTTGAGAGGTTGAAAGCGACGGGAGGCATAAAAATGGTGATTTTCGGCTCAAAAATTCACTTTTAACCATTGTCAAACTGGTTCTTGTGAACTGGCGCTTAAGCGGGGGTAAGTGGTGCTTAGGCACCTGCCTCTCGAGTTTGCTCACGCTAAAGCACGAGATGTGGCGCTTCGGTAAAATGCATTATTTACCTAAGTAAACTACCCTTAAATGGTGTCATACCACTTAAATGACTATTTTCAACATCCTGTAACTCTCCTTTATCTTAAAATTCTCCTTCATAACTATTTCAATTTGAGGCTAAAATAACACAAAATTTCACACAAACAAACTTATATTAATTCACAAACTAGTACAAATACATTTAAACACTTAGTTCTTATGCCAAATAATCTTGGATGAGAAAATTTTCCTAAATTCAAACACTTAACAATCTTTCACATCTAAGTAACACAAACACTAAAAGCAAGTATTAAACACTAAAACACTTTAAGACAACACTTTTAAACACACAAAAACATAACTTCAATCATAGAACTTAATTTTATTCTTCATTAGAAGGAACAAATCCAGGTCTTTCATTAGTCTCTCCTGGGGTAACTGGAATATAAAGTTGATAAAACGGATGGTGGTGACATGCTCTGATGCAATCTTCTTCAATCCACTTTTGCTTAAGAAACATCTCCTTATCCACTTCCTCTATGTAACTAGTGTGGCTAAATTGCATTTTCAATTGTCATCCAATATGCTCAAGATGGGCATGAATCTCTAATACCTTAGTCTCCAGTATAGACACGGTATTATTAATTTTGTTGATCTTCTTTGATATTCCTTCAATACTAATGGCTAAGAAACTGTTATACATCTCTTGTGCACTTTGAATAATGAATTTCTTACTCATGGTCTTCTCCTTCTTCTTCAAATCCATCTCCCATGAAGACATCATCTTAAAATCCATCTCTCTCTTAGACTTTAGGGATAAAAATGATCTGGGGTGAAATTCCTTCACTAAACCCTTCTATTTATAGGTCTAAATCATTACAATAACTCCTAGACATGTTTAGAAACTACCTTGGCACGTTATTTCTAACTTCTAGGTGGTTTTCCCTTCTAGAATAATGATTTTGCACATGTTTTTAAACTACCGCACTTAAGCGCTAGTGCATATTTTTACACAAGTCAACTTAACGTCCAAATTTTCATTTTAACATGTCTAGATCACTAAATAAAGTCTTAAAATTAATACTAACACATAATAGTATCAAAAATACTACCCCAAATTTTCTTAATCACACATAAAATAACAATTAAAATAAAAACACACTGATAACTATGGGTTGCCTCCCACAAAGAGCTTGGTTTTACGTCGTCATCCCGACGTAATCAGTGCTTACTCTAGTTGACCCAACATCATTCTATCATTAAACTTATGTTGACCCCCTATAAAATAAGATTTTAGTCTATGTTCATTAAGTTTAAACATTTTCTCAGACTTTGGATCTTTAATATCCACGGCTCTATAAGGATAAACTTTAATCACAATAAATGGGTCCATCCACCTGGACTTAAATTTGCTTGGAAATAATCTTAACCGTGCATTATATAGAAAAACTTGTTGCCCTGGCTGAAAATTTTTAGTAAGAATCCTTTGATCATGCCACATCTCATCTTTTCGTTATAAATTTTGGCAGTTTCATAAGATTCGTTGATTATCTCTTCAAGCTCATTTATTTGTAACAATCTATTCTCACCAGCATCTTTCAAATTATAATTGAACTCTTTAATCACCCAATATGTCTTATGTTCATGTTCAACTAGTAAGTGACAAGCTTTTCCAAATATTAGCCTATATGGGGACATTCTTATAGGAGATTTGTATGCAGTCCTATAAGCCCACAAAGCATAGTCAAGTTTGACTGACCAATCGATTTTTTTTGGATTCATAGATTTTTTCATAATTCTTTTAATTTCCCGATTGGATAATTCAGCCAAACCACTTGTTAAGATGATAAGCAGTAGCAATCCTATGATTTATATGATATTTCCTTAATAATTTCTGAGGATGATAAGCAGTAGCAATTCTATGATTTATATGATATTTCTTTAATAAATTCTCCATTATGGATTTCTGAAATGACTTTCCTCATCAGTAATGATAACTCTCACATCCCAAATCTACAAAATATGTTTGTTTTAA
The DNA here is from genome assembly GCA_002079205.1 of Phalaenopsis hybrid cultivar. Lineage (NCBI taxonomy): Eukaryota > Viridiplantae > Streptophyta > Magnoliopsida > Asparagales > Orchidaceae > Phalaenopsis > Phalaenopsis hybrid cultivar. The sequence continues at coordinate 531,383 of JXCR01128971.1, read as the reverse complement.
AAAATTTTGCAACACTTTGAGCATCACATCGAGGTAAAGCAACAACTTCTATCCATTTGGATACATAGTCCACTACAAACAGAATATATAAATTTTTGAAAGATGGTATAAATGGTCTAATGAAATCTAGTCCCCGAACATCAAATATTTCAACTTCTAGCATATAATTGAGGGGCATCTCATTTCTCCTAGAAATATTGCCTACATATTTCAACTTCTAGCATATAATTGAGGGGTATCTCATTTCTTCTAGAAATATTGCCTACTATTTCTAAATTTCCGAAAGATGGTATAAATGGTCCCAGGAAATCTAATCCCCAAACATCAAATATTTTTTTTTTGAAAGATGGTATAAATGGACCCATGAAATCTAATCCCCAAATATCAAATATTTCAACGTTCTAGCGTATAATTAAGGGGCATTCTCATTTATTTTGAAATATTGCCTACTCTTTGACATCTATCACAAATTTTGATATAAGCATTAACATCTCTAAAGATTGTAGACCAATAAAATCCATATTGTAAAATTTTATATGTTGTTTTATCAACACCAAAATGTCCCCAAATATCAAAATTATGACATTTTTGGATAATCTCATAAGTTTCTTCTAATGGTGCACATCTTCAAATAATCACATCATTTCCTTGTTTATATAAAAATGGGTTATCCCAAAAGTAAGTCTTAGCTTCAAAAATAAATTTCCTCTTCTGTTGGTATGCATTTCCATAAGGTATACTATCACTAACAATAAAGTTCACAATGTTGGCATACCACGAAACACACCACTCATTCATACTGAACAATTTTTCATCTGGAAAATGTTCATTAATTTCCTTTTTAAAAAGAGTGGTTTCTCTAATTCAAGCTTGGACAAATGATGAACAATTTGATTTTTAATCCCCTTCCGATCTACTAGTACAAAATCAAATTCTTATAAAAGAAGAATCCATCTTATAAGTATAAGTTTAATATCCTTCTATTTCGTTAAATACTTAATAGCAGAATGATCTGTACGCAATACACAATGAGTTCCAACTAAATATGATCTAAAGTTATCAAAAGCATATACTATCTGTATACAAACTCTTTTTCAGTTGTTGTATAATTAATTTGAGTTTCATTAAGAGTTTTACTGGCATAGTAAATAACTTTGAAAATTTTATCATATCTTTGTCTAAAAATAACTTCAATAGCATAATCACAAGCATCACACATCAATTCAAAAGGTTTTTCCCAGTTTGGTAAAACTACAAATGGTGCAGTGATTAGTTTTTCTTTTAATGACTTAAAAGCTTTTAGGCATTCCTGGCCAAAATTAAAAATTACATTTTTACTCCAATAAATGGCATAAAGGCTTAACAATCTTCGAAAAGTCTTTAATATATCGTCTGTAGAATCCAGCATGTCCTAAAAAAATCTTAATTTCCCTTACATTTTTGTTGGATAAGGTAAATTAGCGATCACTTGAATTTTAGTAGGATCTACTTCCATACCATTTTTTGATATTTGAGGTAAATTAGCGATCACTTGAATTTTAGCAGGATCTACTTCCATACCATTTTCTGATATTTGATGTCCTAACACAATTTTTCATGTTATCATAAATTAATGTTTTTTCCATTTAAGGACTAAATTAGTTTCTTCACAACACTTAAAAACTTTGGATAAATGTTCTAAACGTGAGTCAAATGAAGTTCCAAATGTTGAAAAGTCATCCATGAATACTTCAATCCTTTTCTAATTAAATCACAAAAAATTACCATCATACATCTTTGAAATGTAGCAGGGGCATTACATAAACCAAAGGGCATTCTTATAAAAGCAAAAGTATCATAAGGACTGGTAAACGTTGTTTTCTCTTAATCCTCAGGATATATTTGAATTCAATGATAACCAGTATATCCATCCAGAAAAAAAAGTATTTATGCCCAACTAGTCTATCCAGCATTTGATCTAGAAAGGGCAATAAAAATGATCTTTCATAGTGGCAAGATTTAATTTTCTATAATCAGTGCATATTCGCCACCCTGTAACTTGTCTAGTAGGTATTAACTCATTATGTTCATTTACAGTTACAGTTACTCCTCCTTTCTTAGGAACGCAATGAAATGTATTAACCCATGCACTATCTAAAATAGGGTAGATAATTCCAGTATCTAACTACTTTAAAATTTCTTTCTTTACAACTTCTTTCATAACATGATTCAGTCTCCTTTGCAGATCAGCCCTGGGTTTGCAGTTCTCTTCCATATGAATTCTATGCATACACATTGAAGGATTGATTCCTTTAATATCAACGATTGTACATCCAAGGGCTTTCTTAAAATTTTTCAGAATTTTCATCAACCTTTTTTCTTTTCCATCATTAATTTTGAGGAAATTATAACTGGTATGGAATCTCCTAAAAAGGCATATTTTAAATGATCAAGAAGTAACTTCAACTCTAGTTCTGGAGATTTTTCAATAGATGGACAAAATAATTTATCTTTGTCTATCGTGTCCAAAAATTTAAAACTTTCTCAAACATAGTTCGAATTTTCCTTAAAAAGATCTTTACATTGATTTAATTCCTCTTCTTGCTTGTGCTCCAAATCTTGTACTTCAGATTTTTCTTCATTAGTAGTTCTAAAATGGCAGGCACTTAGATTTCTTATAACATCCAACCTACAGAATTCATTATCTTTACCTTTTGCAGAGTATTTCATTGATTTTGAAATGTTAAAAGTAACAGTTTGATCATTGATGCACATTGTTAATTCCCCTTTCTGCACATCTATCATTACTCTTCCTGTGTCTAGGAAAGGTCTCCCCAAAATGATAGGTATCTCTTTATCTTCCTCCATATCTAGCACAATGAAATCAACAGGAAAGATAAATTGATCCACTTTCACTAGGACATCTTCTATAACTCCTTTAGGGTATGTTATTGAACGATGTGCTAACTGCAGAGTTATAGTAGTAGGGGTTATTTCTCCTAATCCTAATATTTTAAATATTGATAATGGCATAAGGTTAATGCTTGCACCTAAGTCACATAAAGCTTTCCCATAAAATATGTCTCCTATTGCACATAGCATTGAAAAGCTACCAGGATCTTTAAGCTTTTCAAGAAGCTTCTTCTGAATTATCTCACTGCATTCCTCACTAAGTACAACAATCTCATTATCTTCAAACTTCCTATTCCTATTGAGAATATCCTTCATAAACTTTACATAGCTCAGCATTTGCTCTAAGACGTCAACTAATAGGAATATTAATTATAAGCTTCTTAAATATTTCCAGAAATTTTGAAAATTGCTTATCCAACTTTTGTTGACATGTAAGCTTCTTAAATATTTCCAGAAATTTTGAAAATTGCTTATCCAACTTCTGCTGATGAATTCTATAAGGAAATGGAGGTGGTGATTTTTCCAAATCAATTTTTAGTGGAGAAATAGCTCTTTCAGAATCTTTTCATAATGGATTAGTTGGATCTCTTAGATCAATTATCGATGCCGCTACTGGTGGTTCGTTGATGTCAAAATGATTTCATGACACTTATGCTTTAATTGAAGAAATGGCTACCAATAATTTTTAATGGCCTTCTGGGTTGTTAAATCCTAAGAAAGTAGCCAATATTCATGAATCTGATGCATTTACTATGTTAGCAAATCAAGTTGATGCAATTTCAAGGAAGTCCCCTAAGAAAGTAGCCAATATTCATGAAACTGATGCATTTACCATGTTAGCAAATCAAGTTGCTGCAATTTCAAGGAAGTTAGACCAATTTGTAGAAAATAACCCATATTCATGAAACTGATGCATTTACCATGTTAGCAAATCAAGTTGCTGCAATTTCAAGGAAGTTTGATCAATTTGGAATGAATTTTTCTCAACCAATTTCCATGATTAAAAAGAATTCATTAGGCCAAATGGTAGATTCTCAAGCATCATTAGAAACTTTCAATATCATAAATAATAAGCAAAATAAACCATATTCAAATTATTATAACCCAGGTTGGAAGAATCATCCCAACTTTAACTCGAATAACAATTGAGATGGTAATAATCAGCAATGGGGGAATAGCTAAGGAAACTCATTGGGAAACTAGAACAACCAAGGGAATAAAAATTATAGATCTACTTATCCTTCAAGTTTCAACAGCAATACACAGTTTAAGGAGAAGAACCAAATGGGTTCAATTACAAAGTCAAGGAGCTACAATTAGAAATATTGAGAATCAACTTGGGCAAATTGCAAATTAATTAAGTAATAGATCCCAAGGAACACTTCCTAGTAATACTGAATCAAATCCAAAAAACCAGAATAAAGAAAAAGTAAAAGTCGTTTGACTTATAAGCGGAAGAGAGTTGGAAGGTCGGGTTCAAAAAGAAATTGAAGTAGAGAGAGAAGAACTTGAAGAATCAAAAGAGGACCCTCCAAAAGATTCTGAGAGACCTATTTCTCCACTAAAAATTGATTTGGAAAAACCATCACCTCCATTTCCTCAGAGACTTTTTCAGTAGAAGTTGGATAAACAATTTTCAAATTTTTTAGAAATATTTAAGAAGCTTGCAATTAATATTCCATTTGTTGAATCCTTAGAACAAATGTTTTTGGAAATATTTAAGAAGCTTACAATCAATATTCCATTTGCTGAAGCCTTAGAATAAATGTCAAGTATGAAAAGTTTATGAAGATATCTTAACGATTTGCTAAAGCCTTAGAACAAATGTCAAGCTATGTAAAGTTTATGAAGGATATTATCAACAGAAAAAGGGAAGTTTGAAGATAATGAGACTGTTGCACTTAGTGAGGAGTGCAGTGCGATAATTCAGAAGAAGCTTCCTGAAAAGCTTAAAGATCTTGGTAGCTTTACAATTCTATGTGCAACAGGAGACAAATTTTATGAGAATGCTTTATGTGATTTAGGTGCAAGCATTAATCTTATTCCATTATCAATATTTAAAAGATTGGGATTAGGAGAAATAACCCTACTACTATAACTCTGCACTTAGTAGATCGTTCGATAGCATACCCTAAAGGAGTTATAAAGATGTCCTAGTGAACGTGGATCAATTTATCCTTCCTGTTGNTTTAAAGTGCAATATCATCAAAAAAAAGTATAAAATAGGTATGAAAATCTCAACATATTTTCCTTTAGTCAAACCCCTACTACTGTAGCTCTGCATTTAGTAGATCGTTCGATAACATAACCTAAAAGAGTTATAGAAGATGTCCTAGTGAAAGTTGATCAATTTATCTTTTCTATTAATTTCATTATGCTAGATATGGAGGAAGATAAAGAGATACCTATCATTTTGGAGAGACCTTTCGTAGCCATAGGAAGAGCAATGATAGATATACAGAAAAGGGAATTAACAATGCGTGTCAATGATCAAACTGTAACTTTCAATATTTCAAGATCAATGAAATATCCTGCAAAAGGTAAAGATGATGAATGTTATAAGACGGATGTTATATGATATCTAAGTGAATGCAATTTCAAAACAGCTTATGAAAAAAATTTAAAGAAAAAGATTTANTTGATTTCATTGTGCTAGATATGGAGGAAGATAAAGAGATGCCTATCATTTTAGGGAGACCTTTCCTAGCCATAAGAAGAACAATGATAGATGTGCAGAAAGGGGAATTAACAATGCGTGTCAATGATCAAATTATTACTTTTAACATTTTAAAATCAATGAAATACCCTGCAAAAGGAAAAGATAATGAATGCTATAGGATGGTTGTTATAAGATGTCTAAGTGAATGCAATTTTAGAACTACTTTTGAAGAAAAATCTCAAGTACAAGATTCGAAACATGAGTTATATCAATGTGAAGATATTTTTAAGGAAAATTCAAACTATGTTCGAGAAAGTTTTGAAGTTTTGGACACGATAGACAAAGATAAATCATTTTGTCCATCTATTGAAAAACCTCCAGAACTAGAGTTGAAGTTACTTTCTGATCATTTAAAATATGCCTTTTTAGGAGATTCCTCTACTTTACCACTTATAATTTCCTAAAAATTAACGATGGAAGAAGAAGAAAGGTTGATGAAAATTTTGAAAAATTTTAATAAAGTCTTTGGATGGACAATTGCTGATATTAAATGAATCAGTCCTTCAATTTGTATGCATATAATTCATATAGAAGAGAACTGCAAACCCAGGGCTCATCCGCAAAGGAGATTAAATCCTGTTATGAAACAAGTTGTAAAGAAAGAAATTTTAAAGTGGCTAGATGCTGGAATTATCTACCCTATTTCAGATAGTGCATGGGTTAGTCCAATTTATCGTGTTCCTAAGAAAGTAGGAGTAACTGTAACTGTAAATGAACATAATGAGTTAATACCTACAAGATAAGTTCAGGGTGGTGAATATGCATTGATTATAGAAAATTAAATCTTGCCACAAGGAAAGATCATTTTCCACTACCCTTTATAGAGCGAATATGCATTGATTATAGAAAATTAAATCTTGCCACTAGGAAAGATCATTTTCCATTACCCATTCTAGATCAAATGCTGGATTTTGATTATAGAAAATTAAATCTTGCCACTAGGAAAGATCATTTTCCACTACCCTTTCTAGATTTTATAGAAAATTAAATCTTGCCACTAGGAAAGATCATTTTCCATTACCCTTTCTAGATCAAAAACTAGGAAAGATCATTTTCCATTACCCTTTCTAGATCAAATGCTAGATAGACTAGCTGGGCAAAAATACTTTTATTTCCTGGATGGATGTATTGGTTATCACTAAATTCCAATATCTCCTGAGGATCAAGAGAAAATAATGTTTACCAGTCCTTATGGTACTTTTGCTTTTATAAGAATGTCCTTTGGTTTATGTAATGCCCCTGCTACACTTCAAATATGTATGATGGAAATTTTTTGTGATTTAACNAAAAACCTCCAGAACTAGAGTTGAAGTTACTTCCTGATCATTTAAAATATGCCTTTTTAGGAGATTCTTCTAAATTACCAGTTATAATTTCCTCAAAATTAATGTTGGAAGAAGAAGAAAGGTTGATGAAAATTCTGAAAAATTTTAAGAAAGCTTTGGGATGGACAATTGGTGATATTAAAGTAATCAATCCTTCAATTTGTATTCATAGAATTCATATGGAAGAGAACTACAAACCCAGGGCTGATCTACAAAGGAGATTGATTCATGTTATAAAAGAAGCTGTAAAGAAAGAATTTTTAAAGTGGTTAGATGCTGGAATTATATACCGTATTTCGTATAGTGCATGGGTTATTCAAATTCATTGTGTTCCTAATAAAGGAGGAGTATCTATAACTGTAAATGAACATAATGAGTTAATACCTACTAGACAAGCTACAGGGTGGCAAATATGCATTGATTATGAAAAATTAAAACTTGAGGTGATAAATATGTATTGATTATAGAAAATTAAATCTTGCCACTAGGAAATATCATTTTTTGCTCTAGATCAAATGCTGGATAGACTAGCTGGGCATAAATACTTTTATTTTTTGGATGGATATACTGGTTATCACCAAATACAAATATCTCCTGAGGATCAAGAGTGGGCCATAAATACTTTTATTTTCTGGATGGATATACTGGTTATCACCAAATTCAAATATCTCCTGAGGATTATAAGAAAATAATGTCTACCAGTCCTTATGGTACTTTTGCTTTTAGAAGAATGTCCTTTGGTTTATGTAATTCCCCTACTACATTTCAAAATTGTATGAATGAAATTTTTTGTGATTTAATTGAAAAAGGGATTGAAGTCTTTATGGATGACTTTTCAGTGTTTGGAACATCTTTGTGATTTAATTGAAAAAGGGATTGAAGTATTCATGGATGACTTTTTAGTGTTTGGAACTTCATTTGACTCATGTTTAGAATATTTATCGAAAGTTCTTAAGCACTGTAAGGAAACAACTTTAGTCTTTAACTGTGAAAAATGCTAATTTATGGTAGCAGGAGGTATTGTATTAGGACATCAAATATTAGAAAATGGTATGGATGTAGATCCTGCTAAAATTCAATTGATCGCTAATTTACCTTATCCAACAAATGTAAGGCAAATTAGGATTTTTTAGGACATGCTGGATTCTACAAATGATATATTAAAGACTTTTCAAAGATTGCTAAGCCATTATGCCATTTACTAGAGAAAGATACAATTTTTAATTTTGATGAGGGATGCCTAAAAGCTTTTAAGTTATTAAAAGAAAAACTAATCACTGCACAACCTATAGTTTCACCAAACTTGGTTTGAATTAATGTGTGATGCTAGTGATTATGCTATTGAAACTGTTTTAGGACAAAGATATGATAAAAGTTTCAAAGTTATTTACTATCTAGTAAAACTCTTAATGAAACTCAAATTAATTATACAATAACTGAAAATGAGTTCCTTAGCTTAATGAAACTCAAATTAATTATACAACAACTGAAAAAGAGTTATTAGCAATAGTATATTTCTTTTGATAAATTTAGATCATATTTAATTGGAACTCATTGTGTAGTGCATACAAATCATTCTGTTATTAAGTATTTAATGAAAAAGAAGGATGCTAAACCTAAACTTATAATATGGATTCTTCTTTTGCAAGAATTTGATTTTATAATAGTATATCAGAATTGATCATTTGTCCAGGCTTCAATTAGAAAAACCACTCTATTTTGAAAATGAAATTAATAAATATTTTCCAGATGAAAAATTGTTCACTATTAATGAGTGGTGTGTTCCAATGCCGACATTGTTAACTTTATTGTTAGTGATATTATACCCTATGGAATGACATACCAACAGAAGAGGAAAGTTATTTATGAAGCTAAGACTTACTTTTTGGATGACCCATTTTTATATAAATAAGGAAAGGATCTAATTATTCGAAGATGTGCACCATTAGAAGAAACTTATGAGATTATCCAAAAATGTCATAATTTTGATTTTTGGGGACATTTTGGTGTTGATAAAACAACATAAAAAATTTACAATCTGGATTTTATTGGTCTACAATTTTTAGAGATGGTAATGCTTATATCAAAAGTTGTGATAGATGTCAAATAATAGGCATTATTTCTAGAAGAAATGAGATGCCCCTCAATTATATGATAGAAGTTGAAATATTTGATGTTTGGGGATTAGATTTCATGGGACCATTTATGCCATCTTCCAAAAATTTATATATTTTGTTAGTAGTGGACTTGTTGCTTTACCTCGATGTGATGCTCAAAGTGTTGAAAAATTTTTGAAAACGAATATATTTTGTAGATTTGGTATGTCAAGAGTTATCATTATTGATGGGAGAAGTCGTTTCAGAAATGCCATTATGGAGAAATTATTAAAGAAATATCATATAAATCATAGGATTGCTACTGCTTATCATCCTTAGACAAGTGGTTTAGCTGAATTATCCAATCGGAATCATAAGATTGCTACTGCTTATCATCCTCAATGGTTTGGCTGAATTATCCAATCGGGAAATTAAAAGAATTATAGAAAAATCTGTGAATCCAACAAAAATGGATTGGTCAATCAAACTTTACTATACTTTGTGGGCTTATAGGACTACATACATAACTCCTATAGAAATGTCCCCATATAGGCTAATATTCGAGAAGGCTTGTCACTTACCAGTTGAACTTGAGCATAAAGCATATTGGGCTATTAAAGAGTTCAATTATCTGTCACTTACCAGTTGAACTTGAGCATAAGGCATATTGGGCGATTAAAGAGTTCAATTATAAATTGAAAGATGCTGGTGAGAAAAGATTGTTACAATTAAATGAGCTTGAAGAGATATGGAATGAATCTTATGAAAGTGCCAAATTTTATAAAGAAAAGATGAGATGTGGCATGATCGAAGGATTCTTACTAAAAATTTTCAAGATTATTTCCAGGAAAACTTAAGTCTGGGTGGATGGGCCCATTTATTGTGATTAAATTTTTTCCTTATGGAGCTGTGGATATAAGTCTAAGAAAATATTTAAAGTTAATGGACATAGACTGAAACCTTATTTTATAAGAGATCAGCATAAGTTTAATGATGGAATGATGTTGGGTCAACCAGAGTAAGCACTAGTTACATCGGGCTGACGACGTAAAACCAAGCACTTTGTGGGAGGCAACCCATAGTTATCAGTGTATTTTTATTTTGATTGTTGTTTTATTTGTGATTAAGAAAATTTGGAATAATTTTTTTGAGACTGTTATGTGTTAGTATTGATTTTAAAACTTTATTTAGTGATCTAGACATGTTAAAATGAGAATTTGGATGTTAAGTTGACTAGTGCAAAAATGTGCACTGACACTTAAGCGTGACAATTTAAAAACATGAGCAAAATTAATATTCTAGAAGGGAAAATTGCTTAGAATTTTTCAAAAAATGTGCCAAGGCAGTTTCTAAACGTGTCTAGGTAGTTATTGGAAGGATTTAGGCCTATAAATAGAAGGGTTTAGTGAAGGAATTTCACCCTAGATCATTTCTAGCCCTAAATTCTAAGAGACATATAGATTTTAAGATGATGTCTTCATGGGAGATAGATTTGAAGAAGAGGGAGGAGAACATGAGGAAGAAATTCATTATTCAAAGTGCACAAGAGATGTATAACGGTTTCTTAGCTGTTAGTATTGAAGGGATATGAGAGAAGATCAACAAAATTGAAAATACCATGTCTGTACTGGAGACTAAGGTATTGGAGATTCATGCACATCTTGAGCATATTGGATGGCAATTGAAAATGCAATTTAGCCACACTAGTTATATAGAGGAAGCAGCTAAGGAGATGTTTCTTAAGCAAAAGCGGATTGAAGAAGATTGCATCAGAGCACGTCACCACCATCCGTTTTATCAACTTTATATTCCAGTTGCCCCAGGAGAGACTTATAAAAGACATGAATTTGTTCCTTCTAATGAAGAATGGAATTAAGTTCTACGTTTGAAGTTATGTTTTTGTGTGTTTAAAGTCGTTGTCTTTAAGTGTTTTAGTGTTTAAGACTTGCTTTTAGTGTTTGTGTTACTTAGGTGTTTAATTGTGAAAGATTGTTAAGTGTTTGTATTTAGCAAAAATTTTCTCATTTAACGCTATTTAACATGAGAACTAAGTGTTTAAATGTATTTGTACTCGTTTGTGAATTAATATAAGTTTGTTTGTGTGAAATTTTATGTTATTTTAGCCTCGAATTGAAATAGTTATTTAAAAGAATTTTGAGATAAAGCAGAGTTACAGGAAGTTGAAAAAAGTCACAAAGTGTTATGTGACCATTTAGGGCTAGTTTACTTAGGCAAATAGTGCATTTTAATTTAATTTAAATTTTTTTTAAATCGTGCACTGGCGCCTAAGCGCCACATCTCGCGCTTAAGCGTGAGCAAACCCGAGAGGCCCTAAGAGCCACTTACGTGCGTTTAAGCGCTGGTTCGCGAACGGTTAAAAGTGAATTTTTTAGCCAAAAATCACCATTTTTAATGCCACCGTCACCTTCTTCCTCTTGAGTTTGAAATTTTTTAGGGCTAGGGCACATGTAAAGTGAAGATTTCTTAGTGGAATCAACTGAAATTTGTTAGATCCAAGTTCTTTGAAGTAAGAGCTTTACTTCTTTGTAAAAATTTTGGATTTTTACTATGTATTTTGAGCACATTTGTAGAAATTCAAAAATTTACTATTCATGGTGAAAAATGAGAAAAAGTCTATGAAAATTACTTGGGAAGTTTAGTTTGTGCTTTTGGAAAGTTTAGTTTAGTAATTTAAACTTGATTTTTGAAGTTATTATTGGAATTTATCAAATTTGTAGAATGGCACCAAGAATGAAGAGGAGCAAAGGTAAAGCCCTTTTCGATTCGAGTAAATTTGTTAGTTTAAAAGGTCAAGATTGGTATAGTGATGTGTTGCAATCACTTAAATTGATTCAGGAGAGATGCTTTAGAAATCCAGGTGGAGACGTGGAAGATTTAATTATTCGCTGACAGTGGAAACAATTCTATTATTTCTCTGATGTGCCAGTTATATCTGTTGTGATGGAGTTCTATGCAAATGTCCCTGAAGCTGAAGAAAATTGAGTCATGGTTTGAGGGAAGTTGATACCTTTTTCGCTAGAGATAATCAAGTTGTTTTACCATTTACCACCGGATACGTTATGTTTTTATGCAAATTATTGTCCTACTGAAGAGGAATTAGACGAGATTATTTCTTACTTGACTTTTGGGAGAAGACTTTGGAGGATAACTAATGAAAGGAGAGTTAACTTCCCAATATCAAAGTTATGTGCACCTTTAAAGGCCTGACACTATTTCATTTCTTCTCGTCTACTTCCGACCAATCATATCAGTAAAGTGACCAAAGAAAGAGCGACATTGAACTATTGTATTAAAGAGGGAAAGCTCATCAACATTAGAGCTTTGATCTGTCAGACTATCATCAGTTCTGCTAGAGATGTTACAACTGCAAGTCTAGGATTTGCTTCCTTAATCTTTTCTTAGTGTGAGCAGGCTGGATTTAAATATGATTGCTGGGAGGAACTGCTATTACCTCTAAAGTCCATCACTAAGGTGAATGTGAAGACTTGTTATGAGCATTCAATTTTTGGCTGGAGAGGAGGATTTTCCAGAAGCTATGGGATGGAGACGTCTGCTGCTTCTACCTCTCCTGCTTCTACATCTAGACCATCTACCTCACGTGCTTCTACATCTCGAGGTGATTCTATTGATGCCCGAGACGAGTTATTACAGAAGATGATGGATAATATCAATTTTAATGCTGATAAGGTACAAAATTTAGAGCATTTTGCATATCATAGTGATAAGTATAATAGGAGAAAGAGTGATTACGAAGAGAAATTCCAGTCATCTTTGGAGAGCCTGATTAGAGGTGACCCAAGAATGCAATTTCCTCCATATCCTTGATATCCTAATTATGAGCCTACAGAAAAGTGGTATAGCTGTCATTTTGAGGATGAGGAGTAGGATAGAGATATTTTTATGTTTGTTTATGTTGAAGACTATGTGATGTAGTACTGCTACATTTGTTTTTTGTTGATTTGGACTATGTAATATGTTATGTTTAGGACCTTCTATATTGTTATTGTGATGTTGTGTTTTGTTAGTGGCCTGTTTTAACATTCTAGCGTAATAACTGTTGATGTGTGTTTAATACTATTTTAGTTACTTTAGGATTGAACTTGATTCTATGTCTTTTGAAAAGTTTAAAAATCTAGCTAACTTAGATCTTAAATTTAAATTTTTGAAACGGCTACCCTGTATTTTTTTTTATCATGTTAGTTTGTTTATTTTTATGCTGAGATCGTGAAATCAAGTTAGTGTGTTAGTTTACTTTTATGTGTATTCCCACTGCTTAGAAGTCTATTGAAACTTTATATGTTAAATTGAAATGAAAATATAGAAAATTTGATCAAAAATTACATTTACTCCAGCTTTTAATTTTATACTTGTATCATTAGGGTTTAAAAACTCCTGTTAGTATGTTATTTTAAATTTTCATTTCTGCTTGTATATATATTTGATGCTAAATTGTTTAATCTGTTAAAAATTTAAGTTTGGGGGGATGAAAAATATTTTCAAAACTGAAATTTTATTTGTTCTCAAATGTGTTACAAGTGAATTTGATTTGAAAAGAAAAAAAATTAATTATGTAAATGAAGTTTATTAGGGAAGTAAAATTTGAATTAGAAATGAGTAAGAAAATTTAGTTAAATTTTTTAGTAATGAAGAAAAACTTTAAGTTAAATGGCTTTAGATGAGAAAATGATTATTATAAGTAACTATTTTTAGTAAGAAAAATTGTATTTTTGAAAATTTTAGATAATTTAGAATTTTATTTTTAATACTTAAATTTCTTTTATTAAAATAATTTTCAAATCTATTATTATATTTATAAGTAAAAGACTTATATCAAGACTTTGCTTTATGAAAGGAGAAGTTGAATTCAAAATCATTAAAGGTCTATCCAGATATATTAATCCTTGCCTGAAAAAGAAAAGAAAAAAAGAAAGAAAAGAAAAAGAAAATGAGAAAAAAAATAGGAAGGAGAAGCTTGAGGATTAGTGCCTAATCCAAAATTGGTTCTACATTTGATCTTTTTTATGTATAAGATTTGAGAAACTCGCAAGCTTATAGATATAATATAGTAAGTAAAATTATTTTTTATGAAAATCTTTAAGTGGAGATAATAAAAGAAACTAAATTCTAAATTTGGAAAATCTACAATATATTTCTGAATTAGATAAAAACTCATATTTTCATCTTTCATAACAATAAGAATTTCTAAACTTTAAGTTGGTCTCATTTAATGAATATTTTTTTCTAAATTAGACTGCTATATTTCTAAATTAAAATTTTAGTAACTCCTAAAGAAACTCATATACATATCATACATATTTAGTTTTTAAAGATTGAAGTGTCACTTGAGCACAAGTAACATTTTAAGTTTGGGGGATTTTGATACACCTAAAATATATAGTGTTTTTAGACACATTTTTATATCTATTTTTGAGATATTGCACTATAATGGAAGGTATTTTTGTGTTTTTCTTGCAGATACAGGTAAAAAGGGTGAAAAATGCCTAAAAGAGTGAAAAAAGATCAAATTTGGAGCAAAAAGGTGAAAAATGTGCAAAAGAGTTTTGGTGCCTAAGCGCTAGATCCAGCGCTTAAGCACCGATTAAATAGAGAAGGTCGTGCCTAAGTACCAGAGGCCCCGCACTTAAGCGCCAGTGGCAGTTATTGGACAAGTAAATTTGGTTTCTGCAAATTTTAAAGAGGTTTTTGAGCCACTCGTTGGCTTATTAGGTGGTTATAACCTCCATGGATGAAAATTATCACGAAAGGATGCATCTCTTAGGTAAATACATTGAATCTAAACATATTTTGAAGGGAAACTAAGGTACCTTTTGGAAAATTGTAAAAGAAAGAAGAGAGGACTTAGAAAAGAGTCCTGAAAGTATTAGAAAGTTTTGAAAGTTCTCATTTGGGAGTTAGTTTGGAGAGATTTTCAGGCACCACTTTTACTTTTATCTTATCCTTTCTGTTATTTTATTTTAAGTGATTGTAAAGAGAAGAGAATCAACGGAACTTCAAGAGTTTGGTATAGGACCTGAGATAAGTTTTTATCTTTTTGTTTTGAGAACACTTTTGATTTTAGTTGAAACATGTTGTTGGTTTTACAATGATTTCTTCTTTTAAACTAAAGTGTAGTTTTGTTTTCTCCATGGATTTTGAGTAGTTTTCTTTATCTTTCTTCTTAAAATGATAACTAATTAAGTTTTGGATGGAAGTTGTGGAAAGTATTGATCTTTAATGTTGGAAGTAGTTATGATGATTTAAATCCATGCACTTCATTTACTTCTTGATTTGGCTAATCCCTTTATCTTTCTTCTTAAAATGATAAGTAATTAAGTTTTGGAAGGAAGTTGTGGAGAGTATTGATCTTTAATGATAGAAGAAGTTGTGATGATTTAAATCCATGCACTTCATTTACTTCTTGATTTGGCCATTCCAAATGTTAAAATTTGTTATGAGAACCGGGTTGGTATTGTCGTAGTCAAAAATTGGAAAGAATCAAATGAGTTGGATAATGAGAATGTAGTTCATATGATTGAGTGCAAATAAATAGAGAAATATTCATTGAAGGGTGTGGAGTTAGAGAACTTTAAAGTGACAGGTTAATGCACCCAACGTGTTTTGCTGTTTTAGGTTCTGATACCAAATGTTAGCCCCCAGGTGGAGGGAATCGAGGGAACTCTAAAGTGAGAGCTAGTATCTTCCCTGCCTAGTCGGTCTTCAGAATTATTCAAACTTTAAATTAACTAATGTTCTTTATAACATCTCTAATAAGGGTAAAAAATAATATTTCTCCTATTTGGCACAACAAAATTTGCATACTTCCACAACAAAATTCCAATACTTATTATCGATTTAGAACAAGAAGAAAGATATTTTCATATTTGTGTTTTTCTTCTACAAAAAGTTAAGTTATCTTTTAAATTGTTATTGTTCTATCAAAATATTGAAAATACAAACAATATTTAAATTTTCATTATTGCAAAAAACATCTTTAATTTCAATAATTATCTTTTTATTAAAAATAGAAAGTTTGTTGTTCAATAGTGCATATTGCGTATTCTCCCTGTGGGTTCAATATTCAGGTCCTAATTAAATAGTCCTATATTACTTGATAATGATACATATACTTGTGTAGTATCCCAATATATGTAAATTAAAAGTTAAACTCTTATTTTTCTTCACGATCAAGTTTTTGGTTTTATTACAAAGTAAGAAAATATAAGTGAAATATAATCTGAATTATTGTTGTGTTGTGCATATTAGTAGTATCCATGGATCAGTTATGCTTTCTACAACAAGGTAAGAGTCACATTTAATTTCATTGTGAGAATATAATCCATGGGGTTAAGTGCAAATAAATAGGGAAATATACTTTGTTAGATGTAGAATTCGAGATTTTAAGGTGATAGATTAAAATCCCTAATTTGGTTTAGTTGATTGGAAACTAATGTAAGATTGTCAGCTCTCAGACGAGAAAGAAGTGGGAGCTATGGAGTGAGAGCCGGTATCCTCCCAACCTAACCACAAAATTAGGGACCAAACTCAGTCAATGTTTTTTATGCACTTGATAGAGTGTAAAGAATAGGATTTCTCTTATAATTTTATATATAATTTAAAATGATTCTAACATTGTACTCGTTGTAAAGGGGAAGGATGCTTTCTTAAATTTGAACTCTTTGTCATAAAACTTTATTTTAGTCTTAGTAAATTTAACTTTGAAGTTTAGAAATTGGTTTATTAAACTAAGTTCTTTTAGTTACATTTTTGTTAGTGTTCATTAAACCCATTTTAACTTGTCTTTCTTGCTTTAAATTTTATGGTTTGAATATTGTGATTTATGTTATTATCATAAGAATTTCCATCTTCAAAACTAAAAATTGATTGTAGTAAACTAGAATTAGCCAAACAAATTTCTTTCTATGCTTCTCTGTAAGATCGATACTGGGATTTTTAAAGAAAGCCATATATTACTTGAAGTAATAGGTGCACTTTCTTAGAACCCCTAATGTGTGAACTATTTATATATTCAATTTTACACATTAAATACTTAATATAAATTTGGTCAAGATTTGACCATATTTTTGGAAGCTAAATTATTGCGTAAGTTTGGGACGACTCAAATTTTTGACACTGTTACGAGGGATTCAAATTGACATAAAACACGCAGAAAAATAGCACACACCAGGGGCGTAACAACTTTTTGGTGTCGTTGCCGGGTAAGCTTTAGTAAGAACTTTATGAGAACTATAGTTTAACATGTAAGACCTATATTTGGAAATTATAGTATTATTATATAACGTGTTTATTTATTGTGTGTTTATTTTAAAGAAAATTTAAAATACCAAAAATATTTCTGATATCTGTTCTATTAGTTAAGTCTTTAGATTTGTATACGTGGTTTAGGAGCTGCAGATCTTGAATTTTCTAAGTCAGATTTAGAGAGAAACTTTGGGAGAGATTTGAAAATACACCATGAATTTAATGTTGAAATGGTGGATCAACGATATATTGAAAATTCAGATTTGGATTCTAATGCTAGTAGCTTTGAAAGAGTAAACCCCAAGGGAGTGGCAAATTTTCAAGAAGATATGCTTACAATTTTAATTTCTCAAGTTGCTGATATTGAGAGGAAGTTAGATCAACACACAGAAAGATATTCTTAAGGAACCCCAATTATTGAGAAAAATTCATTTGGACAATGGATTAAAACTGGCCATGAGATATATAACTCTTATTCTGATTATTACAACCCGGGTTGGGAAAATCATTTGAATTTTAAGTGTAATAATAATTTTAAAGGAGAAAACCAATTGTGGGAAGATAATCAATTTAATCAGACATGTAATTGGAATAATCAGAGTGATTTTAATGATGAAATTTATTTTACTCATAATTTTAACTTCAACCCCCAAAATATGGAGAAGGATTTGTTAGAAGAGGTTATTACTCAAATGGAGAGTGAGTTAGAGTGTCAAGAGACCACAATAAGGAAAATGGAAAACCAAATGAGGTAGATTATTCACTCAATTAATAATATTCCTAAATTTAACTCCAACCCATAGGATGAGGAGAAGGAATTAATGTTAGAAGAGGTTGTGATTCAAATGAAGAGTGAGCTAGAAGATTAAGAGGTCACAATAAGGAATATAAAAAACCAACTGGGGTAGATTACTAATGCAATTAACAGTTACCCCAAGAGCTTTTACCTAGTGACCTTGAGATAAACCTTAACGACATGAGTGATGTGTAAGATAAAATTATTAAATTAATATATAAAAGAGAATTCAAGGATATGCTTAAAAATAACTTTGAGTTGAGAGATGAGGATAAGGAGATTGAAAGACCAATGGAAAAAATTCCTAAGGAATTAGAAAAACCTATTTCCTGAACTAAGATAAACATTGAAAGACCACCTCTACCATTTACTCAGTACTAAGGGGAAGAATTAAAAGATAACCCTGAATAAAAGAGTGAGCTAAAACAATTTGATCCAGAATTTGACTTATCTAGAGAGAATCTAATCCAAAAGTTGTGCGATCTTGAAGTATCATATAAAGATCAATTTCTTATAAAATTTAAGGATGATATTAAAATGAAAATTGAGAAATTCACTAGAAGAATATTGGATCTAGAAAGAAATACAAGAAATAAGGATGTGAATTAATCTGAAAAGGAAGAGATGAAAGAGAAATTTAAATTTGAGGACTTTGTAGGAATCTCTAGATCTGGAAAAGATTGTGTGATTGATCATGGATTACTTAAATGAAATTTTGATCAAGGTGGAATTATTTATCGGGCTGATGACGTTAAATAAAGCGCTTTATGGGAAGCATATCAGTGTGGTTTTATTTAGTGTGCTTGAGAGTTATGATTGTTACTTTTGTATTATGTTTACTTTAGTGTCGATTGATTGTTTGATTGATGATTGTTAGAAATTTGGATTGTTAGTGGTTTTATTAAATCTTTGTGTATTATGAAAGAGGTGATTCCTTAACTTCTTATTATGGCTAGACTTATATATTCTCTTGTAGTAGTTGAATTGATGAGTCCACTACGACTCGGGTCTCACCCGGACTTAAGTTTTACAAGAGACATCATTAATTTTAATAGCGACAACTCCATCTCAACTTTGTTACTTCTTTTCTCTACTTTATTTTCATTTAACAGGAGTAGCTAACCTATTTGATGATTAACATGTAGATGAATTTACACTATCCTTATAACTGCTATAGGAGCATAATTAGAGGATATGGTGATGGTTAGGGTTGGTGCCCGAGAGCCAACATATCAGGGATAATCATATCTTTGGGACTAGAATCTATAAAATCATTTATAAGTACCCAATATATCTGTGTAGTGATTCAGTTAGAACTTGGTAGTAAGTTAGTGAGATGCAATGAGGTAAGGGAAGAATTAACCTCATTTATCATGTGTGTTGTGTTCGTGTTACAATAATATAAAGATTTGGAGAACACATAAATATATATATTCCTATGTTGATATATGTTCTGCATGTTAGACCTTTATTTCCATTTTATCGAGTACATTTTAGTTTAGACTTATGATACACCAAACATGTATGCATTTTTAGACCCATATTTTATACCTGTTTTTGATGATATTGCACTTTAATGAAAGGTATTTTGATGTTTTCTTGCAGGTTGTTGATTTTTAGGGCTTAAAGCAAAAAGAAAGCAAAAAAGGATGAAATTTGGAGTCAAAATGACGTTTTTAAAGAAAGGCTCAGCGCCGGCAGTGCAGACGGCACAGAACAAATTAACGCAGAAATTTTTTACTTAGCGTCGATGGCGCCAAACAAGCGCTGACGACACTAAAGGCGGTGCATACCCCGTTTCTAGAAGGTTTGATGTATTTGGATGAGTTTTTGAAGAGTTTTGGAGGCACCTCTTAGAGAACCGACCTCGGGCTCTATTTGGGGCCAAATTTTATCAAAAAAAGGGCTCCTCTACATTTTTCACTCCTCTACTTTCATTTTTCACACCACATCATTCCATTTCACTTCCATATTAGAGTCAATTAGTGAATTTGCTTTCATAGTTTAGAGTTTTTGTGGTGAGATTTAAAGCGAAACTTTTTGTAAGAGTTTTGCAGAAGAAGCTTCTAAGGAAAGCCTACAAAGGATTTGCCTTGAGAAAGAGTTTTCATATAAATATTGTTTGTTTATCAGTGTTGTATGAAATTTCTTTTATATATGAAATTTTTATTTTATTATTTGTTTCACATGAAGTGTGAGTAGTTCCCTCTATCTTTCTCCCTACTCTGAGATATGGTGAAATGAAGAGATAATATGAATGTGCTAATATTAAATTGTAAAATAAATTGTTATGATTTTTCAACACCGAATTTAATTTACTTTTTGATCTAGCCAATTGAGTTGTTAAAATGTGTTGTGAAAAATATGATCCAAGAAATGGAGTATGAGTTCTACAACAAAGTAAGGATCACATTTGATTTCATGAAGGAGAACATTGTTTATGGATTTAAGTGCAAATAAATAGGGAAATATTCTTTGTTGGGTGTAGAATTGGAGAACCTTTAGGGTGAGAGACTAAAATCTTCAATTTAATCTTGGTGTTTAAAAATTGAAGCGAGAGCTAGCCTTCAGGTGAAGGGAAGTGGGAGCTCTAGAGTGGGAGCCGGTATCTTCCTAGCCTAGCAATGAATTTAGGGACTAAACACTGAGATTAGCCAATGATATTCTATGCACTGTATTAGGGAGAATTAAAATTGCTCATATTTAGCACAATACATATTATGAACATTTATCTCATCTCATTTTACCATAGCCTCGTTGCAGTGGGAAGGTTACTTTTTCACATAAGAATCTCTGTTACATAAACATAATTAATAGATTAGTATTTATTATTTTAAATATTGTATATTTGATATGAAAATAGTATAGAAATTTAATTTTGATTACATCTCAACAACTGAAATTAGTGACAGTGATTTCAAATAACTTTCTATGAATTTCCTAGCAAATTTGTCATTTTCAATTTAAATCTTTCCAGTAGGATCGATATTTGGGGCTTAAATAGAAAGTCCATTATTACTTGATAACGATACGTATACTTGCATAGAATCCAAAAATTAATTGATTATATTAAAACAAATTTTACATAATCTATCGCAACAAAAAATTGGATCATGTTTTTGGCGTCGTTGCCGGGGAAGGTAACAGTTCAATTAAATATTTATGATAAATTCAAAAATTTAGAGATTATACATAAATGATGTAAAAATTTTTATTATTAAAAAATAATAATAATAATAATTAAAAAAAATCCAAAAAGAAATAATTTTATTAGAGTGTTTTACTTTGCTTGCTTTATTTGTTTATGCAAAATATTGGATCTGAAGGTTTAGTACCTTACGATTCAGAATTAGAATGAACTATTAGAAAAATTCAAAAATAATAAAGAGAAAATAAAAATTTACAAGAAATGGCGAATAACTTAGATAATCCAATAAATGAAAATCGACAAAGATCTTTAAAAGATTATGCGAATCCGACAGTAGATGAACTTCACTTGACTATTCAAAATCTTGATTTTACTAATTCATTTGAGCTTAAACTTGCTATTATCCAAATGGTACAAAATAATCAATTTTGAGGATCACCTACTAAGGATCCTAACTTACATATTGTTGGTTTTCTTGAAATTTATGCTACATTTAAATATGACGGGGTGTCTAATGATGCTATTAGGCTTAGACGTTTTTCTTTTTCTTTAAGGGATAAAGCAAAGGCTTGGTTAAATTTGTTAGCACCTGTGATTATTAGAACTTGGGGAGAACTATCACAAAAATTCTTGGCTAAATATTTTCCACCCTAAAAAATTTAGAACTTGGGGAGAACTATCACAAAAATTCTTGGCTAAATATTTTCCACCCTCGAAAACCCCTAAGCTTAGAAATGATATTACATACTTGGGGAGAACTATCACAAAAATTCTTGGCTAAATATTTTCCACCCTCGAAAACCGCTAAAATTTGAAATGATATTACATCTTTTTGTCAGTTTGAAGGGGAATCGACATATGAAGCCTGGGAGAGATTTAAAGATCTTTATAGGAAATGTCGACACCATGCTTTACCTATATTGGTTAATAATTCAAAAATTTTATAATGGATTAGTAGGATCACTGAGATCTATTATAGATGTTGCTGTAAGTGGTTCATTAATATCAAAACCTTTTGATGAAGCATATTCTTGAATTGAAGAAATGGCTACTAATGATTTTCAATGGCCCTACGAAAGGGTAACTCCTAAAAGAGTAGCTAGTATTCATGATTCTGATGCAATGTCTATTTTGGCATCTCAAATTGCTGTTATTTCTAAAAAGATTGATCAAATGGGAATGAATTATTCTCAAGTACCCCCAGTATTAGAGGAGAATTCACTAGGACATATTATGGATACTCAATCATCTTATGAAACTTTAAACATTATAAATAATTGAAATAACAATCCCTATTCTAACTATTTTAACCCGGGTTGGAAAAATCACCCTAATTTTAGTTGGAATAATTATAATAATTTTTGTGAATCCATCCGAAATCTGAATAATCAAAGAAATCCTAATTTTCGACCTTATTATCCTCCAGATTTAACTCCAACCCTAACCCATAAGTTAAGGAAAAGAAGTTGACGATGGAAGAAGTAATGTTGAATATGGGAAATCAAATACAGATCAAGGGGCTGCTATTAGAAATATTAAAAATCAATTAGAACATATTGCTACTGCACTTAGTAATAGACCTTCTAGAATTCTTCCAAGTACTGTGGAAGTCAATCCAAAAGATCAAAATAAAGAGCAAATTAAAGCTATTCAATTACGAAGTGGAAAAGAAGTTGAAACAAGGATCCAAAGAGAAACTGAAGTTGATGAAGAAAAGAAAGAAATGGAAAATGATAAATAGGAAAATGAATAAACACAGATCCCTGTAGAAAAACCATTACCTTTGTTTCCTCAAAGATTAAAATAGGAGAATAAAGATAAACAATTTACAAATTTTTTGGAAATCCTTAAGTAGTTAACGATAAATATTCCTTTTATTGAAGCTTTGGAAAAAATGTCAAGTTATGCTAAATTTATGAAGAATGTATTAAACAAGAAAAGGAAGTTTACAGATCATGAGACCGTTGCACTTAGTGAAGAGTGTAGTGTTATTATTCAGAAAAAGCTTCCTGAAAAATTAAAAGATCCTGAAAGTTTTACTATACCTTGTGCAATTGGATAAAAGTTTTACAGAAAAGCTTTATGTGATTTAGGAGCAAGTATCAATCTTATGCCTTTATCAATTTTTAATGTTTAGATTTGGGAGAAATTTCTACTACTACTATAACTCTTCAGTTAGCTAATCAATCAATAACTTCTTCAAAAGGAGTTATAGAAGATGTGTTAGTAAAAGTGGATAAATTTATTTTCCATGTAGACTTTATAGTATTTGATATGGAGGAATATAAAGAGATTCCCATTATTTTAGGGAGACCATTTCTCGCAACAGGAAGAGCTGTCATATTACAAAAAGGAGAATTAATGATGAGAGTTAATGATCAAGAAGTGAAATTTAATATAGCAAAAGCTATAAAATATCCTACAATAGAAAAAGATAATGAATGTTTCAGGATGGAATTAGCAAATTATCTAAGTAATGAGCAGTTTATGAATGAATTCGAAGATAAATTAAAGCAAGGAAAAATTTTTTATACTGAAAATGAAGTAAAATAAGAAGATTTAGATTATATTCAGGGCAAATTAAATGAGTCAGACCTACTTAAAAATGATAGTAAAAATCTTATTCCTTCAAGTACTAAACCACCTGAACTTGAATTGAAGATATTACCTGCCCATTTAAAATTTATATTTTTAGGAGAGTCATCAACATTGCATGTTATTATATCTTCTGAGTTAACTGAAATTCAGAAACAAAAGTTGATAAAGATGTTGAAAATGTATAAAAAGGCTTTTAGATGGACTTTAGCAGATATTAAAGGAATTAGTCCTTCAATTTGTAAGCATAAAATTTTATTAGATGAACAGTTTGATACCTAAGCGGATCCTCAGAGAAGATTAAACCCAATAATGAAAGAAGTTGTTAAAAAAGAGATTTTAAGGTGGTTAGATGTTGGAATTATATATCCTATTTCAGATTGTACTTGGGTAAGCCCAATTCACTGTGTTTCGAAGAAAGGAAGAGTGACTGTTGAAGAAAATGAAAAACATGAATTAATATCAATAAGAATAGTAACTGGTTGGCGAATTTGTATTGACTATAGAAAACTAAATATGGCCACCATAAAAGATCACTTTCTTTTGCCCTTTCTAGATCAAATGTTTGATAGATTGGCTGGGAACAAATACTATTACTTTTTAGATAGATATACCGCATACACTAAATTTCAATTGCTCCAGAGCGTCAAGAGAAAACAATGTTTACAAGCCCATATGGAACATTTGCTTTTCGTAGAATGCCTTTTGGACTACGCAATGCACCAGCAATATTTCAAAGATGCATGATGTCAATTTTTAGAAATTTTATAGAGCATGGAATGGAAGTGTTTATGGATGATTTTCCTATATTTTGGACTTCGTTTGAGTTATGTCTTAATAATTTTAGAAAAAGTTTTGGAGATATGTGAAAAAATCAACCTAGTCTTAAATTGGGAAAAATGTCAATTTATGATTGCAAGAGGTATTGTTCTTGTGCATATAATTTTTGAAAAAGGCATGAAAGTAGATCCTGCCAAAATCCAAGTTATAGAAAAATTACCACCTCCTAATAATGTTAAAGGGGTGAGAAGTTTTCTAGGACATGTTGGTTCTTACAGGCGCTACATAAAAAAATTTTCAAAAATAACTAAACCCCTATGCTAACTTTTAGAAAAAGATACGAAATTTGATTTTAATGAGGAATACATAAAAGCATTTGAATTATTAAAGAAAAAATTAATCACTACACCTATAATAGTACCACCTGACTGGGAGAAACCATTTGAAATAATGTGTGATGCTAGTGATTATGTTACTAGGGTTGTAGTAGGACAAAGGCACGACAAAGTTTTTAAAGTTATATATTATGCTAGTAAAACTCTAAATAATGCTCAAATTAATTATACTACTACTGAAAGAGAGTTATTAACTATTATTTATGCCTTTGATAAATTTAGATCTTATTTAATTGGAACTAAATGTATAATACATATAGATCATTCTAATATTAAATACTTGATGCAAAAGAAGGATGTTAAACCAAGATTAATTAGATGGATACTTCTATTGAAAGAGTTTGATTTTACCGTGGTAGATAGAAAGGGAAATGATAATCAAATAGTTGTTCCTTTATCTAGAATAGAAATAGAAATATTAAATAATTTTGCAAATGAAATTTTAGAAAATTTCCCTGATGAGCATTTATATAGTATTGATGAAATGGATGTACCGTGGTATACTCATATAGTAAACTATATTGTAAGTGACATTCTACCACTTGATATCAAGAATCCAGAATTAAAAAAAATTATCTATGATTTGAAAGACTATTTTGTGTATTACCCATATTTATATAAATAATGTAAAGATTTAATTATTAGAAGATGTGTGCCTTATGAAGAAACTTAAAAAATAATTGAAAGATGTCATAATTCTGAATTTGGAGGTCATTTTGGACTAAATAGAACTGCTTATAAAATTTTGCAAGCTGAATTTTATTAGCCTACTATTTTTAGAGATGTTAATGAATATATTAAAGCATGCGATAGATGTCAACAAGTAGGAAATATTTTTAGAAGAGATGAAATGCCTCTAAATTACACATTAGAAGTTGAAATTTTTTATATGTGGGGATTAGACTATATGGGACCATTTATGCCTTAATTTGGAAATTTATATATATTACTTGTTGTTGATTATATGTCTAAGTGGATTAAAGCTATTGTTGTGCCTAAATGTGACACTTGGAGTGTTTCTAATTTTTTAATTAAAATTAAATTTACAAGATATAGAATGCCGAGAGTAATCATTACTGATGGAGGATCTCATTTCAGGAATAAGAGATTCAAAAAATTAATAAAGAAATATGATATTATGCATAGATTCTCTACTGCTTATTATTCTCAAACTAGTGGTCTAGCAGAAATATTAAATCATGAAATTAAATGCATTTTAGAAAAAGCTATAAATCCTTATAAGTTGGATTGGTCTTCTAAACTAGATACTGCATTATGAGCATACATAACTGCTTATAAAACTCTTTTACGAATGTCTCCATATAGATTGATTTTTGGAAAAACATGTCATTTACCATTAAAATTGGAATATAAAGCATTTTGGGCTATTAAAGAATTTAATTTTAATTCAAAGGATGCTAGTGAGAAAAGCTTTTTGCAACTCAATAAACTTGAGAAGATTAGAAATGAAGCATATGTAATGTGAAAATCTATAAAGAGAAAATGAAAATATGGCATGATCGGAAGATTTTTAAGAAGACATTTGAACTTGGACAAGAAGTTCTACTATATATTACAAGATTGAGATTATTTCTAGGAAAATTAAAATCCAGATGATTAGGACCATTTAAAGTGATTAAAGTCAATCATTATGGAACTGTTGTTATAAAAGATCCTAACACTGGAAAGATATTTAAAGTTAATGAGTGTCATTTAAAACATTATTATGTAGGGCGCATATCTTAATTTAAAAAAGTTTTAATGTTAAGTCAACCCAACTATACAAATGGTATGTCAGGCTGACAACGTTAAATCAAGCGCTTGGTGGGAGGTAACCCATACTTATATTCTATGTTTTACTATTTACTTTGTTAAGTGTCTTATATATTAGAAGATAATAATCGTACACAATTACATTTATTATAAATTAAGTCAAATATTGGTATTGGAAGAAAATTTGGAATCCAATTGAATAAAAAAATGAAAATCGCAATTTTGGCCACTGGCGCCGACGGTACCAGAATGGGCGCTAACGGTGCCCTAGATAACGAACATCAGTGTCAATCGGGAGCGTTAATGACACCAAGTGTGGTTGGACGGCTTTAGACAACTTTTGGCAAGTTTTAGCGCGATTTCATTTCATAATGACCGTCGGGATGAGTTTAAAAAGGCCTAGAAACATCCTTGGACGCCGCGTAACTTCCTATTTTCATATTCCATGGCTTCTAAATCTAGAAATACTTTGATGTATGGAGTTTTCAACAAAAGAAAGTTTATTAGTTTTGACATGCAGCGATTATACGATAAAGTTATTACGAAGAGGAAATTAATCAAGGAAAGGGATTTGTTAATCATTGAGTGATCAATCCTACTGGTATGATTGATAAAATTATTTTGCAAAGGTTTTGGGAAGTTTTGTGTTACACTACCTCTGCGGTTATCGTACCTGTTGTCAAAGAGTTTTATGCAAACTTACATGGAATTACTCAAGGCATTGTCTTCGTACGAGCTAAGGTTGTACCACTTACTCCTGCAAGGATTAATGAATTGTATATGATAGACAACATTCAAATCTTTTATTACACAAATTTCATTCCAATATGAGATTTGATGCAAGAAGTGTATAATCTTCTGACGAATGAAAGTGATATGTGGGAGATACGAGATGAAGGATATGTTAGTTTCTCTAGTTCATTTTTTAATCCAATTTCGAATAAATGGCATTTCTTTATTGCTTCAAAATTACTCCCTACTATGAAAATTAGTAGAGTCACCAAAGAATGTGCTATTTTAAATTACTGCATTCAAATGGAAAAACCCATTGATATAGGGTCTATTATATTTAAATTTATTATGGGTAACCTTACTAATGGACCAATTTATGGACTTGGGCATCCATCTACCATATTTTTGATTTGCAGTCAAGCCCAAGTTCCATATGAAAGTTGGGAAAAGACTTTATTACCTTGGGAGCCCATGAATCTTATAGATGAGAATTATTGTGGAAATGGAAATGAAATATTAGAAGCCATCATAGATCAATCTTCACATTTCAACTCCATTAATACCACCAACAGTTGGAAGTTCGCTTGCTTTGGAAAAGAAATTGAGGAAAATTGAAAGGGAATTTCATAGTATTATGAATGCAGTAGGAGATCTTAAATACCTTTTTGATCACCTAGATTAGAGAATGAAAGAAAATTTTGATCACACTAGAACTTTTGAAGCTGGATTAGTTCAGATGTTTAACAAAAAAGGGTGTATCGAAGAAAATTTGACAGATCAATTGCCGTACTGATCCTTCTACAACTTACATGTTCATTACTAATCTATGGGAGATATCAGAGGAGGAGAAAGCACTGAATAAGAGGTGTAATAATTGAAGACTTTAAATTCTCTATCTATTTTAGAACATTATATATATATAGTGTAATTGTGAGGATTTAATTTGGTTTGGTTTGTTTTTTTTTCTTTAGAATTCTGAACTTTTATTATGTATACAGTTTTGTGATAGCGTTTAGTGTTGGGGCTTGATTTCGACTCTGATTTATAATTAGTTTGTTTAATATGTGTGATTGTGTAATTAAAAAAATTGTGTTTGTAAAAAGTATACTTTCATATATAAAAGTTAGTTTGTTGTTGTTTGTGAAAATTCGTGTTGGTAAAATGTTTTGTTTTGTGAATTATTATTAGATAAAATTTTGTGTTTAAAATACTTAAAATTTTGGAGTAAGTCGATAAGAAATTGAAAATTAAAAAAAATCAAAATATGAAATTTCCGGGCCTTCAGCGCTGAAAACGCTGGAATCGGCGCTGACAGTACCCTCGACCCGACAACAGATTTTAACCCCTAAAAATTTATAATATTTATTGTGACCACCATTTATACGATTAAGTCATCTTCAACCTTTGGTTTAGGCGGCTAGTGCTTGATTGTAGCCAGATTTGAGGTGATTTATAGGCTAAAAGACTTCGGATTTCATCTTCTCTAGGTAAGAGCTACACTTTAAACCAAAAATTTTTTATTTTCACCTGGGACTTATCTTACAATGCATAGATCCGAAAATATGAAAAAAATTTTGAGAAATTTTTGAGAAAATCCTTTGGTGTTGAACTCTTATATAGTGATTTGAAGTTTAAAATGTTTAACATTTTGATTTTTGGAATTTTAGATTTTGTTCGGATTTTTCATACTTTTCTAGATTTCCTATGGAACCTAGATTGAGCAAAAGGAAAATAGAATATAACGAAAAAAAAATTGTTAGTTTTAAAGCGAGTGCTCGATTTCATAGTTTGGAAGAAATTAAGAAAGTAATTCAGGACCCAGGTTTTAAAAATTCAGGAGGAGAAGTTGAATGTTTGATTATTGATCGGAAATGGAAAAACTTCTGTTATTTTACTGCCGATGTGATAACGGGGATTGTAATGGAATTTTATTCCAACCTTCCTAAAGCTTCTGATGCTTATGTATTTGTTCATGGAAAAAGGGTAGAATTTACTCCAAAGAAAATAAATGAGTTTTATTCTGTAGAAGATGTGTATATATTCTAGTATCATTCTTTTTCTGTTACAGATTAAGCTTTAGATGAAGTTATTTCTTTTCTGACTAGTGTGAAAGGGGCTTGGAAAATTAAAAAATGGAGTTAACTTTCCCCATACTAGTTTAAATGTAGTATCTAGGCCTGACATTATTTTATTTCTGAAAGAATGATCCCGACGAACCATCATAGTGAGGTTACCAAAGATAGAACCATCCTGAACTACTGTATTAAACAAGTTATGGAAATAAATGTGGGCTATATTATTTATATGAACACTCGATTTATTACTTTGGGAGAGACTTCTGGTGGATTGGCACATCCTGCTCTTATTTACACACTTTGTGAGCGGGTAGGAGTTGATTTTAGACCTGATGAGGAGAGGATTGAACCTCAAAGACCTATTCGGCCTGCAAACATCAAAAAATATGAAACTCATGTTGTCTAGAGATCTGGCAGTAAGGCTAGAGATATTCCTTATACTTCTAGGGATAACCTTCTACTTCTCATGGACCTACTTATAATGACCCCAGCAACAGAAAACTTTTGGATCAGATGATAATACAATAGAGAGATCTTTTGAGGATAGATTATAGGATGCATAATATGGAAGCCAGAAATGCTCACACTGATGAT
Organism: Phalaenopsis hybrid cultivar; assembly: GCA_002079205.1. Classification (NCBI taxonomy): domain Eukaryota; kingdom Viridiplantae; phylum Streptophyta; class Magnoliopsida; order Asparagales; family Orchidaceae; genus Phalaenopsis; species Phalaenopsis hybrid cultivar. The sequence goes on along the minus strand of JXCR01128971.1, from coordinate 501,183 downwards.
TTGATTCGGCAAAAATTTGAGTATGACACTTCTTATGATGATGCTTTAGATAGATACTTGAGGGGAGAGCATTTAGTTCAGTTCCCTATTCACCCTGTGTTTACTCGATATCAGCAGCAAAAGTTGGATGTAGATGAAAATGAAGATGATATTGACTAGTGATCTTTTTGCTTGTTTGTTTGTGTTTGTATTGTGTGATTGTATTATTTATGTTGTGATGTTGTTTAGACTTTGTTTGTTATGTTATGTGAAATTATAATGTGGAAGACTGTTTTCATTTTTAGAATTTAGTTTAGTTTTGTTGTTATTTTCAGCACTTTGTTTTGTTTTGTGATTAGCTCTTTCTCAGCAAATTTTATATGTATTATGTGCAATTTAATATTTTTAGCCTTGTAGTTTTCATTTTAGCACCTGTATTATTTTCAAAATTTATGTTCAAATATCAGAACCTCCAATAAATATAATTTTTTTATGTATCTAATGCTTTCTTTTATCCTTCATTTTTAAAGCTCTTCATGTAAAAATCTTTTAAAAATTTAAGTTGGGGGGGGGAAGAAGAAAATTCATTTTTAGAAAGAGAGAAAGAACTTAATTTTATTTGTCCTCACTTAATTTAACATGACCTTTGGTATTAGAGGTTAACTTTGGATAACTATATTTATGTTTCTAAATATACAGTAAATTTAAGTAAAAATTTTTAATAATAAAGGTTAATTCTATGGGCTAAGATCTTTACACCTTTAGTATTAACTGGAGTTGTTTTGAATTTTTCTTAAGTTATACATTTATATTTGGAAAACTAAAATATGGAAGTCTAAAAGTTAAGGTCTTTATCATAACTCAAATTTTTTTTATGTAGTAAAGGAGTTACTTGAGGACAAGTAACATGTAAGTTTGGGAGATACACCAAAAATATATGCATTTTTAGACCCATATTTTATACTTATTTTTGGTGATATTGCATAAAATATATGCATTTTTAGACCCATATTTTATACTTATTTTTTGTGATATTGCACTTTAATGGATTTTAGACCCATATTTTATACCTATTTTTGATGATATTGCACTTTAATGGAAGGTATTTTGACGTTTTCTTGCAGTTTGTTGATTTTTAAGACTTAAACCAAAAAGAAAGAAACAAGGATGAAACTTGGAGTCAAAATGATGTTTTTGAATAAATGGTCAGTGTCGAGGGCAGCACCGATGGCGCAGAACAAATTAACGGGGAGATTTTTTACTCAACACCGAGGGCACCAGACCAGCGTCGGCAGCACCAAAGGCGGTGCAGACTCTGTTTCTAGAAAGTTTGATGTATTTGGACGATTTGTTTGAAGAGTTTTTTGAGGCACCTCTTGGAGAACCGACATTGGGCTCTATTTGGAGCCGCATTTCATCAGAAAAAAGGCTCTTCTACGTTTTTCACTCATCTATTTTTGCTTTTCACACCTCATCATTCCATTCCACTTCCATATTTAAGTCAATTAGTGATTTTGCTTTCATAGTTTAGAGTTTTTGTGGTGAGATTTAGTGTGAAACTTTCTGTAAGAGTGTTGGAGAAGGAGAAAAGTGAGAGATCTTCTTCTTGCATTTCTATGGAAAGACTACAAAGGATTTGCTTTGAGAAAGAGTTTTCAGATAAGCATTATTTGTTTATCAGTGTTGTATGAACTTTTTTTATATATGAAATTTGTGTTTTGTTATTTTTTTCTCATGAAGTCTGAGTAGTTCTTTTTATCTTTCTCCCTACTCTGAAATATAATGAAATGAAGAGATAATATGAATGTGCCAATATTAAATTGTAAAATAAATTGTGATAATTTTTCAACTTCAAACTTAATTTACATTTTGTTCTGGCCAATTGAATTGTCAAAATGTGTTCTAAAATATATGATTCAGGAAATAGAGTATGAGTTCTACAACAAAGTAAGGATTACGTTTGATTTTATGAAGGAGAACATCGTTTATGGAATTAAGTGCAAATAAATAGGAAAATATTCTTTATTGGGTGTAAAATTGGATAACCTTTAGGGTGACAGACTAAAATCTTCAATTTAGTCTTAGTGTTTAAAAACTGAAGCGATAGCTAGCCTTCAGGTGAAGGGAGGTGGGAGCTCTGGAGTGGGAGCCAGTATCCTCCTAGCCTAGCCACGGATTTAGGGATTAAACACTGAGATTAGCCAATGATTTACTATGCACTGTATCAGGGTAGAGAATTAAAATTGCTCCTATTTGGCACAATACATATTATGAACATTTATTTCATCTTATTTTACCTTAGCCTCATTGTAGTGGGAAGGTTGCTTTTTCACATAAGAAAATTCGTTACATAAACATAGTTAATAGGTTGTATTTATTATTTTAAATTTGGCATATTTGATTTGATAATAGTTTAAAATTTTAATTTTGATGGCATCTCAACAATTGAAATTAGTGACAGTGATTTCAATTGACTTTCTATGAATTTCCTAGCAAATTTGTCATTTCCAATTTAAACATTCCCTGTAGATCGATATTTGAGGCTAAAATAGAAAGTTCATTATTACTTGATAACGATACGTATACTTGCATAGAATTCAAATATTAATTGATTATATTTAATTAAATTTTACACAATCTATCACAACAAAAGGTCTGATCAACTCACTTTCTATTGCATATTATTCTGCCCTGATGAATACTTGTAGATGTTTGTGATACATAGAATTTCTGAACTATTTTTTTCTTTCTGCTTATATTTTTTATATTGAATTTTATACTTATTTAAAATCAAGTTCGAGGGTAGGATGAAAAATAAATTTTAAAGTTAGTATACTTCCTTTTAGTTTAATATTATTGCAAGCATGTTTTAGGTTAGATTAACTTTCTCTTGCTGTCATTCTATCCTGATTATACATGTATATGAATTTGATAGGATGTTGTAGTACATAATAGATTCAAATTTTACTTTTTATTTCTGCTACATTTTTTGGAATTAAGTGTAAAATATTTAAAAATTCAAGTTTGGGGGAAAGAAAATTTTCTTTTAAAAAGAAGTAAACTAAAATTTATTTGTCCTCATTTAACTATATTTCTAAAATTATTTTAACATGACCTTGGATATTAGAGTTTAACTTTAATTGACTATATTTATGTTTGTAAATATTATAGTAAATTTAGGTAAAAGTTTTTAACAACGAAGGTCAATTCTAAATTTAAAGATATTTGATATGTAATGATAAGACTATGTTTTTCTATTTAAAGTAAATGACATTACATTTTTAAAGTATTAAGAATCTTAGAGTTTCATATAAGAAGAAAAGAATTAGACTTTATGAAAAATCATCAAAACTAATATGAATTTATAAAGTGAAGAAAAGAAAAAAGTTTTAACTTTAAGAGGAGGATAGTGACTTAAAATTTATTAAAGGCTATCCAGTTATACTAATCTTCACTTGAAAAAGAAAAGAAATGAAATGATTGAAAAGATCCTGAATAAAAGAAAATTAAAAAGAGAAAAAAAAAGAATGTGAGGAGAAGCTTGAGGAGATGCCTAATAAAAGATTGGCTTTACTTGAACCAACTTGAGGAAAAAGGCTTTATTACATTTTCTAAACTTGTATTTGAGTATTAGCACCCTTAACAGTAAAGTTTTCTTGAAATTATTTTTCATATGGATATTCTAAGTATCATTGATATAACAAATTATAATTCTTCTTGAAATGAATGGAGTTTCAGAAATCTTAGATTTGATTACTAAGTATTCTTATACTTATAGTTTTAATCTAAGTTATTAAAAGTTTTTCTTCAATTTTTTTATTTTATTTATTAAACTAAATTATAGAAGTTTATAAGTTAATCTCTATCCTAAGTTATATTTTTATATAATAAAAGAGTCAATTGAGGACAAGTAACATTTAAGTTTTGGGAACTTTGAAACACCAAAAAAATGTGTTATTTTAAGTATACATTTTATGCTTATTTTTTATGATATTACACTTTAAAGAAGGGTATTTTCATGTTTTTGTTGTAAGCATATAAATTTTGGGCATTTGGAGCAAAAGTAGCAAAAATGAGAAAATTTGGAGCCAAAACAGAGAACTTTGTGATTCTAGAGCCTGAGGCCCCAACTTACAAAGAGTTGGCACCAGAACTGGCACCAGAGGAACCATTATACGGAGAAGTGGCAGAGCCCAGAACAACGTGTACTTAAGTAATTTGTCTTCTGAGGCGCCAGAGGCACCAGAGATGATACTTGATGGATTAAGGGGGTTCGGGACAAATTTTGAGCAATTTTTTAAGTCTCTAAATGTTTAACTTGCCATGGAGTGATTCAATGCATCTAGACACTTTAGAAGACTCTTTAATGAAGGGATATGTCTTACGAATGAATGGACATCTTTTGGTATTCAAAATGTGTGATATTTAGAGAGAATTTGGGAGGGAATTTTGAATTCTTTTATAAAGGAGGCAGTCCCTAAATAAAAAGAAGAGGAGTCTAGGGCATGAGAGTGGCATGAGAGTAAGAAGAAGGCTTTGGAGAAGAGAGGATTTTCTTCTAGGGTTGTAAAAGGAGAGGGAAGGTGAGAAATTTCTTTTTCACTACATTTTTAGGAGAGAATTGAGTGTGATTGTAAAGAGAGAAAGTGCTTAAAGGGAACTTCTAAGGATTTGTTTGGGAAGAAGTTTGAGATAAGTGGTGTTCCTTTCTTTCTTTGTTTTGTAAACTTATTCTTATTGAAATCTGTCTTTTGTCGTATTCTTCTAATGAATTCTGAATAGTCTTCTTTATTATTCTCCCTACAATGAGATTTGGTTTTGTGAAGAATTGATTTTGTTTTATAAATTTTTAAATGCCAATAATTTGTGATGATAAGTGGTGTTCCTTTCTTTCTTTATTTTCTAAACTTATTTTTATATGAAATATGTGTTTTGTCATATCCTTCTAATGCATTATGAGTAGGCTTCTTTATCCTTCTCACTACAATGAGATTTGGTTTTGTGAAGAATTGATTTTGTATTATACATTTTTAAATGTCAATAATTTGTGATGATTCAAACTTTGATCTTCATTTACTTTTTGATTTGGCCAATTAAAAGGTTGAAATTTGTTGAGAAACATAAGATTCAAAAGATTATGGTTTCTACAACAAGATAAGAGTTACATTTACTTTCATGGGTGAGAATGTAATCCATGGGGTTGAGTGCAAATAAGTAGGGAAATATAGTTTATTGGATGAAAAATTAGAGATTTTAAGGTGATAGATTCAAATCCCCAAGTTATTTTAGTTGATTGGAAACTAATGTCAGATTGTTGTGGGAGCTCTGGAGTGACAGTCGGTATCCTCCCAACCTAACCACAGAATTAGGGACCAAACTCTGGATTAGACATTGTTCTTTATATCACTAAAAAGAGGGTAAAGAATGTGATTTCTCCTATTTTACACAAAACAGTTTTTGTATATATATTTTTTCAAATGATTTTAATTTCTTCACAATCCATATTCTCATTGTAAGGCAAAGGATGCTTTCTTAAATTTTAACTCTTCATCACAAAAATTTATTTAGTCTAAGTAAATTAACTTTGAAGTTTAGAAATTATTTTAGTAAACTTAGTTCTTTTTGTTAAATTTCTGTTAGCATTCATTAAACCCATTTTAACTTATATTTCTTGTTTTAAATTTTATAGTTTGAATATTATGATTTATGTTATTATCATAAGATTTTTCATCTTCCAAACTAAGACATGATAGTAGTAGACTACAATTAGCCTAAGGGATTTTTTTTGTGCGCTTCTCTATGGGATCGATATCGGGGTTTTTAAAGAAAACCGTATATTACTTGAAGCGATATGTGCACTTGCGTAGAACCCATAGTATGCAAACTATTTTATATATTTTATATAACAGTTCAATTTTGCACATTAAATACTTAATATAAATTGAGTCAAGATTTTGGCCATATTTTTGGAAGCTAAATTACTGTAAAAATTTAGGACGAGTCAAGTTTTTGGCACTGTACCGGGGATTTAAATTGACATAAAACACGTAGAAAAATTACACACACCAGGGGCACATAAGGTTATGCTGGAGTTTAATTTAGGGATAATACCAAGAGTTCTTTGGGAGTTGTATGAGAGTTTTTTACTATCGTCAACGTCAACGACATTATCTCAATTGTCAAAAAAATTTTGAATTAAACATTAGGGCAAGATTTGTACTTTGCTACTAAGCTAGGGTTTTCATCCACATCCTTTAATTTCTATTGGAGATTAGGATTCCCTCTTTGAAGTTGAAGAAGATGGATTTGAAAGAGCTAGAACACATTGTGAAGGAAGACTGGTCGAAGGAGAATGCTACTGATAAGGGCCAGTAGAGTGTTTCAAGGTAACTTTATTTGTTACCTTCTATTAACTAATAAAATCAATGCAAAGTGATACATTAGCTTAATTGATGACTAAAAAATAACCCTTGTATAATTCCAAAATAACCCAAATAGTATTAGGTTATTGATGGGGTATTGGGTTACATTAAGCTTTAACTATGTCAATATAGGAACCATTAAGCTTCTATTATGTCCATTTTAACGCAAGTTTTTGAACCTAAAATCCTTGAATTTTAGATGTTTTCCATCATCAGTTAGAGAATTTCTTGATAAGTTTCAGCCAAAAATTTCCACGGAAACATGGAGTAATCTGAGCAATGAAAATGGACCAATTTTTTAAACTCCCTCCATACAGTCATGATCATATCGTGACTATGCACATATTTAAATTATGGGATATTGATCAAATGTTTATCAACATTGGTGGGAAAGAGCTAAAATTTTATTCATACCAAGTTTCCTTGCTCGTTGATCTCGATTTTTATATGTAAGGATTTATGAAGTTAACACCACTACAGTGCAAAAAATTGATCCTTATATGAAAAGTAAATTGTGTAATATATATATATATAATTATAGGCCATTAATAATGGGATTCTACGAAAGTATATGTATCTTTATTAAGTAATAATGGATTTTTTATTTAAGCCCCAAATATCGATCCCACAAAGAAGGTGTAGTTAGCAATGATAAATTTCAACAGGAAATTTACAAAAAATCAAACGAAATCACTGTCACTAATTTTGAGGATATTAACCAAACTAAATTACTTAACTATTAGCAAAATGGAAATGCAAATTTTCAATAAGAACTTTTAATCTACTAACTATGTTTATGTAATGAAGATTTCTTATGTGAAAAAGCATCATTCCCACTAAAATGAAATTCTGATCAAATGAGATGAGATAAATCTTTATAATATGTATTGTGCCAAATATGAGCAATTTTAATTTTCTACCTTGATACAGTGCATAGAAAATCATTGGTTAATCTTAGGTTTAGTCCCTAAATCCATGGTTAGGCTAGGAGGATACCGGCTCCCACTCTAGAGCTCCCAATTCCCTTCATCTGAAGGCTAACTCTCGCTTTAATTTTTAAACACTAAGACCAAATTAGGGATTTTAGTCTGTCACTCTAAAGGTTCTCCAATTCTACACTCGACAAAGAATATTTCTCTATTTATTTGCACTTAATTTCTTGAATAAATTTCTCCTTCATGAAATCAAATGTGACCCTCACTCAGTTGTAGAACTCATACTCCATTCCCCGATTCATATGTTTCACAATATAGTTTAACAAATTAATTGGTAAGATTGAAAAGTAAATTAAGTTCTAAGTTGAAAAATCATCACAATTTATTTTATATTTTAGTTATGGCACATTCATTTTATCTCTTCATTTCACCATGTCTCAGTGTATTGACAAAGATAGAGGGACACAAATTTCATATATAAAAGAAACTTCATACAACACTAAATAAACAAACAAATATCTGGAACTCTTTCTCAAAGCAAATCCTTTGTAGCCTTTCCTTAGAAATGCAAGAAGAAGACTCTCTCACTTTCTCACTTCCAACACTCTTACAGAAAGTTTCACACTAAATCTCACCATAAAAACTCTAAACTATGAAAGCAAAATAACTAATTGACTCCAATATAATGGTGGAATGAAGATGGATTATGGAAATGTGGCGTGGTGGAATGTTGTGGAGTGAAAAATGAACGTTGAGGAGCGAAAAATGTAGAGGAGTCCCTTTTCTGATGAAATTCGACCTCAAATAAAGCCCAAGGTCGGTTCTCCAAGAGGTGCCTCCAAAAACTCTTCAAAAATCATCCAAATACATCGAACCTTCTAGAAACGAGGTCTGAATCACCTTTGGTGCCATCGATTCTGAGTAAAAATTTTCTACCTTTCAGTGTTATGTGCTGTCGGCACTGAACTTGGCGCTGTCGGTGCTGAACTTGGTGCTGTCGACGCTGAGTATTTCCTCAAAAACGTCATTTATGATGAACCAATACGAGTGGGCGTGGGTTCTTTTAGTTTGTGCACCCGAGTTTGAGGTTGAGGATGTGAACGGGGAAGAACCAATAGATACTGGATGGACTAAGCAGACCTTCAACTTTGATGATAAAGAAAGCTCTGAGGGGGAAATGATGATGATAAAATTTAAAAAAAAACCACAGTACGAGATATCCTTGGAAGATGCGGAGAAAAGTGATTATGAGTTGATATATGATCGGATCAACCACTATGTGAATGCCATGACCCTTACTCTGATTCTCCCTCTAAATGTTGAGAGTTTAGAGGTCAAGGAAGTCTGTAGCACTGGTTCAAAGCCGATCAAGTTTTACTGTGCTTCTATTTTTGCTAATCTTAAAAATCATGTAAGTTTGGATGAGAATCCTAATGAATTAATGGAATTACTTTTTTGTTACTTTCTCCTTTTGTTAAAAAGTTAATTCAACAGGGATATGTGCCAAAATAAATACCGAAAGATAAGTTACAGCTTTTTGAAATATTATGGAATGTTAAAAGTCAAACTCCTAACTCAAAAAAGGGTTTTGGATTTGGTACTATAAGACCAATTGATGATTCAAAATTTTGCTTGGTTGTTACTAGCGGATTAGAAGAGAATTGCCTTGATGTAGAGGATGACTCTCAAGATCAATTAATAGAAGAAGCCCCGCCAGAATTTGAGGAAGAAATTAAATCAACATTTGATGAACTAAAGGAAATTAATCTTGGAACTGAGGAGCGGCCCCGACCTACATTTATAAGTTATTTACTCAACAATGAAGAATCTTCAGAATTGATTAAGTCACTGTCAAGATTCACATATTGCTTCGCATGGAGTTATGATGAAATGTCAGGATTGTCCACAAAAGTTGCAGTTCATAATCTTAGGGTGGACAAAGATATGACCCTAATAAAACAAGCTCCCAGAAGAATGCCCCCAAGATAGAACAACAAGTCATTGTTGAGGTAATGAAATTGATAGTTGCTAACTTTGTAAGAGAAGAGCAATACCCCACATGATTAGCCAATATTGTACTGGTTAAGAAGAAAAATGGACAAATTCATGTATGTGTCGACTTCAGGGATTTGAACAAAGCATGTCCAAAAGATGAATTTTCGTTGTCGATACCAGAAATGATGGTGGACATTGCTTCGACACACAAAATTTTCTCCTTCATGGATGGATCGTCAGAATACAACCAAATCAAAATGGATCCAAAGGATGCAACACTTACAGCTTTCAGGACACCGATTGGGGTTTTCTGCTACACAGTGATGCATTCGAGTTAAAGAACACCGGAGCAACATACTAACGAGCAATTACGAACATTTTTGATGACCTCATCCATAACTAAGTGAAGTGCTATGTGGATGATCTGGTCATCAAGAGTAAACAAAAAATAGACCATTTGTCCAATTAGAGCATCGTGTTCGAACGATTCAACAATATAATCTAAAGATAAATCCGTTAAAGTGCGCCTTCGGCGTCACCTCCTGGAAATTTCTTAGATTCATTGTTCATCATTAGAGAATTGAGATTGACCCGGATAAAATTAAAGCTATCTTGGAAACTCCTCCTCCTAAAACTTTGAAACAACTATGCTCCTTCCAAGGAAAATTAGCATATCTGAGCTACTTTATCTCTAATCTCTTCGGTATGTGTTGGCCTATCTTGGTATTAATTAAAAAGGATGTCAAATTCATTTGGGAAGAGAAATGCCAGTGTGCTTTTGAGGACTTTAAGCGATATCTAATGACACCTCCTATTTTGGCAGCCTCTATCTTATGAAAACTATTGATACTTTATACCGTGTCGGCGTTATTTCGGGTTGGTTTGTGGGATTGCCCGTAAGAAGCTGTCGGTCGCTGGAATCAAAATCCCGTCGCACCGCTTCGAAGGACATTAAAGTATGAAATCAAACTGACCCCATATTTTTCATAGTTTAAAATGAAAGAGCACTGTACCCGAAGGATAAACATAAGAATTAAGGATGAGGCTCGACCAAATAAACTAAGGAAAGTATGACATCCGTTTGGTCTGCGAAACCTTTGTATTTGCTGACAAGTTCCCCTATTTAATATACAGGATTAAATAGGGTTTATATTAAGCTGGGTTCGGACATGCTTCCTTTAAGGGCAAGCCCCTATAGTTAATTANACTCTCGATAAAAATCAAGAAATATTATCTTCAAGGAATTTCAAAGGGTAGGACTCTTCAACAAAATTGGACATAGAGGTGTGCAAGGGGAATGGTTCAAATTTGGAACATTTTTATTGTAGAATCCAAAGGAGGAAGAACTAGGGGATGTCATGGATCCAGAGGAGAACCCCAGTTTATTGTAGAATCCAAAGGAAGAAGGACTAGGGGATGTCATGGATCCAGAGGAGAACCTCGATGACTTCCCAAGCTATTCTAATGTTTGGCTTCTATTTTGAGAAGAAATATTTAGGTGTTTCATCATGCCAATTTTATTAGTTAGGGCTTACATTCGTGTGAAATGATCACACAAATAGCCTGGAAGATGTGAGGGTTTAGGTCGTGACAAACAACAACCTGGGAATCTTAAGACGAGTTAGGGCTTATATTGCATAGCAGAGCTATGCAAAGTTATAATATCAAATCAGGTGGCCCTATGGTTGAAGCTTTTTAAATTTTATGAAGGCATATAAAAGTTGAGTAGAGCGACATCGGTTAGGATCCTACGGTTCCCTCGTTCTGACATCACTATTTTCTATTGGATTCACTTAGTCCAAATGAACTTAGTAAACCCAACTTAATGAGTTCCAAAATTTCATTTAAACCATGGGAAGCCTTGTTAGCAACCGTAGGTTACCTCCTCCGAGGGAATTTTGATCATCCGATAGAGACCTCTTAATTTAGTTGCAATTGTAGTTTTGTGTGATGTTTGTGATAAAATTTTGAGTTGTTTTATATTTTGAATATTGTGGCGGTGAAATTTATCTTAGTTGATTTTTAATTTTGGCTTTGGGTTTCAGGTTATGGTTATGGTTAACATGCAAGTTTATGTAGGTAAATGCAAGCATGAAACATGTAAGGAAGAGGTAGAAGAAAAACGATACTATAAACTGTAAAAGCACGAGTCTTCTCGTTCCACCACCTGAAACTTAAAATGCATGTTAAGATAGTTTATGAAGAGCAGGCATGGAACATGTAAGGAAAAGGCAGAAGAAAGACGGTACTATAAACTGTAAAAGCGTACCTGGCGAATTCTCGTTCCACCACCTGAAACTTAAAATGCATGTTAAGGCAGTTTATGAAGAGCAGGAAAGCTAAGATTTTGGTAATTTTCCTAACCATATGTCATATCTTTGGTGAGATGAAGAGCAGAAAAGGTAAAATTTTGGTAATTTTCCTAACCCTATGTCATATCTTGGTGAGTCAAAAATGCATGTTAAGGCAGTTTATGAAGAGGAGGAAAGGTAAAATTTTGGTAATTTTCCTAAACCTATGTCATATCTTGGTGAGTCCTTAAAATGGATGATTCCATTGAGCAGAGAATAATGAAGTTTTAATAGCCTCTGAGGTATCCAACAAGTTAAGAGGGGGAAGCAGGTCCATGCCTCTCTCTCACCAACTAGTGAAAAGCCT